>CM047806.1:21868287-22307386 GCA_026214975.1 Gentiana macrophylla
GATAGGATCAGAGTCTTTGTGGCTGAAAATTCTATCTATAGTTATCTTTCAGCACGAGGGCTATCTACTGAGGGTAGCCCTGGCCGACCTGCGTCAAGCCCCCGAGGCCGTTATGACCCGAATCTATACGACCGGCCCGCTCCGTTGCACCTAACCGACCTACGGTGAATCGAAAAAGCGAGTCGACCGATCTACCATCCGAGGTTAAGATCGCTTCTGACTTAACGCGTGAGGCTCATGGCTCTTAATGTTATTGTTTTATTCAATGTTTGGTCAATTTGAGGGTGACATGTAGCAATGTGCGGTCCGACCTCCGTCAAGCTGCATATTTGGATAATAATAAATAGTTTTGTTCTTCTTTTTTTTTTTTTTTTTTTTTTTTTTTACCCAAAGGACGAAAGCTTTTATTACTAACCCGGAGAAAACCCGGGACTAAGTAGCAATATAACATATGTGTAAAATTCAGTTCTTTATCATTCCATAGGCCTTTTAATATATTATTGTACCAATAGGCAATAGTTCTCTATATATAGATTGGATTCCAAACCCAAAATTCTATTTCCTTTCCATTGTGATACACCACTTTGGGTGCTAGTCATGAGACTTTCTGACAAACATTTTTTTGGAAGGAAGTGTTGCTGACAACATTTTCTTTACGTTTTATATCAATTATCATTCTGGTATTGATCAATTTATTGATATTTGTTTAATTATATGATTTATTGTGATAATTTTATTATGACGATAGCATGTCTGTTTTTTTTTATCTGTAAACACTATATGAGCGTTGGACAATAATCTATAACATATATATTGTCTTCGATTTAACAAAACCACAAATTTTAAAAGTCTCATAAAACAAATATGACTCGGTGTTGATACACAAATAAAATTTTAGAAAAAAATTAGTGCACCTTCTATGTTTTTTTTTTCAAAAAAATAAATCCAAACTCATTACTTTATATTCCCCTTCTCAAAGTGCTGATTAGTTGAGTAAGTATGAGTTGATTCATAACCATACAACACACTAAATTAGAATATTAGAATGGTAGAAAATAATAATTTTCTGCTACTCACCCCTTTCCGATTTAGCTGATGAATTTGGCAAAATACAAATTAAAGAGGGGTAATGAGGAGACGGATACAAACATTTCATCAATTAGGAAGAATAACAGCCTTTTAAAATTTTTGCATACAAGACAAATTTTTTTTTTTTTTTTTTCTGGCGCATTTTTTCCAAGAAAAAAAAAAACCCAACATACTTTCCATCTCATCCATTTTTTTAAACACTCACACCTCTCAATCTAGAACTCCAAATTTGAAAATTTTTTCACAATTTTTTTTATTTTTTCATGCTCTTTATTTTGAGACCATATTCAACATATTCCGAAATGATTTCAGAAAATCCGCTGTCAAATTTCACTATTGTTCGAAATTCACAATTGATATTCACTGATTTTTGAGATTCAGTGAGTGAATTTCGACAGTGAATCTCACGAAAAACGATGTAATGATATCGAACTAAATCTCAAAACGAAGACAATAAAAAAATAAAAAATTCAGTGAAATTTTCATCACGTTTGGAGATTTATATCAAAAGATATGAGTGTTTGAAAATCAGGGAGAAAAGAGAAGGAAAAAAAAAAAAAAAAAAGTCCAGGTATGGAACATGCGCGCATTTTTATTTTTTTTTTCTTTGTCCTTCTGGCTATAAAAATTATAGAATTTGTCATTCTTCTAATAAAAAATATGCGCCTCTCCTGTTACTTAAAAATATTCTAAAAGCTCTCATTATCCCTAATTCTCCAATTAAAGAGAGTTGATTTAATGTTCTAACTTTCACACCAAAATAACTAAAAAAAACCATTGAATATATTTGATGTTGTGTTTTTTCATTCTCCCACTAGTTAATAAATAGGGGATTGAGGGAGAAGGACATAAATATTTCATCAATTGAGTAGAAGGACAGTTTTTTGAAACTTTTGCATAAATGACAAAACTATTTATTCATTTATCGAAAATTCACTTGTGTTCAAATTCAACGCTTAATTTCACCGATGAAATTCACCGGTCGAAATTCACTAATTTTCAAAATTCATCGTCGAAATTCACTAATTTTCGATTCACCGTCGAAAATTCACTCGATTTCGGGATTCACTAGGAGATTCACCGATTTTCTGGATTCATTGTTTGTCATTCCATTATAAAAATTATTATACGATTGTCTTCTCCCTATAAAAATATGTAGTTGTCATATTCTTAAAAATATTTCAGATTGTTATCATTATCCCTAATTTTCCATAATAAATAAGTGTATACGGAGGGGAAAAAAATAATTAATTTTTTTTTTTTGGGCAACTCGATCTATCCGTTAAATTGAAACGAAAGAAGTAAATATTTATCAAAGAAATTGAAGTAAGAAAGGGCAAGAAACATTTTGTGGTTAACAATCGGTGAAATACATTAAATTTTCATTTGTATCATTTAAAAAAAAAAATCATATACACCTATAGCTCTATAATAAAATATAAAAAAAAGACGAAATAAAATGATATAATATATTTCGCTCGATAATAAATAATTGTACAATAAATATCAAAACCACAAGAGCAAAGTGTGAGTGAATCTGGGCTGAATTTTTACACAAAATGTTATGCAGGTTCCATTATCCAATTAATGCAGTGGAAAGCAGGCAGCCGACCAGACGTTGCCCCTCCATTATATACTCTCTTCTCTTTGAAATAAATTCAAGGACAGGGCAATGGAAAGTAAATATCCCAGAGACCTAAAAATATACAACCACTTTGGACCACATTTTCTCTCATCTGTACTGTACATCAGCACTCATGTAATTATTCCAATATATAGTGCACAAGCCATAAAGCTAGATCTATTTCCATCACAAAAATTCTTTCTTTTTTTCCCACTTTTGTGACAACGGTTGACAAGTAAATTGTCTAGTTAAAGGTATTGAAAAGCATATATTTGATATATATATGGGTTATTGTCACAACATTGCGTCCAGGGACGGATCTACCTTTGCTGCACATGCCCCCACTCTCTTTAATATAAAAGATTTTATCGAAATGATTTAGTTTTGTTGTTTATATATGTATATACACACACACAACGGTCATGATCATTATGTCTCTGGTGACCATGTATTTTACTTTAGTGCTCTCAGTGAATATATGAAGATCCTGAATCAGCCACTGAATATGTCACTAAAATGCATGTAGACAAACTAATCATGATGAAATCTTCTTATTGATTGCGTGAGCTAGGTTCCTTAATCATCCAATTAACTCCATTGTATTGCAATAAGAGTTACATTTTGCACGTATTTCTGTAGCGGACGAAACAATTGAGATTGACAGTCACTTCACCCGTGATCATCTTCAGCCTGGCACCATCACATTGCCTTTTGTTCCTTTCTTTGTGCAGATTGTTGACATGTTTACGAAGACAAACTCAATTTTCACGGTTTCGTTTTTTGCTTGACAAACTCTCAATACTCCTAGATATAGCAATCGTTAGTTTGAAGGTGTGCGTGTGTTAGAATATTAATATTTACAAAAAAAAAAAGTAGAATAGTACTTTACGTTTTAGGGCTTATGATTTAGGCTATTTAAAGGCTTCGTGTAATATTTTTTTTAAGCATTCTGAATAATAAATATACTCATATTTTAGAATCCTTGTTATAGTATTTTGTGTGTAAATGTATAATTCCTACCTCTTTAAAGGTTCAATTTTTTAAGAGGGATTCTAATTTAACATACGTTGAATTACCATCTTTTTCAAAATCAGTTGAGGGGAGATAGACAATTAACATCTTAAAAACTTCAGCACGCATTCTCAAGTACGGGCCTATAAGATAACAAGCATGAGCCAACATTACACATACAAAGACATAATGACACAACAAAGCCAACAACAAAGAGACTCAACAATTGCATAATATAATTGGGTAAACAATGCTGACAGCAATGTTTGATCACATGACCTCCTGCTCTGATACCATCTTAAACTACCATCTCACCAAAAAACTTAAGCCGACGGGGATGTACACAATTTACATCTTAAAGTCTTCAACGACATCAATATCCAGAGTAGTCATTTCCAAGGGCACTATGATGGAATGATGGGATGTGATGGCGTATCTTGTAAATATATACATATATAAAGAATTGTATATATGGATATATATATATGTATGTGTGAAAAAATTAGAAATTTGCATATGGGAAGCAAAAGTATGATGACATAATGGGAATGGAATTGCCTTATATATTAAAAAAAATGTAATACCACTTTATTTCTCTGTCAAACACATTGTGCCAGCACATGAAACCACAAAGAAGACCATCTCAAGTGGCTGCTTTCTTGCTTTAAGACCATCTGCTAGAAAGTGGTTGATTTCATTCATCTGAAAGACTCTCTTTTCCTTGCATCTGTTCTCTTTCTTTTTCTTTTTCTACTACCCATCATCTTTCTCTATGGATGCTGATCAGTGGCCACTGGTAAAAAAAAAGACCCTTAAATCTTTTTTTTTTCTTTGTGATATATATCATGATAACATCTTTCTAGGGTTTAATTCTTTTTTTTTTTTTTTTTTTTTTTTGAGGGTTTTTTTTTTTTTTTGGAACTTTGCCTTTATGTTGATAACTACTTTAGCAGAGAGATGATAAGTCTTCCACTAGTAGTTGAATTTTCTTTTGAAATCTTTCATGTCTGAAAGTGAAAATTTGTCACTTTTCCTGTTTCACCAGCTAGCTGATAGATGATTCATAAAGCAAAAGGAAAAAAAAGGAGAGATAAGAAGATAAATCTTAGTTTGATGAAGCAACTTCTTCTTGTTTGTTTGTTTGTTTGTTTGTTGTTTCTCTTTTTCACTTCTTTTCAATGATCTTTTCATCTACACTTTTAAGTACAATTAATTTTCTTTTGATTATTTCTCATAATATATATATATGTATACACTTTTTATTACCAGGGCTTAGATGTGCTGAATAAACATGTGGAAGCTCCAAAAGCTGCAGTAATTGAGAGGAAACCAAGGCCACAAAAGAACAAGCTTTGAATTGTCCAAGGTGTAACTCAACAAATACTAAGTTTTGTTATTACAACAACTACAATTTGTCACAGCCAAGGTACTTTTGCAAGACTTGTAGAAGGTACTGGACTGAAGGTGGAACATTGAGGAATGTTCCGGTAGGAGGAGGCTCGCGTAAGAACAAGCGATCTTCGTCTTCGTCTTCTTCGTCTTCATCGTCATCGGCTTCTGCGTTAAAGAAGCTTCCAGATCTGACATCATCAACTGGCCTTACAACTACTACTTCTCAAAACCCTAAGATCCATGGTGGGCAAGACCTAAATTTGGCTTTTGATCATAATCTACCCGTGGTTTCGGATCATCATCGTGTTTACAACACTTCTTCTTTCGGGGGTGAAGGAAAAGCTAGTTTTGAATTTGATCAAAACCCTAATCTTATGCCTTCCTCTCTAGAGCTCTTTAAAGAAGGTGGTGTTAATGTTTCTTCAAGAGGGTTGAGCTTTTTAGGGTCTATGCATCTATCTGATGCTAATAACACTATGAATCTTATCAACAACCCTTCACTTATTTCGTCGCATTCGAATGATTACTTCAAGCCTAGGTTCAATTTTTGCCTTGATGGACAGCTTGATCATATGGGCAATTATGGAAATACCATAATGCAAGTCCAACAACAACCTGGGGTTCTTCAGGAGACAAGCGGTACGAGACCCTTTCATCCGTACGATGATCATTCGAAGCATTTTGCAACGTCGATCAGTGATCATCAGTATGAGCAGCAGAATAAAGGGCAAGCAGAATCCAGTGGCGGATGCTGGAGTGGTATGTTAGGTGGAGGGTCATGGTAAGAGAATTTTCTTGTGTTCAGAGACTCTTTAATGCACCGTATTAATCATACCGTGACATCTGTATAAAAAGACGAAACTGTTCGTTTCTTTTTACATACATGTTACAATGTAATTGGTCCGTCGGTGCATCAAGAAGTCTCTAAACGCAGAATTTTTCCGTTCTTATGTGTCACTAGTATAGGTTTGCTTTTCGAGTGAGATAGACCGTCAGATCAAGATTTCTTCTTTTGATTTCTACTACTCTTCAATCAGCAGTGGAAAACGAGTGAATTCCGTCAAAACAGCCGCGTTATATTAGTGTTGATTTGTATTAATTAACACACAAATGCGGGTGTTTTTAAGTGCTGTTAAGGAGTCTCTACAACAGAATTTCCTCGAAAAACGTGGCAAGTGGGATGGAAGAAAGAGAAACACAAAAGCTGACATCAAGATTTTGAAGAATTTGGTTGGTGGTGTCCTTTTCTTGCTTGTTCCATGAAATAATTTTCACCTGCTGAGTGATGACTTGTTCCAGGGGTTTGTTGCATGAGCTGATCAACTGCCACACACTGGATGTGTTTTAATTTTTTCTTTCCATCTGTGTCCTTGGCATCATCTTCTTGGTGTGTTCTTTGTATTTTATTTTTAAATTGTTGTTATATATATTACTACTAGTATTAATTATTATTTTATTATGTTGTACACTACTGCAAGATTATTATTGTGTTTTAGGTCTAAAATTTGAAGTTTAATTATAAAATATCTGAATTACTTAAGATTTTTAACTTCACTTTAGTTGACTTATGTTGCTAGAATCATGGCTTTAGCTTAGTGGATTGAAAAGTAGATCTAGTATGATTGTAATAATGTGGGTGGAACTGAACTTTAATTAAGACTGCAAATTCTACTTTGATGCAGTATATAAAAAACTGACTGGAAAATTCATCCCTATGAATTAGTTCTAAAAAAAGAAAATAATGTTTTGGGATTGGTTAAATATGTACTAAATTAGTGAACGGCACAAAATGAATCTGAGTCTGCAGATTTTTTTAACGGTTAAAGGAGGCATCTAAAAAAGTGGGATTTGGAGCCTGGAGAGAATAAACGTAGCAGATCGAGACAATTAGGTACGACCCACGATCCTATATCTTTATGTCACATGGCACACACCACCTTTATTTCATATATTGAAAGAGACTCCTGATTTTTTTCACTCACTACATACACTCAATATATATTTACGTGTGTTAGAAGTATGTAAGATGTTAATTATGTAATTATGGATTAATTTAAACTTATGAAAAATATGGCAAATACTTAAAGAAATACAATGGCTAATGCATTAGAAGATAAGATGATTTTCATCGTTGTGTAGTGTTCCAAACTTACACCTTATAACACCAAAGATACTAACCAACCTTATCCTCCTTGGGATATACAATAAAGATCCAATGGTGCATGATTACACACATGTAAAAAGCGAGAAAAGTGACACTTGTCACAATCATTCTCTACTACAAGATAAGACACTCTACTTATCAATAACTTTATCATCCCCTCAAACGAAACTTCTTTGGTATCTACTAAGTTGAGTTTGTTTCTAAACTTGTTGTGAAAAAGTTGTAGTACCAAGAGGCTTGGTTAGTGTATCGACCAATTTGTGAATGAGAAGGAACATATCGACATATAGTGTTTGTCCGAACTTGATTTGAACAAAATGCACATCCACCTCAATGTGCTTAGTCTGGCATGGAACATGGGATTGTGAGCAAGAAATGTAGCACTAGTGTTATCACACCCAGAGAATAGAGTCTGAGGCGGTGGTAGATGCAGTCATGCAAAGAGAACTTCACCAAGTAATTTCAGCAGCAGCTTGGGCGAGTGATCTATATTTAGCTTCAGTGCTTGATCTAGCAACAACATGTTGCTTCTTGGATGTCCAGGAAATAAGAGAATTCCCCAAATAGATACAATAGCCACTAACAGACTTCCTATCATGAGGTGAAGTGGCCCAATCAGCATCAGAATAGCCTTGAATTTGCAGATCAGTAGATGGTTTGAACTGCAACCACCTGATGGAGGTGCCCTTAACATATCGAGAAGCCTTTTCACCCCCTGCCACCGAACCTCTGTAGGAGAAGCCATAAATTGACTAAGAGTGTTGACACTATAAGCAAGATCAGGCCTAGTGAGTGTAAGATATTGCAAAGCACCAATGGTACTTCTGTATAAGGTAGGATTTGTCATGACAGGCCCAACACCAGGAAGAAGCTCTTTGTGAGTCACCATAGAGTCTTTGCATGGTTTAACATTATCTATACCAAGTCTATGAAAAGTCAATGCATAATGAGCTTGTGTAAGATAGAGACTGAGGTATCCTGTGAGGCTTCAATCCCTGAAAATGACCGATCGAACCAAGAGACTTAAGAGCAAACTTCGATCCAGGTTTATGAATAAAGGCAACAATAGCGAATTAAATTCCTGTGATCAAGATATCATCCACATATACAAGTACATAGAGCACAACAAAGAGAATCTTTAAACACAAACAAAGATGTATCGAAGAGAGGACCGCTTGAAACACAGAGAAAAAAGGTAAGTCTTTAGAGCATCAAACCATGCCCTAGGGGCCTGCTTTAACCCATACAATGCCTTTTTAAGGTGACAAACATGATGAGGCTTATCAGGATCAACAAAACCAACTGGCTGTGGCATGTAGATGTCCTCATGTAGCTGACCATTGAGAAAGGCATTGTTCACATCAATGTGTTGAATATCCCACTTCATATGAACAGCTATGGCCATAATAACCCTGATAGTGGCAGGTTTGATGACAGGGCTGAAGGTATGATGAAAATCAATACCATAAGTCTGACTGAAGCCTTGAGCCACAAGTCTGGCCTTGTGCTTGTTAATAGATCCATCGGAATTAGCTTCAATTTAAAAATCCACATTACCAATCAATTGCTGGTTTTGCCGGGAGGAACAAGATCCCATGTCTTATTATCTTTGAAGGGCACGGAACTCGGACCTCATAGCATCCAACCACTGAGGTTGATTCAATGCCTCAGTCACTGTAGTAGGTTCTGGTTTGGATGAAGAAGAAGCAGCAAGATAAGAATATCTCTTAGGTTTATAGATCCCACTTTTGGATCTGGTTTGCATAGGATGGCCAACAAAAGGAGGCTCAGAAGTAGGTGATGGAGATGGAGAACTCTCAGGATTAGGAGAAGGAGATGGAGAAAACTCAGAATTGGGTGTAGGAGGAGACAAAACTGGGACATGACTTGTTGTGATGGGAGAAGGATTAGGAGAGGCAGGACTAATGCTAGAGTCAGGATTAGACACTGAAATTTCAGGAGATGCTGAAGTTGATAGTGCAGGGGAAACAGGAAAAGAAGAGGAGCTTTGAGCCTGGAAAGGGTGCAAGAACTCAGTATAAGTTGGAAGATTAAGAGAGACAGTGGAAGACATGGTAGGAGTAGAAGAACCAGCAGCAGACTGAGAAAACCCTACTGATAAAGAAATTCGAGTCTCATTAAAAACAACATGTCTAGACACATAGACTCTTCCAAGTAGGATCTAGACACTTGAACCCCTTATGACTATCACTAAATCCAATAAACACACATTTCTTTGGTGTGAAAATCAAACTTATGTTTGTTATAAGGTCTAAGAAAGGAAAACAAGCACATCCAAAACTCTCTCGGAGTTCTTGTAAGGAGGCTTGATGTTATCTGATTTTTCAAAAGGGGATAGGAGATTCGAGGTGGTGTTGGCATATAATTAATTAATAGACAAACATGTTGAAAACTCTCCCACCAAAACTTAAGGGGCATGCTAGCTTGAGCCATCAAAGTGAGGCCTAATTCATGAATGTGCCTATGTTTTCTTTACTCTTTTGCCATTTTGCTCATGAATATGAGGACAAGGATGTCTAAAGTGTATTCCACTATCTTTCAAGACTGAGACAAATGACCTATACTCTCCTCCCCAATCAGATTGCACAATTTTAATTTTAGAGGAGAACTGGTTTTCCACAAGTTTTTTGAAATGCAAGAATGCTGTAGAGCATCCGATTTAAGTTTTAGGGGATAAATCCAGGTAAATCGAGTATAGTCATCCACAAAGTATATGTAATAGGTGAAACCAACCTTGATTGGATCGTCTTGGGTCCCCAATCGGTGTGTATAAGCTCAAGGGACAAGTAATGTGATTTGAGAATTTGAAAAAGGCAAAGCATGATTTTTCCATCTTGACAGGCATCACAGAATGTCATTTCATTACCAAAAGAAACATTACAACCTTTTAAAACATGACTCATAACTTTAACTGAGGGATGTCCTAGCCTCATATGCCATAGGACATCACTATTAGGTCTAGTTACACTACTGACATAAGACTGGGGTTCCAAAACCCCGATCTGCTTTGCTTTGACACAGTCTTGTAGCTGGAATTGAAGGACTTGTTTACGGATTGAAGGGAGTTCTGGCGAGAAAGGGCAAATCGATAGAGACCATTGATCACTCTACCTTTGAGAAGAACTTGACCTGTTGTTTTGTCCTTAACAATACAATCAAGATCAGTAAATTCCACAGAAATAGGATTATCAGAAGTTAGTTTGGAAATGCTAACAATATCTTTTGTGATGGCTGGAACATGCAATATGTGTTTTAGGTGTAATGTGGAATTAGAGACAGGAAACATACTAGAACCAGAATGAGCAATGTTAAGTTGAGAACCATTACCTACACCAACAGTGTCTGATCCATTGTACTCATTCCCCAGTTGAATTTTGCCAAGATCTGAAGTGATATGGTTTGTAGCACCACTATCGAAGATACCAATTAGGATCGACAACGATGTCGAGTCCACCAAATAAGCGGCGAGAAAAAATTGACCATTTCCTTGACCACCCCGATTACGAGGAGGATTGAAATTGGTGTCAAACCCAGTACCAACATTCTATCACGCAGTATGTCCCGACTTGTTGCACAATTGGCCAGTGTAGGTCTAGCATTCTTTGTTATTGTTGTATCTGATCTACCTCTTCCTCTGACCTTCCTCCGATTTGCACCTCCGCTTCTCTCTCGATTTTGATAGTTATTGCCTCCTCTTCCTCTACCTTGATAAGAATCAGATGCAGTGGTCCTAACTGCAGCATTAGCAGAAGGATGAGAACCATCCAGATTCATGGCAGGATTAAATCTAGCCAGCAATCTCTCATGAGTAATCAACTGAGCTTGTACCTCAGGCCATGACAAAGCTCCCATCCTAGAGGTCAGATTAACAATTACAGATTCATACTCCTTGCTCAATCCTCCAAGAGTAGCCAAAATAAGTTCTGATCGTGTAATAGGATAACCAGCAGCACTAAGTTTGTCAGAATATGTTTTCATTTGAGCAAGGTAATCAGCCATAGTCTTAGATCCCTTCTCTGCTTTAGTTAATGCATCTTTATATTCTAACATCTGAGCTTCACATTGGTTATTAAACAGTAATTCCAACGTTTGCCAAATTTCATGTGATGTAGTGCATCCAACAACCTCAACAAGGGCTTGTTCAGTCATAGAGGCTAATAGCCAACCAATTAACAGTGCATCCTTAGCCATCCATTCATCATAAGCAGGATTAACAGACATAATAACTGCTGAGGTCATATTTGGAGAACCTAGATACTTAGGTGGACATGGCAACGTTCCAAACAGAAAGCCCTATAACTTATAACCTCTAATTACAGGCAGTATAGTAAACTTTCACAACAGATAGTTGTTCCTATCTAATTTGACTGAACAAGTCTGATTGAGATTACCTCCAAGAGTTTGTGTAGGCAAATTCATAGAAGGAACAGATCCAGATCGATCTCGAGCAAGCGGTGAGGAGATGAAGCTCGGATTTCCCATATATCCAGTGGTAAAAGGACTCTGCATAAATCCTGACATGGGAGATGAAGGCAAAACACCTGCGAATCCAAAGGAGAGAGGGATGGACATCATTGGTGAGGTCGGGCGATGTAGCACCCATGGATATCACAAATTTGAAGGCGGTATCGGCCGATGTTGTCGTGAAACCGCTGCAGTTGAAAGCGAACAGCGAAGTAAGCATGGAGGAGATATGACTCGTCCGTCTTGGTCGGAAGTCGAAGTGGCGGTGGTTCCATCCAGGCCGAGCAACGGTGGCTCCGATACCAACTTAAAGAAATACAATGGCTAATGCATTAGAAGATAAGATGATTTTCATACGTTGTGTAGTGTTCCAGCTTACACCTTATAACACCAAAGATACTAACCAACCTTATCCTCCTTGGGATATACAATAAAGATCCAATGGTCTGTGATTACACACATGTAAAACAGAAAAGTGACACTTGTCATAATCACAGCACTACTACAAGATAAGACACTCTACTTATCAATAACTTTATCACAAATAAACGTTTGCGACTACGGATCGAGAGTGATTGCTTGACATACGTACAACGTTATCTGGGTCGGACCGGGATTTCGCCATTTGGCTGTCTTCTCCGGGATTGCCTAGCTCTTTGAATCTTCTAAGTTTCAGGCTATTTTCTTTAGATTTATTACACGCACGAGAAATATTCCAACGCATCTTTTAAATTCGTTTGATGTAACTAATTGGGGAAGTAGACTGTGGATGATGTGTGATCCGCTTGTTTGGCAGATTTGATTGGATAGGAAATTTTTCTCCTAAAAAAAGTAAAAGATGGCAAATTATTGGAGCTACACAAGCCACATTGTGTGTGGGGGATGATCAAGTGCTTATTGAGACAAATTATAAACACTTTGTCACAAGAGTTGGTTAACTTAGTTAGGAGAGGTTATCATTGATTAAAGACGGTTATTGTATATATACTCTATTTAGTTTCTAGGATATTTAATTATGAAAACTTTCTCTCAATTGAGAGAATTAAGACTCAATTTGTACTTTGGGAATTTCGCGTCACTATTGCTACAACAACTCCGTCATTAAAGAAGTTCTTTGGTTTTCTTTCGATTTTCTTCTTTCTTTTGCGTTGATTCAAGAAATTCTACATGATATCAGAGCAATACTCGAATCATTTTCATAATTCCGCTCGAGTCTTTCTCAATTTTGTTTGAAATTTTCACAGTCTTCTTCAAGAAACTGTTTCCATCAAGTTTTTATGTTTTGTTCAATTTTCAAAGGGTGCAGCTACTCATGATCAAGGAATCTTGCCTGGTAATCCATTCTATATTCACCCTAATGAGAATCCATCACTAGTTCAAGTTCAGGCGTTGCACAACCACAAGAATTATCAACCTTGGAGTTGGTCTATGAAGATGGCTCTCATTACTAAGAACAAGATCGGCTTCAATAATGGTTCTATCACCAAACCAGATGTTGGATCTGCTAATTTTCAGGTTTTGCAGCAGTGTAGCACTTTTGTTACAACTTGGATCTTGAATTTAGTCATCCCTTCTATTGCTTAGAGTGTAATGTACTTAGGCATGACTAGGAAAATCTGGCTTTATTTGGCTACTGAGTTCTCTAGGTTGGATGTGTTTAAGTTATTTTACTAAGATGAAAACATTGTGGGATGCAATTGGGGTTATGAGGTCTGAACCATCTTGTATGTGTGAGCCTAGTTGCCATTGCGACGTTATCAAGATTTTCAATGGAAATGCAGAGATTGGATATGTGGTTAGGTATTTGAAAGGCCTAAATAGTGAGTATTCTCAAGTTTTAACGCAAGCTCAATTGATGGTGCCAGTTCCTAATTTGCGATTTGTGTTTTCTATGGCTTTGAAAATGGAAACGTAGAAAGAATATACTGGTTCTCATGTTGGTTTCCAAGATTCTACTGTCTTGTACAATAGGTCTTTTGCTAGATATCCCAACAATAATCCACAGAGTTCTGGGGCTTATCAGAACTTTAACATGCCTCCTATGAACAATTCTACCAATTTCAAGAAGAATGGTGGGCCTAATCAAGCATGCAAGAAAATCCATTGCACATTTTGTGGGTATACAGGGCATACTGTTGACAAATTCTACAAGAAACGTGTATACCCTCCTGGTTTTAAGCCAAGAAGTAGGGTAAATATGGTTGAAACTGCTGGTGGTGATCAAGCTTTGACGGATATAGGTAATCATGTTGCAAATCAACATGATAATTAATTAGACTTTCAGCCTGAACAAGACTCAATATCAATAATTGCAGAGACTTTTGGACACTCGTAAATCGGATTCTTATGATCATATGGCCAACCAAGACCCAATGTTTCTCGCAAACTTTGTTCCTACTGGTGATTTTTTAGGTTTGTCTAATTATAGTACTACCTCCGTCCCAAAATATAGGTCTATTTGGACTTTTCACACAGTTTATAATAGTTGGTTAAATTTTTATGTGCCATTAATTTTAACGAAAAATCCCTAAAATAACATTTGACTTCCATTAATGCAATAGTTTTAAGTAGTGAAAGGCGGGTGAATATATAATAAATGGGGGATAAAAGTAGAAAAATTTAATAAATGCTTCATTGGTATTCTTAATTGACTTATATTACGAGACAAAACCAAAAGCCTGAATGTAGTTATATTTTCGGACAGAGGTAGTACTTACTTAACTTGGATTATATATTCTAGTGCTACTAACCATATTGTTAGTAGAAAGGAGCACTTAAAATATCCTAAATCTGTCACAAACATGCTAGTTGGCCTGCCTAATGGTTCTAGTGTCATGGTCACACATATAGGTCAAGTTCACTTGAATGACATATTGATACTCACGTCATGTGCATACCTGACTTCAATTTCGATCTAATATCTTTGGCTAAGTTGACTGATAATCCTGCCTTGTCTATATTGTTTTCTTGATCAATGTTTGATTAAGGACAAGAAACTTAGGATTCATATTGGATCAGCTAAAAAGTTCAGAAGATTATATGTCATGAATAATGTTCAGGAGAGCCATCTCATGTGTGATAGTCGTCATAAAGTTTCTTTAGTAACTAGTCATTCTAATATTTCAGATAAACAAGTCTAGCATTATAGGCTTGCTCATTTGTCCAATAAAAGATTGTCAGAATTGAAATGCATTAGTCATAGTTTTTCTCCCAATGTTTCTGTTTAGTCATATCTGTCATTTAGCTAAGCAAAAGAGAAACTCTTTTCCTCTAAGTCATACTACCGTGAATAGTATATTTGATCTTGTTCATATTGGCATATGGGGTCCTTATAAACTAGAAACTATACATGGTCAATCCTATTTTCTTACTGTTGTAGATGATTTTTCTAGATTTACATGGTTGTAACTGATGAAACACAATTATGAAGCTAGGCAACTTGTTCAATCAATCTACAAGTATGATCATGTTCAATTTGGCAAACATATTAAAGTTATTAGAACATATAATGGCAATGAATTTGAATGATGAGTTTAATTAGAAAAAGGCATTATACAACATCATGGGTTGATATCCCATAGAAATGGTGTTGTTGAAAGAAAGCATCAACACATTTTGAATGTGGGCATGGCTTTGAAATTTCAGTCCAATCTTCCTTTAAAGTATTGAGGATATTCCGTGAGCCATGTTGTTTAGTTGAGCAATGTTATTCCATGTCTTGTTATTACTAATCAGTCTCCTTATCAGATCTTATATAATAAAGAACCAATTATATATGCTGACTTAAAGGTTTTAGGTTTTCTAGTTTATGCTTGTACACCTGCTCATAACAGATCAAAGTTTGAACCTAGAGCTAGGCAGTTTGTGTATATTGGCATTCCTCAGTTTACTAAGGGTTATATCTTGTTAGATAAACAAACTAGAGACATTTTTGTCTCTTGGGATGTTCATTTCTATGAGACAATTTTTCCATTACATATTATAGATACATAGAGCACAAGTCCTGCTGAGAGTGTTCTCTTGCATGTACCATATGAGGCCAACATATATGATTCTGCAAATGGACCTCAACAAAGTTTAGTTGGCAATGGGCTTGTACACAGTCCGTAACATTTGACATACTGATTCTACACATCAGTTCGATCGGGACCAATTGAGACAATGAGATCTACAAGAGAAAAACATCAACCTTTATACCTCAAGGAATATGTGTGTTCAACTGGAAAGTCCCCTCATTCCATAAACAATGTGCTCAACTATGATTATATCAACAACTATCAAAGTTTTTACTGTATGATAGATGCCATTCAAGAACCTAAGACCTACAATTAGGCAATTAGACATGATTGCTGGAAACAATATATATATATGTTGCAAGTGGGTTTATAAAGTGAAATACCATCTTTGATGGTTCAATATAAAATATAAAGTAAAGCCAAAGACAAAAGATACACACAAACTTGTGGGATTAACTATCAAGAGACATTTTCTCCTATAGTAAAGGTCACCGCCACCGGACACCTTTGTTAGCTCTTGCTTTGCATCAAAGAAGTGACATATATACCAAATGGATTTTAACAATGCAATTACATGGTGAGTTGGATGAAGAAGTGCATAGATTTTCCTTTAGGGTTTAAAACAGACAAACCAAATCAAGTATGCATGCTAACAAATTATATGGCCTAATTAGGCGATGAGACAATGGAATTCAATATTGATAAGTGCATTGAAAGGGATAGGTTTTACTCTATCACAACATGATCATAGTTTATTTACAAAGAGAGAGAAAGAACATTGCATAGCATTTCTAGTCTACGGCCGATGATATTATAGTAGCAAGTTCTTCTATGGCTCTCTTAGATGAAGTGAAACAAGTTCTGCACTACAGATTCCAGATTAAGGACATTGGTGAGTTAAGATATTTCCTTGGCATAGAGGTTGCCAGACCAGAAAGGGCATATGCATCAATCAAAGAAAGTATACATTGGATTTATTAGAGGAATATGGTTTCTTAGAAGCAAAACCAGTTAGTACACCTATGCATTTAAAACAAAAATCAACCTCAGGGGGGCAAAAGTTCAGGCAGGTTTCATCAGACTCATGCCAGTTAGAACTAACTACCAGTTAGAAGATATCCTAACCAAGGCTTTGGATGCTCCAATATTCAATTCTTTGCTTCAAAAGTTAGGCACGTGCTCTATTTTCAAGCCATTATCTTCATCATGAGCCACATTGTGTGTTTGGGATGATCAAGGGCAAGCATCAACCATTTCTCAACTTGAGGAGGGGCATTGGAGCTAACACAAGCCACATTGTGTGTTGGGGAAGATCAAATGCTCATTGCAACAAATTATCAAACACCTTGTCTCAAGAGTTGGTTAAGTTAATTAGGAGAGGTTATCATTGATTAAAGGCGGTTATCGTAACTTAAAAGAATCCTACATATACTCTTTTAAGTTTCTAGGATATTTAATTATGAAAATGTTCACTCAATCGAGAGAAATTAAGACTCAATTTGTACTTTGGGAATTTCATGTCACTATTGCTACCGCAACCCCATCATTAATGAAGTTCTCCGGTTTTAATTTCTTTCATTTTTCTTCTTTCTTTTGTGTTGATTCAAGAAATTCCACACAAATCAACAATGAGGTCTCGGTAAATAGTGGGACCTAATTAAGATATATATTGAAGGTAACACAATTTATATGACAACGCGCGTCTTAGACAAAATATTAGACTTTTATTGGCAACAATTATAGAGATGGTGTATACGTCCCTAGGAGTTTACATGGATGTGTTTAATCCGAAAATCAAATCGAATTACACAAAATAGAGTGAAGTACATCTTTTATGTCCCAACTCGAAAACACAATTATTTTTGGGTTCGTATCGTTCGGTTATACTCGAGATCGACCGAAGACCCTTGACACAATACCTTCTACTTTTGACTAGGAATTTAAGGCAAGTGCAGAAGCAAACTAAAAATAAATATGAACTCAGCCATAATTCTTATAAAAAAATAAATTAGGCTATAACTAAATCCCAAATTCATGTTCTTACCTCATAATTGTAAAACTCAAAGTAAGTACTACAATACTACATCACCAGTCTCAAATCTACAGCCACAACTTACTATATATATATGAGTCAACTACGTGAATACTAATCATACTATCATCATGCAGGTAGGAAATAGGAATGTCACATATCGCATATGTAGTTATATCAATGAAATCATAAAAAATGATTTCAAAGCTAAAAAAAAGATTGTTATTTTTCTATGGTACGGTGTGCGTGAATTTACTGATTCTAGTAAGCCGAAGAAGGGCTGTAATTAATTCTTACTTCATGTAACGCCACGTTTCCGGACACCGAGTTCATATTCGAAAAAGAAACGTTCAACACATATAATAGTAAATAAATCTATATTATATGTAAGTCTCTACTACGTACGTCATATCGAGTTTAGCCTTAGCGGAAGCTAAAAGATTCGGGTAAAATTTTCTTTTGAAACAAGAATAGAAATACAACAGTCTAAAGATAGAAAGATGACTCAAACAACAACGATAAACTTACAACCGTACGATGTCTAATAAAAGTACATCAACTTAAGTTACAACAAGTCTTAAAATCAACATGTCTTTAAACAAAATACAACAAATTCTAGAACATAGTTTATCACAACTCAAAAGTAGATAATAAAAGCACCAGCAAGATAACATCCTCAAAGGTCGTCATCGAAATCCTCATCGATTTCTTGCTCCACCTGTTCATCTTCTCATCCCCAAACACACAACACAATATGCATTCCAGGTAAGTACAAAGGTACTTTGTAAAAGATAGAAGCTATTGTATTAACAAGTGTATGAAGTGTTCGTTATGATTATTAGATTATCTTTATCAAGCCGACTCAATTTAGAATTCATTTCATGCTCATCAACACGTCATGACTAACAGTTACTAGTTTAGCTTATCTTTGTTATACCTGCATCCAAGAGCACTACGCATGGTGTATATCCACCACGAGATATCGTTTGCAACCTAACAATAATGGATCACACTGATAGCCACGTGATTAACCCGATAGTGCACGCATTCGGCGAAGTCCCCCTACCATTCAGCCGTTTATAGGCCAGTAGAGTTATTCACTTTTACTGACCGCCCACACGTCGCGATATAGCTTTGTGCCTAACCAAGAATGTCATGGTTTTAT
The DNA here is from genome assembly GCA_026214975.1 of Gentiana macrophylla. Lineage (NCBI taxonomy): Eukaryota > Viridiplantae > Streptophyta > Magnoliopsida > Gentianales > Gentianaceae > Gentiana > Gentiana macrophylla. The sequence continues at coordinate 21,887,266 of CM047806.1, forward strand.
TCTTTTACTACACAAATATGTATTTATTAATCATTAACTAACCACCTATGTGTTTTCAAGGCAAAACTCACCTTAACCAACTCTACTCCTTCTCTTAGACATCTAGACACAACATCCTATCACATACACAGACATTGGAGGATACTAATCCACCAAAGCACAAGCCTACCATGTCCTTCCAACGGTCCTGAACTTCAACTCCCTTTAAAAGTACATTCGGTGCTGGAACTAAACACATCAGAAACTCATTTATGGCTTGTTCATCTTTATTTAGTGTTATTAGATCAAGAAACAACACTTAAAACTCAACACATAGCTCAAAACATTCTTTTTCCCAATAACAGGGTCAATGCATGCGCATTCATTGGAATGTGTACGCATTCGGTGGTTCAGAGACATGCTAAAAGTTGTTGTTCAATCAATGCGTACGCATTGCCTGTGCTAAGAACATCCTGAACCAACCTGAAGTAGGAATGCGTGCGCATTCAAGGGAATGCGTACGCATTCTACATGCTGTGTCCAACCTGCTCAACTCTGAACCAACAATGCTTGCGCATTGTTACACAATGCGTACGCATTCTACCTGGACAAGCCCTAAACATGATTTTCAACACTTCTCTCGATTCTACAACTTTTCCAAACATGTTCTTCATCAATTTTAACATCAAAATAGCAGCAAATATGACACTTTCACATACCATATCATAGCACATTGGTATAACATCAAAACACATGAAATCTTACACCAAAATAACTCCAAACTCACAACCAAACCTTATAACACTTGAATTAACACAATAGGAATATCTCTTACTTGATTCAAGCACAAAACACAGCAAACTTGAAGAAAAGGTCAGAATAACACCTTCAACTCCAAAAAACCCTATTTGATCCACAACCAATTCAAGAACTAGTTAGGATCAAGGTTTCTAAACATCTATAACTACGAATTGCACGAAGAAGACACCAAACTTGAACAAAAGCGCCTTTAGGTGACTTTCATACCTTGATAAAACTGATGAACTTTGTATCAACACGATCCTAGTTTCCTCACGATTCCAATGCCTACTTGAATCAAAAACCACCAAGGATTGATTAGTTTACGAAGGAGAAAACTTGCTCTTTTCTTTTGCTCTCAACTTGCAAGCAAAGTGTTTTTCAAAAATCCTGATAACTTACACCAAATAGTCCAGAAAGCTGACGTGGCCTTTTCTAGTGCTAATACCAGTCCTTAACCGACAGTGTATCGGGTCAAACTGTAGTGCTAGTATGGTGAGTCAGAGTATCGTATCCTCAGGGAACTTTGTAATTCTTCTAAGTGTGGTTAAACACCAAAGAGCTTTTATTAACTCGATCTAAGTCGCAGTTTTATAGCACAGATAACTACTATTTTACTTAACATAAAATAAATGCGTAAATTAAAATTTATTCTAATATAATATATATAGATATATAAATATATATAGATGTGCATAAGTTGCAAAGTATATATATAGATATAAATATATAGATGCCAAATATATTATTAGAGAACTAGCCAAAGTTTATATAATTGATTTATCGATCTTTTCAGTGAATGGAATGTGCTCGATCTTTAGGTTCAATTGAGTAAATGAAACGGTGTACTCTTAAGGTTAACAATTCGTCCTCACATTAGTGTGTGAAATTGTCATATGTCCATTGTCATCAGTCCAAAGTCCACAATCATATTCGTTTTTCCGAGCGAGTCCCGAGTACGATTCTACCTTTGAATAAAAGGAGTCATTCCGTTCACAAACGGTCAATTTTATTTAAAGGCTCCGGTTGTCAAGGCCGGGCGATTCAACTTTCGGTTTAAGTTTCAATTAAACTGATGAATTTAACATTATTACGATCTTGAGTACAAATTTTAATAAGATTCATCTTTTAGGACAAATCGCCCCGGGTAGAAACGGGTTCCGTTGTCACGTTTTCACTCGGCCAATTTTACCCTCCGGTTTTTCTATTAACGAGTTCATAACTTAATTACGAGGTGTCAATTCATAATTAGATTATGAATTCTTTCAAGTCAAACTTTATCAATAGGAAAAGATTCAATTAACTCAATTTTATTCAATTTTACTTGAGGCGGCATTCCTTTACGAAAAGATCGAAATAAAACGATTACATAACTTTGGCTAGTTATTAGATTTAGCCTACTAACATTATACGAAAAGATAAAAAGACAAAACAAACATAAATACTTTAGGAATTTTACCCGATTACAACGATTGAATCGTAAAATCGTATTCTTCCGGATGCTACAACAACTTCAACAACATTGATCTTCTCGATAATTTCTCGAGCATTATAACGATACTACTTTATTTATGGCATAAGGCCTATATATATACATACTACTACTACTAAAAGAGGTGAAGAAAATATATTTGGTACCCCTTTATGTGCCTGCGCAAGTTTGCTTCTATTTATAGGCATATTTTCCCAAGCGGATCGATCCGAAAGGGCCGGATCGATCCGGGAATAAAAATCTTATCCCAGAGTTATTATTCTCTGCAGGCCACATGCTGGGTAATCATGATGTTTCCTCGGATCGATCCGAAGTAAATCCGGATCGATCCGGATAGATTTTTTCCAATCTTAATCCGAAACTTGATAAAATCATAACTTGAGCTCTGGATCTCCAAATGACATAATTCAAGATGCGTTGGAAAGCTCTTGAGGAGATCTATAACTTCCATGAAGACTTCTTTTTCAGAAAATGCCTTTTTGCTGGGCCATTTGTTCGTCGAAAATATAACTTGATACGGCGTCACGAACCATTGATCCACTTGAACTTTAAGTCTCGTGGCACTTCCTTTATTCCTTCAAAAGATATGATTTTACTCCACAAAATGTCATCACTCGGGTCTTGGTTTACCTAAGGTCTCAGAAAATACCAAAAATACCCACGTGAATCGACACGACACTCCGGTTATTAACCCGGTACAAAATTTATAACTTTTATCATTTTTACTAGATTTTTATAGTATTTAGATTTATTCATAGCTATTAATATTTTATAAGATTATCTGTTATAATTACTTATATTTTATATAAAAATAGTCGATAACGTATATAAAACATCGTAATTTTTATCATATAAATGTTACACATCAGAGGTTTATTTTCCAAATAAAACCTCTCCTCACTATTTGCTCCACTAACCTTTTAATTATCTTTTAATTACAAAACAGGTCCAACTATATGCATATATACATATTGAATTATTTTCTTTATTCCCTAATTAGAAATGAATATAATATTTAGTTTTCGCAAGATGACACGTCTGCCCTTTTTCGAAAATCGAAATATTACACTTCATCACAATTATTCCAAAGAAATCTTGTCCTATGTCCTTTTATGATTATAGGCCTATTAATTAGTTTTATTGGATCCAAATACAAGATAATTTTCAAACTTCTTGCATAAAGCCTCAAGTGTGTGTTGGATTGCTTGATTAGTGATTGTCGGTCTGCTTACATATATGGAAGGGAAGATACATGATGGTGTTTTATACAATCACGATTGATGTCATTGACCTTGTCAAAAAGAGGTAAATCAAATCTTTTGTTTTCCACTACAAAAAACTTACTATTTAGCGGTGGATTTTAAATTCCACCACTAGTGATATGATTTAGCGGTGGTTTTTGGACATCCGCTGACAAACCAAGTATGGAGTATCTAAACTTATTATTATTACCGGTGGCTTATTAATATCCACCGTTGATGGCTTTATTTTACTGAATATTTTCATGTCTCGCCGGTACTGTTCTCTTTATAATAAATAAACAAATATAATGGACAAAATATATCCTGTTTTTTAAGAGAGTATTTCTTAGCGTAATTTATCGCCTTTCTCTTTCGCGTATCTTAGGGTTCTTTTCTACCTCAATCGATTCTGCAAAACCTCACTTGTCTCACTCATTGTATGCGTCCTTGCTACCACATCAATGGCGTAAAGTCGCCATCGACTATGAGGAAGATTTGAAACAGTTTGTATATGTATTTTGTGTTTACATATTCCATTGGTTTCTTCTTTGCCAAAATACATTCGGTTATGTAGTTTGTTAGCGTAAATTGTTGTCTCATTCATTCTAAGCATTATATGATTTTGGTTGTCGTTTAATTCTTATTTTCCTTGGATTTGAAGTCTGTGAAGCCTTTACAGGAGAAGACAAGGAATGATGATGAGCACAGGGGTTGGGTTTTTCCTGCTTCAAGCACAGTATGTGCCCTCAAGTTTCCTCCACTCCAATCTTTCTCCTTCGTGTAAATTTTCTTTAGTAGATGAATAGTCCTAGACCATGTAATTATTTGTGTTTTGGAAATAAAATGTGGTGATTTTGTGTTGAGATTCATGTTTGAATCAATGTTCTTAAATTTTTATTTTTTATTTTATTTTTATTTGTATTTATTTTTTATTTTTCTGGATTCGCGGTGGAGTGAAAATCCGCTGCCAAAACCTTTATTTTCCTCTTGTGATGGAATAAGTATTTATGGCGGAAGATTGAGTAATTGCTGGCGGATAATAAACGTCACGAAAAGATCTTAGCTGTGGACCCAAAATCCTCCAGGAAAGGGCCTAAAACTTTTAGCGGCGAAGGCAAATACGACGGATTTTATACCGCCGCGAAAAAGATTCACTAAAAAAATAGACCTTTTCGTGACAAAAAAATTCGTCGCGAAAAGCGCTCATTTTCGTCACCAACAGTTTTCGTGACAAAATTTTTTTGTCGGGGCGTTTGTTGCGTAAGCAGCGACGCTAAAGGTGTCTCTTGTGACAATCAGTGAATTAGTCATTAAAATAATTCAATAGCGACCAATCTCGTATTTTTGTCACCAAAGCTTTTCATGACAAACCTAAATCTTTCTCACCAGAAGGTTTTTCTTGCGACAAAACTTTTGTCATAAAATAATGAACATTTTATCACTGATTCAGTGTTGTTGTCACCAAAAGGTATATACACATTTTTTACATTAATGGTTAATATTGACAAAGGCTTTGTCACTCGAAGTCATTTTTGAAATAATAATAATAATAATAATAATAATAATAATTCAGAAAATAGAAAACTAATAATAATAATATTAATATTAATAATAATATTATTATTAATATTATTATTGAAAATTTTAATTTAATAATAATAATATTAATAATCTACAACCTATAAAAAATATACACATACCCTACAAAAGAATAAAAAAATAATACAACACACAATTAAATATTAAATAATTATTAACAATCATTTTGCAAGTTTACAAAAACTTAACATCAACTCTAAAAATTTCAAAAAATACTTAAAAAATTAAATAAATTATGATAAATCATATATTTTATCAAACACATGAAATATATGAATATCTCTCATGTCTAATCTAGACCAAATGATTTTTCTGAAAATGGGTAGTTGGATCTAGATAGTTTACCTTGAAAGCTAAAGTCACATGATCAATCTGCTTTGCAGCAGGTGTGAAAATGCCCAGAAAACTCACATGATCAAAATCTGCTTTGTAGCAGGTGTGACCTTATCCTCAACAGCACTGGTCAAATGACAAATCATTGTAATAACTGTCTGGGACAGTTGCCTACAAGTCAAAGAAAAACTGAAAAAGTGAAAAATGTTAAAATGCTCAAGCATCTTTAAATGAAGCATGATCATGATAAACTCCGAAAAGGATTACATATAACTAATTGTGAAATATCCGAGAAAGTCGTATAAAATATCGGATTCGGGATCAATGCTCATAATAGTTTTGTTATCTTGAAAATATGCACGAAACGAAATTCACACAATCAATAGCATTTCATGTTATTACTACATGTCCAAGCTGCATAAGAGATATCAAAACTAAGGTCCTAATGAGAAGCATTAAAGTGATATCAGAATATTTTCAAAATTAAAATATCAAAATGCACAACTTTAAGTGTTAACTGTTCTACGAAATCATATTTCATGCTCCACACAGATTGTCCAGGCAAACAGATTTCTAAATCATATGCACAGATTAACATATTGAAAGCATGCTGACAATAGATTAACAAGTCAGCTATTATGCAACTACTCAACAATGCGAGTCTACATCAAATTTGAAGAAGAAATTCGACATATTTGGTTACCCTGTTTCTTGTTATATATTGGTTGATGGGCTTTCGAAAACCCTATCATTCTAGTTGCATCTCACAATCCTTGTATTTGAAAAGAGTAAAACAATTGGCTGAATTAACAATAATTCACTTGGATTTGAAACAATTGGCTACTACTCTTGTATATAAGGCGGACTACACATTGAAACACACTTGAATAAATAATACATTAATTTTTTTCATCCTTATCTACTATTCAGAGTTTTTCAATATGAACACAAAAAGAGTCAGAATATGCATGCAAAATAGCAGGCTAAACTGAAGTTGAGGCATGAGCAGAGCTCAAATAGCCTGGACTAAAACATTGATAGCTAACAAACAGAACATATACCAGGGCAGACAGATGAACCTAAAGCCAACTAAACACCTGAGAGGTTTTAGATGCACAACTTTAGATGCACGTTGATGGTTAATGCAATTCATCCAAAAACAAACATGATTTACCTCTTCACACTTCGTAAGCAAGTGACGTTTCGGAACAGCCTTACTTTGTTATATAAGTACTCTATCGACAAAAAGACTCCATCTAGGCATACACCTCATTGGTTTCTGGATCAGCCTGAGAAACCAACAAAATTAACCGATTAACTTTCCCTTAGAGTCCAACAAAGGACCTCCACTGTAAATATGGAATAAAAGATTTTTATTAAAAACAGAAATCAAAACCACAAGCATTTTTTAATATATAAAAAAAAACCTATAAAATATAAGCACTTTTCATATAGACTTATCACAAATCACATCATGTACAAAACCTACTCATGCCAAACAAGTACTTAAAGATAGAATTAGAACACGGCTAAGCAATGAAGTACCTCGTTTAATTCAAATTGGTTGATGTCTTTCGATGTTAGGAATAATATGGGGCATTCCTGAGCTTGTTCCAGTAGGAAGGCCCTGAGATGAAAAAGAACAACTATGAAACATTGAAATTTCCTTAGTCTACGGTTGGAAGTTTGTGAGATTGTATCACTTACAAGGGCCCTAGAAGGAACATGAAGTTGTGGATCGCTCTTTATTGTCCAATCAAAACATGTATCACATGGGAAGCCTCAATACAATTTTCTCGTGTCATAAAGTTTCTTTCATAACCGAATAAAAATCACAAAAGTACAAACTCAAATAGCAGATTTGCAAAGAAGAAAGTGAGTGCATAAAAACAATGAGCTTACAAGGCTATAGAGATGCAAAGAGTTCGATTAAAAATACAGGATCAACAAGATCAAACTTTGCAAGCAAGGACGTAAATTCAAAGCAGGCTAGTCACAAGGATCGATCATCGAATTTCTCAACAGATTAATGGGTTTGTATAGAATGTGCGAGATTGCAAACAACAAGTTTAGAGCACTTTCACAGATTCAGCACTTAAAGTGCAGTAAATTCAGCATGGGAATGCAGCAAGCCAAGATATGATAAACAGAACACAAATTACACAACAGTCAGAGTCGGTGAATAAATTCACTGATTCCAACAGAAAGTGCAGTCAAGTAGTTTGACCATAAAATGATACTTAGCCACAGACACAAGTCAAGACTGAGTATCTAGGGGTGTAATAAGACAGTAAGCAGGATCAACATCAAGCAATTCAGGGCTTTGTACTAAGGGCTAGATTCACACAAGATTAATTATCACCAAATCAACTTGAACAAAAACCTTTTTGTCCTCACTGGGCTAACTTGTTCAATAGACTTGGTTGATCAATTAATCTTAGCACTAACCAAACTTAGACAAACACTGAATTCAACCAGTGACCAAAAACACACAAATTCACAAGTAATTCTACTTAGAAATGCAAGAAGCAGTGCAATACACTTACCGATCAATTTGGAGAGTCTACACGTAACTTCACGCACTTCAGATGCCACGAAATGTCGAATAAAGATCACCTCCAGCTTCTTGACTCAAGAAAGGCTTACCACCGATTCAAAGCCAAGCTTATAGTTCTAGTATTCTACCGATCAGTAAACTTGCTCTTGAATCACTCAGAGACGACCCACAACTTTCACAACATGAAGAAGAAAACTTTTGTTTGAAAATGTAGACCGCGCAAGTGTGTTTTTCTTAGATTATGCAAGTCCAAAAGTATTAAGTATATATAGTGAAATGAGGGGTAAATTAACAAGATTTGTAACCAAAGATTTGAAGTCGCAAATCTTCGGTCTTTAATGGCCAAATCTCCACAAAATCGACCTTCATAATATCTTTTGAGATGGCCACGCCTTTTTTAATAAATCGCCAAGTCAAATAAAAATAATTAATGCAAAGATGTCGATTCATATCAATGTATTACCCAAAATCGTCATATTCAACTTTCAACATGTCATATAACAAATTAGCACACGAGATAAGCTTATCAGCACTACTAAAACTACCATACAGATTGTTTCAAAGTTAATTATAAACAAAGAATAATAATAATAATATAGACTTCCCTGTCAAAGAGCTGGATGCCGGAAATCACGAAGTCAAAGATCGAGGCTTCGATTTTAAGCACATGCCGCCATGAAAAGAACAAGTCAAGGCTGCATTTTTAATGCTTGAACCCTCAAATCATGCCTTCCAGAATATCATATTCGGGCAATGATTTCGAATCACAATCGAATCGAGCTGATTACAGAAAGCTTCAAAACCTTCACGAAATCGGGTTGCTGGACTTTCCATATAAGGATTTTCCACGTGGTTGCTCGGATTGACCAAAGGCAGTAAACTGTTCTTACCAAAGAATCGTTTCAAATTCAGAGAGTAACGGAGAAGAAAATTCGGCGCTCAAACATTTCATTGATGAGTTCATCTATGCACAAGGCCAGAAGTTTGGTTGGCACATTCAACTCATCATAAACTATGGTCATTGTGACTAAGAAAATGGAAGCAGTAACTTCCTTTTTTTTCACGAGTAGACAATCGAGAAGAAAATAAATTGTTACACTAATGAATACGGGACACCACAAAACAGAGTCAATCACTTGTAATACTTGAGGATTACCAAATGAGGGATGCTTAAGGTAGTTGGGTTGATTCCCTAAAAAAAGGTAGTTGGGATGAAATGGCCTAAAGGTCCGCATCTTAGTACAAGAACCATAATGCAGTTACAAAAATGGAACGAGTGGTATCATAATGCTTATATCTCACACACTACAATTACATACCTGTCCCGTGGAAACTAAAGGGTTGTGGGATTCCAGTACTCAAAAACTCCTTTATCATCTACAGAGATCACGGTATCAAAAGCATTGATGTACTGCACCACATTATCAGGTCCTAGATGAATCAGACATCGCTTAAGACTTAAGAGAAGAAATCAGGGGAAAATGGCCGATACTTATTAAAACACGCACACCAAAATAAACAAGCAAATGTTGCCCCGTAATAATGATTAGTTTTAATTATCATCAAATGTTACCTCTCTGGATATCGTAAAACCAAAAATGCCGGAGCTAGGGCTTTTGTTCGCCGAAATTGCGAAATTCGGTGCGATTGATAGTTCGCCGGATCGAAAAGAATCGCGACCATCGATTTAGTAGAGAAGTAGCATCACCGTCTACCAGAGTGCAAGAAACGTCCTTCGATTCGACATTTTGAAATGAAGAAGCTATGTTAAAATCGGAGAGATTACGCCTAAAAATCGAAGAGGATTCAACAACAAATCGGCGTTATTACACTGAAATCATCAAGCCACATTCCGATCTGAAGCATCGGAATGGCGGATTTCTTCATGATCGAGTCGAAATTTCACCCGAGAAGCGCTCGTCGAGCTGTCGATCTGAGATTCTTCGTTCCTTTTCTTCATCGAAAATCGGAAAGACGATAAAAGAGAGCGAGTTTGTTTTTTTTTTTTTTACGGGAATGAATAGTAAAAGAAAGAGATTTTTTTGTTTTAAGGGGAACAGAATGAATATATATCATTATTTTAAGAGAAAATTACTTTTGTCACATAAATTATTAAGGATTTTGTGATAAAGTAGTTGTCACCGATGCCTAATTCTAAAATTTATCCCACAATCCATCGGTGAAGTCATACCATTTGTGACAAAGTTCATGCCAATATATTTTTTTTTCGCTAATCAATATTATGTTGTGACAAACAAAGTTATTGTCACTAGAAGTTATTCTTTTGTGATAAATTTGTTGTTTGTCACTGAAGGCTTGTCACAAAAAATTCTTTTTTTTGTAGTGATTTAACGGCGGATTGTTAGCTTTAGCGGTGGAAAAATCCGCCGCTAAAAAGCATGTTTTTTTGTAGTGTTCATAGCCCACTCTGCCAAAGCATTTGACTCGGTTAATTGGATTTTTTTAAAACTGGATGATGATCAAGCAAATGAACATTAGGGACAAATAGAGGAGCTAGAGCATAGAGTGCTTAACTTCTGCTAGGGTATTTATTCTCATTAACGGTAGTCCTTCACTAGAATTTCAGTTGAAAAGAGGTATTAGACAAGACGATCCCTTATCACTATTTCTCCTTACGTTGCTGGCAAATGCCCCTACTATCCTTGTAATTTTCTCAATACATTAATATTGATAAATTGGTATTCCCTCGTATTATATTATATATATATTTTTACTTTTAGTCATTTTCAACATTCAACATATAATCATTAATCATTATAAAACATAAATCCAACATGCATTTCAAAACACTTGATTATTATATACATTACAAGAACCTTTACATTTGTCTTTTTTTTTTAGGAGGGGAATTAAAAAGTTGTTTACTTAATGTTTTATTTATATGTCTTATATTTATTTATATCTTAAACACAACTACTTTTACGAACCGCTGTTGGGTAAGGAAGTGTTTTCTGACCGCTGTTGGGTCTAGAAAGAATTATTTATTCCGATCCAAATTCGGTCAGGATAAAGAATTATTTATCCAGACCCAAATTCGGTCAGAATAACTTTTAGATGTGAAAAGACTCTCCAAAAAAAAAAAAATATTTATATGTTGTTTAATGTGTTCAGTATCAAGAACCGACAACAATTAGGTATAGTAGTGTAGTAGTAGTAAATGTCAACCTTGTCCATCAAAAATTACATTCTTTGTCGAGGGTTTTGGCCCTAATTATTTGCTCTGCAACCTGGAGGGGTACGTACCCCACATGGAAGCTACAAACAAATGAAGTATTACTATTATATTATTACTTGTTTGAGAAGTTTTGATTTATTTTTGTCCTGTATCTGTATCTGCTCGGGATTTATTCCCCTAAGATCAAGGAAGAATCAAATTGACAATTATTTCAAATTGGCCAAAACTTCACCTCATTTCTGTGTGTGTTACTACTAGGGAGAACAAAGTCAAAGGCATGCTGCAGTTTTTTCTTTTTTTTTCACTATTCATATAGTACGGAATATGGACCTGCAGGGCACAACCTACCATACAGTAAATAGCAGCTTTAGTCTTATATTTTTTTTTTCAAAAAAAATGGACTTAACTCTCATCTTTGATTTAGGTTTGACCAGATTCTTATCTTTTTAAGTCTTTTGCAACTTTGATCCGTTTACCATTCAGTCGACAAAAAAATTGACGAAAACCGGTGCGCATCCTTCACGCCCTCTTAGCATTTAAAAATATTATTATTTTAATCAATTTCCCAAAATAAATAAATCAATTATCCCATTAATTTTATTACCGTACAAGGGGTAAAACAAAACATTTTTTCACCATTCTTTCTCCTGCGTTTTTCATCCATCTTTCTCAGTCTTTCATCGTTCTCAGCCATAATGTAACTCGAATTTAGGAGTTTATCCCCAATTTTATCTTTTTTAAATCATTCATCTTGGAAAACGATTTGGTGATTTGAAATATAGATTAGAGGAATGATTTAAAGAAGATGAAATTGGGATAAACCCTTAAATTTGAGCTACATTAAGGTTGAGAAAGATGAACAAAAACGACGGGAGGAAGAATGGTGAAAAAAGTTTTGTTTTACACACTATACGGTAATAACATTAATGGGATAAATTTTTATTTTTTTTTTTGGAAATTGATTAAAATAATAATATTTTAAAATGCTAACCGTGCGTGAAGGATACGCACATGTTTTCCGTCAGTTTTTTTTGTTGACTGGCTGTTAAATGGGCCAAAGTTGCAAAAGATTTAAAAAATAAGAGACCGGTCAAACCAAAATCAAATATGAGGGCTAAGTCCCTCATTTTTGGAAAAGGTAGGGGACTAAATCTGCAATTCACTCACCAACCGTACATACATACATGTTAAGGTGGTTAGGTACATCATGTCATACATGTTCCATCAATAAAATATTTTTAAAAGAGGGGTAATATGGAAATAACTGGAACATAAATGTTAGAAAATAGATTTATCTTAGTTTTTATTGGTCCTGGATCACCAAGTAATACTTGTACTAGGACCGTGTTAAAATTTTCGATGTATCTATATAAACATATGTATAGTCTCTTCATTATCATTTTATGATTAAATTTCGGTTAGTAAACTAATCAACATCTTACCTAAAATGAATCACAATAAATTAGCGAAAATAGTTAAAGGATAAAAGTGAAAAATAAAAAATGAGAGGCTCTAATGTATTTCACCTGATATAACCTTCCTACAACTGTTGTATCATAAAACATCTCTTAAAAAAATAGTGTGTTAAGGTTTTTTTTAGGTGTGAAAAGGTTCTTACTTTTAAAAATTATATATAAACATCATTTGTTAGATTTTATTTGTCTCATGATGCCCTTAAATTATATCTATCAAACAATTTCAAATATTGGAAATGATTGCACTAACGATAATCAATGGCTGTCTAAGATTTTACAAAATAAAATTTATATATTTTTTTTTCTCTATGTATAAATTAAATTATAAAAACTTATCAAACAATGAACGGATGCAGCACATTGGCTGCAAATCCTCAATCTTTAGTTAATGGGAGTCCAAATAGAACTTCAAAGTAACTTTTTTGGTGGTACATATAATATTAGGTCATACGTTTCTGTATGGGTATTATATATTTACAATGCAAATATATACATGTGTTTAAGCTTATATCCGTATTGAAGATCGATATATACTACCTACGTCCCAAAATATAATTTCGTTTGAGTTTTTTCACACATATTAAAAAAAGTTGGTTATATTGATTATATGTCATTAATTTTGATTAAAAAAACTAAAATAACATTTGACTTATTAATACAAAGTAGTGAATAATGAGTGAGTATATAAATAAATAATAGGTAAAAGGTAGAAAAATGCAATAAATACTTCATTGGTTATTTTGATGTATTTATATTATGGGACAATACCAAAATTAAATAGACTTACGTTTTTGGGACGGGGCAGTATATATATATACATCGATCTCTAACCACCCTCACAGGACTCACTACATGTTGGAACAAGACCTGACGTCCGGATTTTAAATTTTAACAGTAAAAAACAAATTCTTCAAATCAATGTAAGGAGAATTTACAAAGTACTACAATATACATTTTGGACCACCTACTCCACCGAAAATATAAAAAACACTAAGAAAAACACAGCCAAAATACCATTAATTATATGTACCAAAGAATTTATGAGTCGTCCGTCCAGATATTTTCGTCGAATAATCTTTGAGTTTTTGAGGACCAAAATGCGGAATGAGACAAAATTAATTAAGGACAAAGTTAGACAATTAGGTCAACAATTGCAGTTGAAAGCAGCTATTAACACCAGTGATTACCATCGCATCATCATAAAGGATTGAAACTAAACATCATATCAACCTTGCAACAACCTAACATCTTCGTTTGAATGGCATCAAATATACTTAGACATGATTTGTTTTTAGACTTTTTTTTTTTTTTTTTTTTTTTTTTTTAAAAAAAGAATAGAGTCTATCATTTATCTCCTATATAAAAAAAAAAATATTGTATCATTTATTAATTCAATAAGAAAAAAACTTCAGTGTTATTTATCTTCCGGCGTATTAGAGTCAGAGGTGAGGTTAATTAAGCTTCCTTAACATTTGTTTGTCCTTCCACCACTTTTAAGTAAGTGTCTCTCGTTCATTTGATTATCTACATTTGTCTTTCCAAACCATCTTAAAATAAAAATAAAAATAAATCTCCAAAACCGAACACATTACGATATGTCAAAATGGGACAACCTCAATAGTGTCATAATATTGTGTGTAGATTGTCACGTTTGACACTTTTGAGGTTTTCTCGATAGAGTGGGTTGATCTTGCGGTAGTGATTGGTTGACACTAAAGCATGCGTATAATTTATGTCGATCATCCGGGGTTTGCCCTTCATGCATGCTAGGAATGAATATCTAAAAATGATCATCATATAAATGAACGTTTTATACTTGAAATCTTTGCAAAGTGGGAATTTTTTTTTGAGGGAACAAAATGGGAATTGAGTAGGTAACTTCAAGAGAATATTATTCGTGATATAAGTAATAGTCGTTGATGTATGACACTCAATAAACGACTATGTGGATATTTGATTATGCAAATTGACGTATTTATACGATAACCGTTTCACATTAAAGGTTGTAGTACTAGTCGAAAAGCAATGACTCTTTCACATAATCGTGGGTCGTGACGTATTAGTTAATTATTAATATGTTATTAAAGATAGATTAAATAAATGAATGACGATCCGAAATTATAATGTGATCATGTTGGGGCGCCTCCCATGTTCTTCTCCCACAATATAATGTGACTAACAAGCTGGTGCGGTACCGACCAGTTATACTTCACATGTTCGATCGGTTTTCCAAGATTAGGGTCCCCCACCCTTCGTATACACAAAGAGAATTATAGATATTCTCGGGATGCTTTACTTTACACAAGCTTCGGTTCATCCACAAAAGAGCACTTCTCTAAAGAAAAGTCTTGGGAGTCAGTAAAGATTTCTTGTATAGAGAAGAAAAAATTGTTTTCTCTCAAGCACAAGAGAATGGTGGTGTCAACTTCAATGAAAGAAAGAGAAAAGACGGTCTAGCAGCTGCACTTTTCGAGTGGCGATCAGTGGAGAATTCCGAGAAGTTGTTTGTGTGGATCATCGTTACGGGCCAGGCATTTGGACGGCTATCATGAAAGATCAATAACCAAAGGAAAGATTCGATCTTTTAGATAGTTCAGTAACTCATGTCCTCCTTATTTCATTTTCTATTGTATTCACGAAGGAAATATTAGCTAAAAAGAAAATCGTAATTTTGAATTCCGCTATGTCAATAGCATGATTTCATTACACAAACTTGTTTCTAACTATTGAGTCTAATGATCATGTTGGTTAATAAACATCTCTTAAAGGGTGTAGTGTTTCTCATGTAAACCAATATTGTTGGAGTGTGGTGTTGCTCTCTTGAAATCCACACAAGTCTGTTCAAGGAAACAAGTTGGCGTGTGCAAGTTGATTAAGTAAGATGTTGAATTTGAACAAGAACTTGATACTTGAACTGAAAACTTAATGAATCAAATCAATCTTTCAGAACTTCTTCAAAAACAAACGATTACAATGAATGAGCTAAACTAAAACATAATTGGAACTTCTTAGTTAGTTTCTATAGCAGTTAATCGTGTTTATATAGAGTGTGGAGATGCAGCTTGCTGTAACAAACTCAACTGCAACTTCTTAACTAACTTTTTCCTAAGTGTCTGACATAAGTCCCCAATGAACCCTGTTCTTCAGTCCTTTATATCTCAACACCCCCCTCAAGCTGAACATAGATGAAATCCAAGTGAAGCTTGCCTAAAGCCTTGTTCTTCACTCCTTTTATGTTTGAGATGAGGTAGGAGCATACAATCATTAAAAGGAAATGCTTGAAGTAATCTGTCAAGTGTGTGTCTGTCCACTGGTTTTGTCAGTATGTCTGATGGCTGATCCTTGGTGTTGATTGGTAAAGGAATCAATACTTTTGCTTGATACTTTTCCATCACAAAATGGCAATCAATCTCTATGTGCTTGGTTCTTTCATAGAAAACAGGATTTTCAACGATGTCCAAAGCACTTTTACTGTCACAATAAAGGGGCATAGTGTCAGTGTAGTGGATATGAAAGTCCTTGAGAAAACAGAAAAGCCATTGAATTTCACATGCAGTAACAGCCATGGCTCTATATTCTGCCTCACTTGAACTCTTAGAAATAGTAGGTTGCTTCTTAGATTTCCAAGAGATCAATGCATCCCCAAGAAATACCAAATATCAAGTAGTAGATCTCCTAGTTTTTGTGCATCCTGTCCAATCTGAATCACTGAAGGCCATTAAGGAAATGGATCATTGACTAGGAAAGAATAATCCCTTGCCAAGGAGCAGATTTTAGGAATCTGAGCAGTCTCTGTGCTGCTTTGAGGTGTGCTTCATTTGGTTTGGACAGAAATTGGCTTAGTTGTTGAACTAGAAATTCTATGACTGGCCTTGTGTTGCCTAAATATAGGAGCTTCCCTACTAGACTTCTGAATGTAGTGTTTGATTCCAGAAGTGGAGTTTGTTCTTCTGTTAGATTCTGAGATGTGTCCATGGGTGTGGCCACTGGTTTGCAATCAGTGAATCCAAACTCTTTTAATAAATCCATGCAGTACTTTCTTTGATTGATAACAATACCACTTCTTGATCTAGCAACTTGCAACCCTATAAAGTATTTGAGAGTACCAAGGTCCTTAATGGTGAATGCAGAATGTAAGAGATTCTTTAAAAATTGTATCTCTTCCATGTTGCTGCTTCCCACCACAATATCATCTACATAAACCAGTAAAGCTACAAACTTGTCACCATGTCCCATTGTAAACATGTTGTGATCATTTTGAGATTGTTTGTATCCATGATCTATTAAATTTTGTGTTAACTTTGCATTCCATTGTCTACTGCCATGTCTCAATCCGTATAATGATCTGTTAAGTTTGCAGACAAGGCCATTTGTTGCTCTATTTTCAGGTGGCTTCATGTACACTTCTTCTTCCAAGTCTCCATGTAAGAAAGAATTGTTAACATCCAGTTGGTGAAGATACCAATTCTTTTGAGCTGCTAGTGCCATAAAAAGTCATATTGTTGTTTGTGTGGCAACTTGACAAAAGGTTTCTTGAAAATCAATGCCCCAAGTTTGTGTAAAGCCTTTTGCCACCAATTTTTTCTTTAAATCTTTCCACACTTCCATCTGCTTTTCTTTTTATCTTGAATACCCATTTGCATCCTATTGGTCTTACTCTTCTTGGTAAGGGAACCAAAGACCATGTATTTGTCTTGTCCAAAGCTTGTAATTCCAGATTCATTGCCTCTTGCCATCTGGATTCTGAAGCTGCTTCTTTGTAAGATGCAGGCTCTCTTTCAGTATTGAGACTGCCAATAAAACCCTGATAAGTAAAAGAAATATTAGCATAAGAGATAACATGATCTTAGACACGTGTAGATGTCCTTTTGACCTGATTAGCACAAATGTAATCAGTCAAATAGGATGGAGTAGATCTTTGTCTAGTAGATTTTTTAAGTGGTGGTTCATTAGAAGTATGTATCAAAGATCTTGTTGACTGATGTGCAGGTTCAGGATCGTTTGATGGATTAACCATAGATTGATCATGTGAAGCATTATGATGATCTGTAGGCAGTGGTAGACAGATATCTGATGAATTATCATATTTTGATTTATCAAAGAAATGGAAAGTAGTCTCATGAAAAACCACATCTCTAGAGACATAAATGTTTCTAGTGTGGAGATCCATAACTCTATAGCCTTTGATATGAGGTTCAAAACCTAAGAAGACAGATTTTGTACTTCTATCTTCAAATTTGCCCCTGCTCTAAGAGAAAGTAGAAACAAAACAAAGACATCCAAAAACTTTAAGCATATCATAGTTAGGATCTTGATTATACACAATATGATGTGGTGCTTTTTTTTATTAAGCAATGGTGAAGGTATGATGTCAATCAGATAAACAACATGCAAAACACAATAGTGCCAATATTCAACAGGAACATTAGACTGAATCCTAATGGCCATGGCTACATTCAATATATGCTGGTGTTTTCTCTCAATCAAGCCATTTTGTTGAGGAGTTCTAACACAAGCCATTTGGTGTACTATGCCTTTTTGTCTATAAAAATATTTCATGGTGAATTCAGCACCTTGATCAGATCTAATAGTCTTTACACATCTATCAAAATGTGTCTGGACAAATATACAAAACTGTTTTAACAATTCACATGCCTGATCTTTTTTATTTATAAGAAAATTCCATGTGAATCTACTGTAATCATCCATAATGGATAAAAAATAAGCATGTCCATCCATAGAAAGCCCTCTATTAGGACCCCAAATATCTACATGAATTAGATCAAAACATTGTAAAGTAGTGGAGACACTAACAAGAAATCTGAGTTTCTTTTGTTTGCCAAAGGACAAACATTACAATCATGATTAGGAACCTTTATTCTATTATCAAGTCTTTAAAACTTTCAATCTTTCACAAGAAGGATGTCCTAGTCTATAGTGCCACAAATCAATATTGGACAATGAACAAGAATTGCAGACACCGGGATGTATAGAATTAGAAGTTGAACAAACAGCATATGTTAAAGTTTTTGTGTCTACTACTTCAAGAATGTATAGTCCATTTTGCAGGTTAGCTGTACCAATCTTCCTCATAGTTGGTAGTGCCTACACATGACAACTATTAGCACAAAAAACAACAGATAATCTATTGTCAGCAGATAATTACTTCCTGACAGAGATAAGGTTATAATTAAAAGTAGGTATACAAAAAACATGATTCATTGTGATATCATTATTAATTTTGACATCACCAGTGCGTGTAACACCTACTGATGAACCATTTTGCAATTTAACATATAAATTGTTAGCAATCTAAACATTGCACATGTGTTTTAAAGAAAAAGTGATATGGTCAGTAGCCCCTGAATCCATGATCCAGTGGACTAAACTGCTCTTGATACCTTGGACTTAAGATCCACTACCTGCAGCCATCACTACTGCATTGCATTGGGCATTCTGTGGTTGCAAATTCTGGATCAAAGATAGCAGATGTTCATACTTTGACTTGGTAATAGATGCATCTCCAGAATCATGACTCTGATTATGTTGATGCACATTGCAAGAATCTGGTTCCTCATGATCTTCATCACATGCTACATTATTTTCCATTGATGCTCCTGCACCTCTTTTATACCCTTTGAAATTTGGTGGATAACATATTTCTTGTAGCATTTGTCTATGGTATGCCCTTCTTTTCCACAGTAGGCATAATAGGGCTTCTTATTATTGCCTTGAAAACCTCTTCCATTACCAGAACCTCTGCCTTGTCCCCTACCTTGATATGTAGGTCTAAAACTTCTCATAACCTGATTGCAATCTGCCTCTGCCTCTGCAAACTGATCAGACCCAGTAACAAGTGCCACAGAATTTGTGAAATTGTAATTGAGCTGTTGATCATGATTCAATGCCATAACAAAAGCAATTTTGATATCTGGCAAAGGTAATGTCATCAATACTTGAGACTTTACATTATTGAAGTTGCCATTCAAACCCTTAACAAACCTTGTAGTGTAAGCATTATCATAATACTCTCTGATAATCAGTAAAGCAGGACAAACACAAAGGGGAATAGGCTTTATAACGAGGTATTGATCCCATAGAGACTTCAACTTTGTATAGTAATCTGTGACTGAAAAGTTTCCTTGCTTGGTTTTCTCAATTTCTTCTTCAAGATTTGAGATCCTGTATGCATTTCCTCTCTCAAATCTATCTTGTAAATCAGTCTAGATTTCCCTTGCAGTGTCAAAATACATGACACTTTCATCAACTGAAGGGATCATTGAATTTATGATCCAAGAATGTACCAAATCATTCACCTGCATCCAGGCTGAATACCCTGCATATGTAATTTCAATCATAGTTGAAGAACCATCGACAAGATTGAGCCTACCACAAGATGATAACACTTTAGTCAATGCTCTCTTCCAATGGTTATAATTATCATCACCTTTGAGCAATGGTCGAACAATAACCGGACTGGGATTATCAAGGTTATTCCCAGAATTTTCAGAAACTGCTTCCATTTTGAAGAATCTTCAAGAAACTGGAAACAAGAACTATGAATTTGACAGAGATCGATCAGCGGAACTCAATTATGCTCTGATACCATGTTGAATTTGAACAAGAACTTGATACTTGAACTGAAAACTTAATGAATCAAATCAATCTTTCAGAACTTCTTCACAAACAAACGAAGAATATGAAGAAATTCAAAAACAGAAAAAGGCGGGAACAATGTATTGAAAGGATTACAATGAATGAGCTAAATTATAACATAATTGGAACTTCTTAGTTAGTTTCTACAGCAGTTAATCGTGTTTATATAGAGTGTGGAGCTGCACCTTGCTGTAACAAACTCAACTGCAACTTCCTAACTAACTTTTTCCTAAGTGTTCGACATAAGTCCCCAATGAACCCAAAACCTTGTTCTTCAGTCCTTATCTCTCAAACTAAGAGGCCATAAATTCAAGATGAGACACAAACTTCAGAGCACACTGGTATGATGTAGAGCTCTCGGTTTAGTGGATATTATATATCTTTTGTTCAATTTATCAAGAAGAAGCAAAGTTTATGGTGTACTGGTTTGTTCTTCTGGTTGTTGATCTTGTAAAGTTTTGGATGTTGAACATGTGAATCAATATCTGAGTGTGGTGTTTTTTTAGAAAAGTGAGGTACAACTGTGAGTGTTGTTTGCATGAAATCAATATTGTAAGTGTATGTGTTGCTGATCGCGTGTAAGTCACTAACGTCGATATTACTAGTAAGAATACTAGGTACATCGTAGTATAGTAAATGCGAGTCAAGGTCGATCCCATAGAGACGATGCAACTTTAATTATAAACGATTCTAGCCTAATTAAGAAGCGACATATAGGCGGTCATTGACCAACAATAAACATAAAAGAAACTTGGTATTTCTCCCCCTCTTCCCACCGATCTACTAACTTGGATTATTAATCGTTATGTTTACTTCCCCACATAATTTTCTTAAATTAATCGAGCGAGCTTTTAATTTAGTTTTAAGCTACGGGTGCAACTTCATAACCCTATCTACTCCGACAATGGTAGTAGACAATCTATACGCAAACTACCCTCCTTACTTGGTCCGTAATAGCCCATACGCATAAAGAACTAGAATTACCGAGATCGAGCGCTAACTCATACCGCTAACCCGCCTAGACGGCTGTCGACACTGATCAGCACGTTTCTAGGGTCCATCAAAACTATTTCCAAACTAACACTTCACTATCCGTATTTCATGCTAGTTTTACGATTACAATAAGCAGATTGGCCAGATCTAACCTACTGTTAATTAAACCTGTCGATCAACGTAGCTCTAGTGAATCCTTCAGATTAAGTTGTCTAAATATTGCCTCGGTAAACCGGTATAGACCGCCGGTTTACCGGGGTCAACTTTTCTTAATTCCGGATCTACATTGCTCAATTACGATTAATCTAAGTAAATCATGGGGTCGTAAACATGCAGATTAACTAAAACACATAAATACGAACAGATCTACCATATTGAAGACAAAAAAGAATGTTCAAAGATTCATACCATCAACAATTGAGATCTAGCTCGATCTACTCAAGATAGAGATGGTAGAGAAGGGGAGAAAACCAGAAATATCTCCTCAAAAGCTTGGAATAACTTTATTTCATCAAATTACAATGTATTAATATATATAATTGAATGCTTATCAAAACCTATTGAGAGCTTATACAATAATCTATTAATGCGGCTTTATATAGATACAATGACTGACTTAAGACTCTCAAGAACCCTAACTGACCTAGATAATGCGGCAGAATCGATTTCGTGTTCCATAAGGCCTCGGTTTACCGGCCCTAGCCCACGGTAAACCGGGTGGACTTTTCCTCTTTTTCTTCAGCAGACTTCTTCTTGGACTTTAATTACTTGGCCCAACATGCTCCTTTTGGTCCAAATCCGTTCTCCAATGCTCCAGATTCGGTACGTCCTATAAAACACATAAAACGAGACAAAACAGTACCAAATCTTCGGGAAAATAACATAGTTACAGAATTACGATCCTTGAAACATACACATAGCATTTAACATATATTCCACATAATAACGAGCCTATCTATCCTCTCTTGAGCAGAATTTTGGGTGAAAATATGTATAATTATTGGTACCATTTAGAGCGTTATCAACTACCCCCTACTTAGCTTTTGATCTTCCCGAGCAAAAAGGCAAAAAAAATGACACTCTGATCAGTATACAAGTTAATTCAAAACAACTATGCTTCACAAAGTCAATATCAAAATCATGCCACTCATATCCATCAGTAATGCATTAAACAATATTCACATTATGAGCCAATGTGTGTGTGCAATAACTTTCACAACCGCTTAGTAATGCAGACAATCTCACATTACCTCAACCCATAGTCGAACTAACCAGTCTCGAACATGTTATTTATTAGTCAAATTAGCTGGCAAGGAAGATCTAGAACCGAGCATGTATTACTCTTAGGCTAGCGTTTATCGGTCTATGCAAAAGTCGTGCGTTTTACGCTCCATCGACCCAATTTTTGCCAAAGAGAATATAGATGTATATATTTCAATGCACTTATCTTTCTTGGCGGTGGAACTCTCATTGATTTATCTATCCTCACGGCCTCACTCTTAATAAACTACCGAATCTGAAATTCCTTTGCCTTTATAAGCTTTGGTGAAACATAGATCGGGATAAAGCCAGGGTCAACTCTAGTCAAAGCAATATGCTATCGACTACATACCAAGGAAAGTGAGTTATACGTGCTTAAAATTGTGGCTCATAACAGAATATGCGTTTAATACGCCACTACATCAGAAGTGGGCACTTACTTTTACTTGTACGTCGTAGAACAAAGATGAAGTCAATTATCATGAAAAGATCAAAGATATCATATTTTTTTCGAAATTATGTCGAAATGAATCAAAGTCTAGGCGGTGAACAGTGCATCAAAGAGAATCAAGATAATCACGTAATTCACGGAATATAATGTTAAGAAGCTAAGTGACGTCCCTTACCCCCAACTTAAACTAAACATTGTCCCCGATGTGTAAGATGAAAAATAGAAAACGAAAAGGAACTTAGCTTCATTAAGGGTGGAACCAAAGAAGAATTGGATCGTCTTGTAACTCATCGGGCTCATGTAAGTAATCCGCAAATAATCTGCGCTAAGTATCTCAAACAAACCAATAAGAATCGTGGTGACAAGAAACCATATAATAAAATTACGGCAGTAAAAGAGAAAATAAATAACTCCAAACAATTTAAGCCGACAGTATCATCATATTAATAAAAATCTGCTACATCAACTAAAAAGGAAATAAAAATAAGAAAATGGAAAATAACAACAATCAAAAGAAAGAAAAACTAATCCTTCTCATAATAATCCTCTCAGTCATCTCTAGGCTCAAACCGGAGGTGGTGCAGAACTCGAGGTAGCAGCGGTGGAAGATGATGCTCAGTGATGTGGGGCAGTCCTAGAGGGTGGGGTCGCAGGAGGAACTCCTATAAAATCTATAATTCTATCCATCTTGTGATGCAGACTCGCAATTTCTCTTGAGTGCTCCTCTAGTAAGGCTCTCTGAGTCCGAGGTGCTCCGAGGACCGGAGTATGCTCTCTCCCTGCTCTCTGACCGACCCGTCTCTACCCTTTTGAAACTGACTGTGAACTAATCATAGGCTCAGGGTCTTCCCACTCATCACTAACCAGAACTTTGACCTCGTCCTCTAAAGCAAACATGTCAATCATAGGTCCATATGGCAACTGCTCGCACTCAGATGGGCAAGCTCGTGAATACTGCTGTACATCAGGTGACCTATGTTGACTGAAGATCCCTACTCCAGGTAGAACATCAACACCGCCCTCTTCGGTGTGACAGACACCGTATGCTTGGTCGGCAGAAGGCAAGCACAAACAAATCTCTTGACCACCTTCCTATCCCAGGATAGCTCGTTTTCCAGGAAGATGGTGGGGGCTCCTGCAGGATTGCGCTTTCATTGCACCCCAAAGTAATCAGCAATCATATCCATCCTCTCAAGATCTTCAACATTGCTCGAGGATGTGTACTCATCTAGGCCCACCGGTGGATTGCGAACCTCAAAATGTGCATTGATCCGCTCAATCGAAAAGTCAATATTGACCCCACGGACCATGGCAAATGTTGCTCCAGGGTTATGCGAAACATACGCATAAAATTCTTTTAACACCGTGGTGTTGAACCATGTCGGTGCCTCGGCCATATCCAAAATATCTTGTACTTGTAGGTCTCGTGGCAAGATCGTACCACAATCATCCAACTTTACTCCTCGTTCTCAAGCAACCGGTCTTCCGTACCAATGCCCTCGGAATGTCTCATAGATCTCTAAGGAATAAAATTGCTCAACCCCGTCTATCAAGAGGTTAGTTCTCCGTAAATACTTTGATAACCACTGGGACGAAGGATAGATCGGCTACGCTTAGGACCCATCCTGGATGATTATAGGAATTGAAGATGATGCTGATTTTGAAAAAGTAACTGCGGTAAACCGGCCTGAACCCACGTTTACCAGCATAAATTTTCTGGCTTTCTGACAGAGACTGTGCTTCTGGTAATGGAAGATGAAGAGCTGCAGCACTTCACTAGCACAGCAGCACAAAACAGGAACATGAATGGAGAAATTGGTATGGTTGGTGTTTTGGGTTTCAAAATGGAAGAAATGATTGATTTTGGTGGGGATATGGTGGTGATGGGGGGCCGAAAGTTTTTGGAAGAAGTTTGGTGATTTGAGAAGAGGATAGTAGATGAGAATGATGAAAATGGTGGTGGAAGAGTGGTTTAAATATGAGATGTGATGGAAGGTGGAAGGATTTGGTGGAATAGTGGGTAGAGGAGTAATTAGGGTGAGGGATTTGAGGGGGTGATGTTAGGAAATCACTAGTTTAACGCAGCGGAATTTAAAATTTTGATTTCCTTTTCTAGATCGTTCTTCGTTTAATGCAATAAACACGTTAAGTAGTTTGACGGTAATACCTTAGATGATCTACAAGATCGTCGCTTTGACCGCCAATGGAGAGTAGTTCAATGCGCAAGCCGTCCACGCGTCCGGCCTCTATCGCTAATCCACACGAACCCTCGCCGAATCCTCCTTGGATTGCTAACGGAAAAACTCCGTCGCTAGACCGGACCTTTTCTTCCCTCACAAACTCACTATGGAGAGCTCTCTATTTTACACAAGAATAATGAACTCTTGCAATTGTGATGTCCAAAAGAGCTTGACACCCACTTCCTTTATATATGAGAGGAGGTGGCGCCTCTAATGGTGTGTGTGAGAAGAAAACCTTTTTCCAATAAAATAAGGAAAATCAATTAGATTGATTTATCTCTTTAATTATAATTTATTTTGTCAATATCATATATTGATTATAATTATCCTATTACCATAAATCTATTTTTTCCAAAATCAATTAATATCTTATATTAATATTATGGCAATATTTATTAATTAAAGTGCACAATCCAAGTGTATCTTATACACATAAAAGTGGCGCCCATTAGTCAACTAATTGACTTCCGAATATTCTTTAATTAATATAATTTATATATAATTAATATCTTGTATTTTATTTATTCATAATAAATAAATACCACCATATTAATTTACCACTATAACCTTTATAGTTTAGAGATAAACCTTCCTTATTTGGTTATCAACTATAACCGCATTTTAATCCGACTCGATGTTCATATGTGTGTGACCCGATAGGCTTCGAATATGTTGGCCGTAGACACAAAGTGCAATTTACTAAAATACCTTCTTCATACCTAACGATCACGGGATAGCGTCTAGCAACACACCGTGACCCCCAATTATCGGAAGAGTCAAAAGCAATGACTACTACCTTTCATGTAAAGCAGTTACCGTGTAACTTACAATCCTATCGCAATAATAATATCCATACGATCGTATCTCGAGTGTCAATACATTGACGATCGTATCTTATAATCTGGATATCATGCTCTCCTCGAATAATAACACATTTACTCCCACTTTGCAAAGATTCTCGAGAGCTAGACATTCCTTATAAGAAGGCCATTTCGGATATTCAATCCCAATCATAGGATACGCGATTCCCGGACGACCAATCATGTATACTCCGCATGCTTCAATATCATACCCAATCACTACCGCATGATCGCCCGTGGTTAGGAGAAATCTCAATAGTGTCAAAGCATGACAATCCACACCGTGATGTCATGAAGACTCCGGTCTAAAGGATAATTACACAACCGCCACATAGTGTGACACTTAATGTAAGTGGGTCAGTCTAACGTACGCATTCTCTAATACACGCCCACGCATACCCAAGTGTCTCTACACTTCGATAGACGAGATCTATCCCTACCTTCTAAAAGATAGAAGACATCCAATACGTGCTAGTCCGATTATACTATCAATGTCCCATTTGATAATATGTAAGACTAGAGACATTTAAGTACCAACCTTGTTATAGTGATTAGAGATCTCATCAACCATAATCACTATCATGGTTTCTCTATCACAGATTGATACTAGGGACGTTACTATATATATACAACAAGTAATATGAAGACAAACAATATATATAATAACATAAGTGCTTTTATTAATCATAATAAAGATATTACATGAACTAAATAGACTGTAAACGACCCAACCCGGTCGGATCCGGTCCAACCCGATTGGGTTTAGGACACCTTTCCAACAATCTCCCACTTGGCCTAAAGCCAATCACCCATATGCCTAAGCCCGTGCAAGTGAACATGTTTCTCATGCTTAGCTTGAGACAATGCCTTGGTTAACGGATCAGCTATGTTATCATCCGTGTGGACTTTCTCTATCTTTACATCTCCTCTATCTACTATCTCTAAATCAAGTGATAGCGCCAGAGCACATGTTTGGACTTCATGAGACCTTGGTTCCTTTGATCGAGATATCGCTCCATTATTATCACAAAGATGCAGGTACTGGACCTTCAATGGAGGGAACCACACCAAGTTCGATGAATGAACTTCTTCATCCAAATCGCTTCCTTTGCCGCCTCCGAGGTCGCTATGTATTCGGCTTCCGTTGTAGAGTCCGCAGAGTCTCCTCGCTTGGAACTCTTCCACCACCGCTCCGCCGTTAAGCGTGAAAACAAATCCAGATCGTGACTTAAAATCGCCCTTGTCGGTTTGGAAATCGGCATCCGTGTAACCTCGTAATACTAAATCATCGTTCCGAAAACCAGGAACATATCCCTAGTACGCGTCTCAAGTACTTAAGGATATTCTTGACAAACAATCCAAAGGACCATCACCTGGATTGGACCGGTACCTACTAGTCATACTAAGAGGGTACGAGGACGTGCGGTCTTGTGCATAACATGGCATACATGATGGACCCGATTGCCAAGCATAAGGGACTTTACTCATTTGTGCCCTTTCCTCCTCTGTCTTTAGGACTCATTCCTTCGACAGTAGACCCCATGTGACATGGGCAAGAATCCTTTCTTGGATCGCTCTCCATGCCGAATCTCCTCAAGATCTTGTCTATGTAGGTGGATTGCGACATGCACCAAGCAACCTTTTAGATCTATCTCTATATATCTTTATTCCCGAAATATAAGTTGCCTCACCCAAGTCCTTCATTGAGAAGTTCTTGGATAACCAAGCTTTGACTGATTGTAACATAGGCACATCATTCCCTATGAGCGAGATGTCATCCACATAAAGCACTAGGAACACAATGGCACTCCCACTAACCTTCTTGTAAACACAGGCTCATCTTCGTTCTTGATGAAATCAAACTGCTTGATTATCTCATCAAAGCGAAGATTCCAACTCCGAAGCTTGCTTTAATCCATAAATGGATCTTTGCGCTTTACACACCATCCTGGCATCATTGGTTGTGAAACCTCAGCCGTGTCATATACACTTCCTCAGACAGTTCCCGTTAAGGAAAGCCGTTTTCACATCCATCCGCCAGATTTCGTAATCATGGTATGTTTGCAATAGCGAGCAAAATTCTAATGGATTTTAACATGGCAACAAAGCGAAGGTTTCATCATAGTCAACTCCTTGTCTTTGCTTATAACCTTTGCCACCAACCTAGCCTTGTAGGTGGTTACGTTATCGTCCATGTCGGTCTTTCTCTTAAAGACCCATTTACACCCTATGGGAACTATTCCTCAAAGCGGATCAACTAAGTTCCAAACTTGGTTGTCCTTCATGGATTCCATTTCAGAATTCATGGCTTCTAGCCATTTCTCTTTGTCATGCCTTAATAGCACTTCCTCATAAGTTCTAGGGTCCTCATCTTCCATGAGATACACGCCAGTGTACCTTTCGGGTTCACGGCGTTCCTGTGGATCTTCGAGGTGAAATTGTGTCTACGGTAGAGGTGGCGCCACATTTGTATGTGGTGTCTCCTCTACTTCCATCAACGGATCATTATCCGTAAGTGGTTCTCGAATTTCTTCAAGATCAATCTTACTCCCACCGACCCTATCCGAATAAACTCTTTCTCCGTAAGTGGCCATCCCCGGCAACAAACACCTTTTGTTCCTCGGGGTGGTAAAATTGGTATCCTCTAGTTTCTCTAGGATATCCCACAAATGACATTTGTCGGATCTCGCCTCCAATTTGTCGTGCATCATCCGCTTCACATAAGTTGGACAACCCCAAGGTTTAAGATATGCCGATTTGGTTTCTTCTTGGCCCATACCTCGTATGGAGTAGAATCAACCGCCTTTGATGGAACTCGGTTCGATGTATAGATGCGGTTTCTAGAGCATACCCCAAAACGATTTTGGAAGAACTGCATAGCTCATCATGGATCGCACCATGTCTAACAAGGTGCGGTTCCTCCTCTCTGACACGCCATTCATCTGTGGCGTTCCGGGAGGAGTCCATTCAGGTAGAATCCCATTCTCCTTCAAATAATCTTGAAACTCTCCATCTAGGTATTCTCCGCCGATCGGATCGAAGTGTTTTGATTTCCTTACCTAGTTGTTTCTCCACTTCACTTCGAATTCTTTGAACTTTTCAAGGCTTGATTTATACTTCATTAAGTATATATAACCATAGCGAGAATGGTCATCAGTGAAAGTGATAAAATAAGAGTATCCTCCTTTGGCTTGAATCGACATTGGGCCACACACATCAGTATGTATAAGCTCAAGCAATTCATTGGATCTTATCCCTTTGCCACTAAAAGGTGACTTTGTCATCTTGCCAAGTAAACAAGCTTCAGCATGTATCAAACGATTCAGAATCGAATTGATCCAACATTCCATCTTTATGGAGTTTGGAAATGCGATTCTTATTTATATGGCCAAGTCTACAATGCCATAAGTAGGATTCATTCAAGTCATTTGTTTTGGCTTTCTTGTTATTTATATTAAGTACGTCAACATTCATATCTAATATGTAAAGACCATTGCTAAGTATGCCAAGATTACATAAAAGATTCCATCACGTGAAAAAGAACAACATTTATTCTCAAACGTAAAAGAAAATCCATCAACATCTAATGCGGAAATAGAAATAATGCTCTTCGTAAGAGCAGGAACAAAATAACAGTTATTGAGTTCTAGTACTAGCCCACTGGGCAATGAAAGAAAATAAACTCCTACGGCCAGCGCAGCAACACTTGCTCCATTTCCAACGCGTAGGTCCACCTCTCCTTTCCTCGATCTCTAGTTCTTCTTAGTGCCTCGCATATTCAGACAAATATGAGAACCACAACCATGATCTAATACCCAAAGGGTTAGACTTAGAAGAAGTAATGTTGATCTCAATCATAAATATACACGAAGTCGAAGCATCGTAATGCTTCTTCTTGGTACTCAAGAAGCCCTTGCGCTTTCTCCTCCAATGTCCGGTCTCACCGCAATGGAAGCAAGCATCCTTGGATTTGTCTTTTGCTATTTTAGGCGTTGGCTTAGGTGCGCCTTCGCTTTCTTGGACTTTTTCGGCTTTTGCCTTGCCCTTGCTTGAAGTGACCAAAGAACACTTGCTTTCCTTCCCTACAAAGGCCTTCAAGTAGCTTTTCAACATGTTCAATAACTCCGCTAGGGAGCAATCTATCTTGTTCATGTGATAGTTCATCACAAACTGCGAGAATGAGTCGTAGAGATTGCGAGAATCAAGTCGATACTCAACTCGCTCCAACTTGTGGCCCACTTTCCCAAGCCTCTCTATGTACCCGATCATTTTAAGCACGTGTGACCCCACAAAGCAGCCCCAGATGCCATCTTACAACTAAACAGGGCCTTCGAGACCTCGCACTCTCTCAAAGGCGAGACTGAGAAGCATAAAGCTCCTTCAGGTGGACCATGATAGAGTAGGCGCCCATGGACT
Source organism: Gentiana macrophylla (assembly GCA_026214975.1). Taxonomy (NCBI): domain Eukaryota; kingdom Viridiplantae; phylum Streptophyta; class Magnoliopsida; order Gentianales; family Gentianaceae; genus Gentiana; species Gentiana macrophylla. Next base: position 21,917,812 of record CM047806.1, read on the forward strand.
CATGCTTTGTTCTGCAGCTTCAGTGTCATAGAAGCAAGCATGATACATGTAGCATCGATCTTGTCGAGCGGCTTGTTGTACTTCTCGACAACATCTGCGGCCGAACCCTCGGGGGCTTTTCCGGTAGGGGCCTCGTCCAAGACATAGCCAATCTTCTCGTGCCTCAAAACGATTTTGAGGTTTCTTTCCTAATCGAGAAAATTAGTTTCGTCAAGCTTGTTATCGATGATAAAACGAAGGTTCAATTTGTTTGACATTTTCTACAACAATAAATAAAAGATAGAATAAGTAAAAGCTCATGTATAAAAAAAAACTAAATTTGCACTAAGAAATTTATAAGGTTTTTACTCCCACTAGCCAACTATTCCCTATTGGCTTTCAAGAATTTAATTAATTCTTTAGTGGATGGAATCCTATCTAGTTGACTCGATCCCCGACGTGGGCCGATCGACCGGGTCAATTTCGAAGGTGGGTACCATTTACCGATCGAATCTTATTCGATTTCCATTGGTTGACTAGTCAACTCTTTGACAATTCACATCTCTATGTGATAGCCACCCTTGTCTCTAAAATCGACGGTCCCGACGTGGGCCAATCACCGCAAGATTCTTAGTCGAGTCGTAACCCAAATATTCATGAGATCTCGTAACGATCATATCTCGATAATGACGATATACCCGTGGTAGGTCAACTCCCGACGTGGGCGATCGCTTGATCCGAACAAAGGCTCTTCACCGTCATTATAATATTGGGAGACAATTTTGGCTCGATTTTTGGTGTGGGAATAATTTTAAATTAATTCACTTAATTAATTTGGTTTAATTATGGTCTCATCTACTATGTGCATATTACTACGATATCATATAAAGTAAAACATACACAACATTCCGCGCATAAAATAACCGGTATGATCATGGACTTTTTCTAGGTGCGGTTTCGAATACAAACTGACGAAACCGCGGGTCACAAACTAAGGGTATCTGCAACCGCCAATAGGATCTTTATTGCTGTACGCCAATGGGTTCTTCATTTCTCCTTGGTCTTGAACTTCTTGCTCCATTCTTGTTACATAATATATAATTACACCCGCCGCACACGGGGGGGAGCTCAGGGAATGGGATAAATGCAAAAAGTAAACTAGGTCACGTTCTTCATAACGGCCTAGGACAATTTTTGAAAAACCAACATAAAGAAAACATTCCCATCTATCCTATTGGTCGAGTCCATGATCAATCGCATCCATATAATCACATTATATCTACACATCTAATCCATACAATTTTATCTTGTGAAAAAGATTAAATTCTAATTTTAACTACTACTACTCATGCGTCTTTATTTTATCACGTCAAATAATTAAATAACTTTTAATTAATTATATGACTTAACCGAAAATTAAAATTAACATTTAATTTTAAATTGATTTCAATTTTAATTAAATTTGAACTATTCGAAATAAAATTAAAATTATAAAGTCTCCTATTTGTTTCCTTTCCAAAACTAAATTTAGCTTAGGTTCACCACCTTCCAAAATCAAAATTTTGGAAGTGGCTTGCCTAGCCTATTCCAAATCAAATATTTGGAAAGGCCAAATTATTTTAGTCTAGGCACAGCCACTTTCCAAAATCAAAATTTTGGAAGTGGCTTGCAAACTCAGCTCTATTCCAAATCAAATATTTGGAAAGGGCTTGGCCTATTCCAAATCAAATATTTGGAAAGGCCAAATGGTTTTAGTTTAGGCTCACCACTTTCCAAAATCAAAATTTTGAAGTGGCTTGGCTTGAGCCTATTCCAAATCAAAATTTGGAAAGGCCAGCCTATTCCAAAATCAAAATTTGAAAGGCCAATGTCCCATATGGTTTCCCAAATGGTCCAAACTATTTGAACCATTGGTTGGCCATATGACACAACTAAACAAACGAGATATCTATGCACAATAAAATATCACAAAACGAAAAGGGTTGATCTCCCCATTGGAAGAGGAGAGCCGACGGACGGCAACCCTAGGGTTACCGCCGCCGCCGCCGCCCTTGCCGTGAGGAGGGGGCGCCGCCAGTCGGCCGACCCCCCAAGAACCCTAATTTTTTTTTTTGTTTCGCGATTTAAATCTTGCATCTATCGATTAAATACTACGCATTTAAATTATGCTTATTGCTTAAGCTCAAGTCCGCCTCTCTCGATACACCGTTAGAAATCACTAGTTTAACGCAAATGAATTTAAAATTTTGATTTCCTTTTCTAGATCGTTCTTCGCTTAATGCAATAAACACGTTAAGTAGTTTGACGGTAATACCTTAGATGATCTACAAGATCGCCGCTTTGACCGCCAATGGAGAGTAGTTCAATCGCGCAAGCCGCCCACGCGTCCGGCCTCTATCGCTAATCCACACGAACCCCTCGCGAAATCCTCCTTGATTGCTAACGGAAAAACTCCGGTCGCTAGACCGACCTTTTTCTTCCTCACAAACTCACTATGGAGAGCTCTCTATTTTACACAAGAATAATGAACTCTTGCAATTGTGATGTCCAAAAGAGCTTGACACCCACTTCCTTTATATATAGAGGGCGCCCTAATGGTGTGTGTAGGAGAAGAAAACCTTTTTCCAATAAAATAAGGAAAATCAATTAGATTGATTTATCTCTTTAATTATAATTTATTTTGTCAATATCATATATTGATTATAATTATCCTATTACCATAAATCTATTTTTTCCAAAATCAATTAATATCTTATATTAATATTATGGCAATATTTATTAATTAAAGTGCACAATCCAAGTGTATCTTATACACATAAAAGTGGCGCCCCATTAGTCAACTAATTGACTTCCGGAATATTCTTTAATTAATATAATTTATATATAATTAATATCTTGTATTTTATTTATTCATAATAAATAAATACCACCATATTAATTTACCACTATAACCTTTATAGTTTAGAGATAAACCTTCCTTATTTGGTTATCAACTATAACCGCATTTTAATCCGACTCGATGTTCATATGTGTGTGACCCGATAGGCTTCCGAATATGTTGGCCGTAGACACAAAGTGCAATTTACTAAAATACCCTTCATACCTAACGATCACGGGATAGCGTCTAGCAACACACCGTGACCCCCAATTATCGGAAGAGTCAAAAGCAATGACTACTACCTTTCATGTAAAGCAGTTACCGTGTAACTTACAATCCTATCGCAATAATAATATCCATACGATCGTATCTCGAGTGTCAATACATTGACGATCGTATCTTATAATCTGGATATCATGCTCTCCCTCGGAATAACACATTTACTCCCACTTTGCAAAGATTCTCGAGAGCTAGACATTCCTTATAAGAAGGCCATTTCGGATATTCAATCCCAATCATAGGATACGCGATTCCCGGACGACCAATCATGTATACTCCGCGATGCTTCAATATCATACCCAATCACTACCGCATGATCGCCCCGTGGTTAGGAGAAATCTCAATAGTGTCAAAGCATGACAATCCACACCGTGATGCCATGAAGACTCCGGTCAAAAGGATAATTACACAACCGCCACATAGTGTGACACTTAATGTAAGTGGGTCAGTCTAACGTACGCATTCTCTAATACACGCCCACGTCATGGTCAAGTGTCTCTACACTTCGATAGACGAGATCTATCCCTACCTTCTAAAAGATAGAAGACATCCAATACGTGCTAGTCCGATTATACTATCAATGTCCCATTTGATAATATGTAAGACTAGAGACATTTAAGTACCAACCTTGTTATAGTGATTAGAGATCTCATCAACCATAATCACTATCATGGTTTCTCTATCACAGATTGATACTAGGGACGCTACTATATATATACAACAAGTAATATGAAGACAAACAATATATATAATAACATAAGTGCTTTTATTAATCATAATAAAGATATTACATGAACTAAATAGACTGTAAACGACCCAACCCGGTCGGATCCGGTCCAACCCGATTGGGTTTAGGACACCTTTCCAACAGGTGATTGATGGGATTGAGGTGGAGTTATGGTGGAGTGTGGGAAAGGATGAAAAAGGTGGAAAAAAAAAGGGGAAATGGGACGGTTTCTGCTGACTGGTGGTGTCTGATGCATGATGTGTCCTCCACGTGTCTCTAAAAATTCAGCTTTATAATCTGACATTTAGAAAACTAAAAATCTAAGCTCGGTAAACCGGAGGTAGCTCTCGGTTTACCGGGGGTTCATTTCCCCAGATTTTTCTGTCCTCCTTTTCTGCACACTTTACATAATCTATCTGCTCAATCCTGTTCTCAAATTGACTAGTCTCTTACTCCTTTTGTTGCTATTTTTGACTCAATCCTAACCTACTTCACTAGAATCCACAAAGAGTAAAAAAAAACCTTCCCAACAACCATCGGTTTCAAGCCTAAGGGTGCGGTAGGATGAAAAAAAGCTTGTCCCAGCTACTTTTATTCATTCCTAATCTACCTAAGGGAATAGTTCTGAGTTTAAAGTCGTCAGCTCGAATTACCTCCAGTCCTTCAATCAGTCAAAAGTCGGGGCCTTAACTAGCCAAACTTGCATCCTTGAGGTTTCAACCGTCGTGCACTTCCCTTCTCGTCGATCTTTATCCTTCAAGAGTGCCTTACCACGGTTTTCCATAGAAACTTTCTGAGCTCTCTTCCTAGCACGCCTCTCTCTCTTCGCTTACGTACTAGGTCTGCCTCTGCGTCGAGATTTAAACTTTGTGCCCAAGGATTCCACACTTTCTACTTCAAGCTCTAATCCGTCACTACGGAACACGGAAGGACTAGCTTCCGTGAGCGTCTTGTTGTGGTCCTTCTCTTCGCTCTCTCTAAGCATTAATCTCATGAACTCCCACTAGAACCTCTCGTTGCCTATGCCCTTCCTTCTCTATCTCCATGATTTCCACTTTCCCTTAATCATAAGTCATTTTGCAACTTTTCCGGCCTATTATCTAGGGGCTCTAAGATTTTAAAAGATACTGCATCATTGTTCAATCTTAAAGTGGTCTCCCCATTATCAAAGTTCATGATTGCTCTGCTTGTCGCTAAGAAAGGTCTTCCGAACAAAACGGGGGCACTTGGGTCCTCTGGTACGTCTATAACCATGAAATCAATTGGAAAAGTGAACCCTCTTGCCTTTATCGTGCACTTCCTAAGAAGACCGGCTGGCATAACTCTAGTCCTATCAACAAAGGTCATAGTTCGGGTTTGATTCATAATCACCGGAAACTTAATCTTCTGGCAGAGGGATAAAGGTAGAATGTTACCACTTGAACCGGAATCGCAAAGACCTAAACCAACAGAAATACCATATTATCAGAATCGTTCGATAGGAAACGTTCCAGGGTCTCCTTACTTTTCTACAGTATCAGAATCTGGGTAATCCTCAGAATCTGAGAACATGGTGTCCAAATCCTCCTCCGGATCATCAGAGTCATAATCGGACGATAGATCAATTAGCTCGATAGGAAACGTACATGGTCGATAGGTCTCATACTCCTTCAGGTTTTCCTCGGCTTTCCGTTTAAGCTTTTCAGTCTCCTCATCCACTCGTTTCTTATCAGCTTCATATTGCTATCTGGCTTCTGATCCAGGGTACATAGAGATTGGATTGATATTCAACACAGTACGAGGCATTGCGTCTGACTCGTCTAGCTTTAATTGCTTTTTCTTGACTGAATTTCCAAAGTGTCCGGATATTTCCTGCAAAAGAGACAAAATAAAACAAAGAAAAGGTTAGCAACTCCCGCTTCAGTTGGGGTTGAGCCTAACAGTTGCGGACCTACTAACTAAAAATCAACTGAGAATAACACAGAATAACAAAGGCTGTTAAAAATTCAATTTTCTAGATCTCGGTAAATCGGGCCTCGGTAAACCGGATGTAAAATTTCTTATTCTGGCAGATTAACAGGTGCAGGTTTGATCCAGAACGACCCAAGACTCAAAAGAAAATAAAATAAAATAAAAACGACTTCTTAATCAGAATTAAAACGATTATCCTTAAAATTGGCCATTGTCCCCGGCAACAGCGCCAAAAATCTTGATCGCATGTAAGTCACTAACATCGTTATTACTAGCAAGAATACTAGGTACATTGCAGTATAGTAAATGTGAGTCAAGGTCGATCCCACAGAGACGATGCAACTTCAATTATAAACGATTCCAACTTAATTAAGAAGCGACATATAGGCGGTCATTGACCAACAATAAACATAAAAGAAACTTGGTATTTCTCCCCCTCTTCCCACCGATATACTAACTTGGATTAGTTAATCGTTATGTTTACTTCCCCACATAATATCCTTAAATTAATCGAGCGAGCTTTTAATTTCGTTTTAAGCTACGGGAGCAACTCCTAACCATATCTACTCCGCCAATGGTAGTAGACAATCTATACACAAGCTACCCTCCTTACTTGGTCCGTAATAGCCCATACGCATAAAGAACTAGAATTGCCGATATCGAGCGCTAACTCATACCGCTAACCTGTCTAGACAGCTGTCGACACTGATCAGCACGTTCCTAAGGTCCATCAAAACTATATCCAAACTAACACTTCACTATTCGTATTTCATGCTTGTTTTATGATTACAATAAGCAGATCGGCCAGATCTAACCTACTGTTAATTAAACCTGTCGATCAACGTAGCTGCAGTGAATCCTTCAGATTAAGTTGTCTAAATATTGCCTCCGTAAACCGGTATAGACCGCCGGTTTACCGGGGTCAGCTTTTCTTAATTCCGGATCTACATTCCTCAATTACGATTAATCTAAGTAAATCATGGGGTCGTTAAACATGCAGATTAACTAAAACGCATAAATACGAACATATCTACCATATTGAAGACAAAAAGGAACGTTATACCTTCAACAATTGAGATCTAACTCGATCTACTCAAGCTAGAGATGGTAGAGAATGGGAGAAAACCAGAATCCTCAAAAGCTTGGAATAACTTTATTTCATCAAATTATAATGTATTAATATATATAATTGAATGCTTATCAAAACCTATTGAGAGCTTATACAATAATCTGTTAATGCGTCTTTATATAGATACATTGACCGACTTATGACTCTCAGAAACCCTAACCGACCTAGTGTTGAAATAGTGTCCTAAACCCAATCGGGTTGGGCCGGATCCGACCGGGTCGTATCATTTCTTTTATTTCTTTATGTTTATATGTATATTAAATAGCTTTTATGTTGTCATATATATGTTCTTTTAAAGAACCAATTATGAATTGTTATATGTTAACGTCCTTAGTATTAAACTGTGATAGAGAAACCATGATAGGCGATTATGGTTGATGAATCTCTAATCACTTTAATAAGTTTGATACTTAAACGTCCCTAGGCTGATGTACTATTAAATAGGGCATTGATAGTATGAACAGACTAGCACGTATTAGATGTCCTTTGTCTTTAGGGCAGGGATAGATCTCGTCTATCGAAGTGTATAGACACTTGGACTGTACGTGGACGTGTATTAGAGAATGCGTACGTTAGACTGGCCCCTTACATTAAGTGTCGCACTATGTGCCGATTGTGTAATTATCCATAGGACCGGAGTCTACATGGCATCACGGTGAGGATTGTCATGCTTTGACACTATTGAGGTTTCCCCTAGCCATGGGGCGATCATGCGGTAGTGATTGGGTGTGATACTGAAGCATGCGGAGTATACATGTTAGTTCGTCCGTGAATCGTGTATCCTATGATTGGGATCGAATATCCGAAATGGCATTCTTATAAGAATGTCCAGCTCTCATGAATCTTTGCAAAGTGGGAGTAAATGTGTTATTCCGAGGGAGCATGATATCCAGATTATAAGATACGATCGTTAATGTATTGACACTCGACTAACGACCGTATGGATGTTATTACAGCGATAGGATTGTAAGTTACACGGTAAATGTTTCACATGAATGGTAGTAGTCATTGCATTTGACTCTTTCGATGATTGGGGGTCACGGTGTGTTGCTAGACGCTATCCCGTGATCGTAAGGTATGAAGGGAATTTTCGTAATTTGCACTTTGTGCCTACGGCCAACATATTCGGAAGGCTATCGGGTCACACACATATGAACATGTAGCTGGATTAAAATGTGGTTATAGTTGATAACCAAATAAGGAAAGTTTATCTCGAGACTATAAAGGTTATAATGGTAAATTAATATTGCGGTATTTATTTATTATGCATAAATTAAATACAATATATTAATTATGTTGATTAATTAAATATACATATGATCTATATATATATATATATATATATATATATATATATATATATATATATATATATATATATATATATATATATATATATATGTATTTTGTGAATTAATTAATCATAGTATTATATTAATTAAAGAATATTCCGGATACCAAATCTTTGGCAAAAAGGGGCGCACATTTTGAGTGTATAGGATACATTTGAGTTGTGCAATTTAATTAATAAGATTACCATAATATTAATATTAGATATTAATTGATTTTGAAAAAATAGATTTATGGTAACAAGATAAATATAGTCAATATAAGATATTGACAATATCTTGGAAATCTTTAATATAGGATATTAAATTAAATGAGATAATTCAATAAAAGATATTTTCCATATTTTATTAGGAAAATGTTTTCTTTCTCCCCAATCTACTAGGAAGCTTCTCCCAATAAGATTGGGATCACATAGGGGCGCAGGTCATCCTATAAATAGGAGGGATTGGCTAGCTCTTTTGTACAACTCAATTCCAAGAGCTAATATTTCTTGTGAAAAATAGAGAGCTTCCTAGAGAGAGGAAAAGTAGGTCTAGCAGCCGAGTTTTTCTGGTAGCAATCCATGATGGGATTCCAGCGTGGTGTTCGTGTGGATCACCGGTAAAGGCCGAACACTTGGGCGGCTTCGTGCAGAAACCACAACCGTAGACAAAGCGTCGATCCAATTGGATCAACCAAGGTAGTCTTTTGTCTACTTCTTTTATGCTTGTTGCTTAAACGAAGTCGATCTTGGGTAAAAAAAGGAAATCATATTTTTGAATTCCGCTGCGTTCCCGCGTAGATTTCCTAACACCTAGACAATGCGGCAGAATCGATTTCGTGTTTCACAAGGCCTCGGTTTACCGGCCCTAGCCCACGGTAAACCGGGTGGACTTTTCCTCTTTTTCTTCGGCAGACTTCTTCTTGGACTTTAATTACTTGGCCCAACATGCTCCTTTTTTGTCCTGATCCGTTCTCCAATGCTCAAGATTCGGTACGTCCTATAAAACATATAAAACGAGACAAAACAATACCAAATCTTCGGGAAAATAACATAGATGCAGAATTACGATTTTTGAAACATACACATAGCATTTAACACATATAAACATAATAAGGAGCCTATCTATCCTCTCTTGAGCAGAATTCGAATTGAAAATATGTATAATTATTGGTACCATTTAGGGCGTTATCAGTTGCACTTATCAATTCTTAGCACATGAAATTCTTTAGTGAATTTCAAATCCAAATGGCTATCATCCTATGGTAATAGAAGTAGGACATTTGGGTGAAGTTTTATACATGTAGTTTATTCTCTATTTTATGCAAAACTTTCAATATTTACTTTCCAACATGCTTAATGCTTAGAATATAGATAAGTGTGTTTGTTTACCTTGCCATGAGTACCCTTATATGATTTTGATTCAGTTACGAGCTATTTGTGCCTTGTTTAGTCTTGTATTGAATCATCTTTATAATCGTATGTATGACCATATATCTTTTCCAAAAAGTAAATATTAGTTGGGATTGTTTTAGGATCGTAAGAAGTATTAAAAGGTAATTTTTGAAATGGTAGCCTTTATAGGAACTACTATTCACTCCATTTCTCGTTCGTTCCTCATCATCTAAATCCTAACACGGGATACCCATGTAAAAAAATCAATGCAGATACACAATGGAAATTCCAAAATCGATTTTCTTTTACCCGAATTTGACTTTGATGAACAATAAAAGACATGAATAAGAATTGTGCACCGAAAACATAAATTAATCCTTGACTAATTGCCGCGCTTCCCCGCAAAATCCAAAGCACCCTATTGATGGAAACTATGAATGTTGATCGAAGTCAAGAGGAAGCAGACTTGCTGCGCAGGAGCGTGGAACGACAGAATGATGGAGGCCGGCAATTGCCACCGTCGGTTTGGCAGAAATCGAGCGGAGTTGAAATTGTCACAGGCAGATACGCAGACACATCTATTTACATTGGTGAAGACGACGGAAATGAAACTCTGAAATACAAAGACATCATAGATAATTTAATGGGACCGGAGAAGGATGAAGACGAGATGATTATCCCTTTGAACGAATGTCTGGAAATCTGGAAACCATGGAGAAAAGCACTTATTATCAAGCTATTGGGGAAATCTATTACTTATAATTTCTTGTGCAAAAGATTATCAGAACTCTGGAAGCATGGTGGGAGAATAGAAGTGACTGACCTAGAGCAGGGCTTCTACGTGGTCAGATTCACACGGAAAGAAGATTATGAGGTTGCTCTAGAGAATGGACCATGGGTAATCATGGGTCACTACCTAGCAGTTAGAAAGTGGAGGCCTTTTTTCCAACAGGAAGAGGAGAAGATTACCACGACTCTTGCTTGGGTAAGGTTTACTATCCTTTCACTTGAAATGTTCAGGCATCCATTATTGATGAAATTGGGTAATATGGTGGGCAAAGAAGTGAAGGTCGATCCTACTACTGTCCAAAATGTGAGGGGCAGATTTGCAGGAGTTTGTGTGGAGTTGAATCTGGAGCAAAGATTGAAGTCTTCAGTGGTTATCAATGGAAGACAGTATAAGGTTGAATATGAGGGCCTTCAACTGATTTGCTATGGCTGTGGAAAATTTGGTCAAAGAAAAGACGAATGTCCTGATGAGGTGGTTGAACCAGGAGAGAATAGTGAGGCACCTTCTGGAGAAAAAAGAAGCAGGTTTCTCAAGGTCTTACCCCAGATAATCCCTATGGGCCTTGGATGATGGCGGCGAGACGTAGAAACTGGAACACTAATAGGAACTACAAACCACAATGTCCTATTAGAGAGGAAATAACCGAGAGACGAGAAGAGGTAAATACAGTCAGGATTGAAGTTCACGATTTGAGGTCCTAAATAATGAAATGGCAGAGACAATGGATGTACCAGAGAAAGTTACGGAGTTATAAGAATCAGTTAAGCAAGTGGAACCTCATGGGGGGGAAGTTTCAGTAAGAGCAGTTCATAAGACTCCGCAATAGAATTCTGCGAGAAGTAAGAAAAATATGGAAAGTGGAAGCAGTAGCAATAAGCAGGGAACTAAATCAAGTAAGAAACAGAAAAGAGTTATCATAACTCTTCTGAGGTGGGAAGGAGGAAAGATCAATCCTTGGACCTGAGTGCACAAGGTCAGCAAATGAAAAGAACTTCTTCGACCCGGTCAAGAACAAACCCACGATCGGCTTTGTCTGAACTTCGAATGATCCTAAGAAACAGTTTAACCCGGGTGATCTTAGTGGACAGGTTCGAATTCTAAACAGAAATAGTCAAGCTAATTCTAGTGGTGCATGTGATAACAGCAAGGAGAAGCCACCAGATATAACTTCCTCGACGGGGCCAATGGATAATAAAACTCAACTCTCAAGTTTTAATCCGTTGTATGACGTGGACTTGGCATCCAGCCGACCACTGGATGCATCTATTTAATTCTATTTTATGCGGGTACTTTCATGGAACTGCAGGGGGGCTTGCTCCAGCGAGTTCCTAAGACATTTTAAATCAATATTAAATCAACATAAACCGGATATCCTGTTTCTAATGGAGACAAGGAGTCAAGTGACACAGATGTGGAGATTTTGAATAGAACGGAGTTTACGGACGTGTTTGTAGTTGAAGCAAGAGGTTATGCAGGTGGGCTGTGGTGCTTTTGGAAAAATAATGCGACTCCTTTGAAGCATATAACCTATACGAATCAAAGTCTAATGATGGCAATTCTAAAAGGAAGGGAGATAGATTGGATTTTGACTCTAGTGTACGCCTCCCCCATTGCTAGCGCGAGAAACGAGTTTTGGGACTACTTAATACGACTTAGAGGTGTTTGCACTTTCCCTTGGTGTTTAATAGGTGACCTCAACCAGGTGGTCTACCAACAGGATAAACAGGGAGGTAGGAGTGTTGGAGGCTTGAACAGAGTTAAATTGTGGTCAATGATTCAGACTTGTGAACTTCTAGGTGTTCCCTTCCAAGGACCTAGATTCACTTGGGAAGGAACGGTCTATGGGTCTCGGAAAATTCGTCAGAGACTTGATCAAGCCTGGTGCAGCTTGGATTGGTTGGAAAAGTTTAGTCATGCCTCGGTTAAGCATTTGCCAAGGGAGCATTCGGATCACAACCCCATTTTGTTAGATACAGAGTTTTTGGCTCCGAAAACTATCAGGGAAAGAACCTTCTATTTCCAAAGAGCATGGCTGGAACATACTAGCTTTGAAGACTTTGTCACTGAGATTTGGGATGCAGATTTGGATATTTTTTATATGGCTAGCAAATTTGCAAGGGAGGCCATGATATGGAACTATGAAGTTTTTGGCAATATCTTTACCAAAAAACAAAATTGTTTGGCGAGAATATAGGGGGTTGAACACAGCCTGGAGAAGGCCCCTTCGACTTTCCTCTCCAACCTTCACGTCAGACTGAACGAGGAACTTGATGACATTCTTTGTCAAGAGGAAATTTATTGGCAACAGTGATCCTCTCTTCAGTGGATTGCTGAGGGAGAAAGGAACACGCACTTCTTCCACATGTCTACAGTCAGAAAACAACATAAGAAGAAAGTCATTGCCTCAAGGATGAACAAGGGGTTTGGGTTTATGACTCAGAGATAGTGGAGAATATGGTCAGGGATTTCTACGTGGACCTCTACAAGGCTGATCCTGATGTAAATTGCTCAGATTATGATATTCCTTTGCCAACCTTGACAGACTCTGATATTCAATTCTTAAATAGACAGGTCTATGAGAATGAGATAGAAGATGCTCTCTTTGATATGGGATTTATAAAACTCTTGTACATGATGGGCTACCTGCTGCTTTTTATAAAAGGTGTTGGCTAGTTGTTTGTAAATCTGTTATCAACTTTGTGGTGAAAGCGTTTGAGATAGGCACTTTTGACCCAAGACTGAATCAAACTATGGTATCGTTGATACCTAAGACCAACCCTCCCGAGAATGCAGCTCATTTTAGACCTATTGCAATGACGAACGTCTGTGTGAAAATACTATCTAAAGTAATCGCTAATAGACTGCAGACTGTGATAGGGAAACTGGTTAGCCTGACTCAAGCAGCTTTCATTCCAAGTAGAGGTGGATCTGGTAATGTAATCCTTGCCCAAGAAATCCTGCATTTTTTTCGGCATAAGAGTGGTAAGAAGGGTGATATGATATTGAAGATAGATCTTGAGAAAGCCTACGACAGAGTTCATTGGCCCTTTATAGAAAAGATCCTGATTAAGGTAGGCTTCTCCCAAAATCTAATTCGTTTAATTATGTTTTCTTTACAAACCAGCAACTGAAAGTTAAATGGAATGGAACTACACTGACCACTATATTTCCGGAGAGGGGACTTAGACAAGGGGACCCCTTAGCCCCTACCTATTTGTTTTGTGTATGGATGTTCTCAGCCAGAAGATAAATGATGCTGTTAGTGCTAAGATCTGGAAACCTATTAAAATTGGGAGATACACTCCTCCACTTTCCCACATGTTCTTTGTGGACGATCTAATACTTTTAGGGTAGGCCTCCTTAGACCAAGCCGCTATCATCACTAATATTCTTCAAGATTTCTGCAAGTTATCTGGGCAGAAACTGAGTATCAGGAAGTCCGGGTTTCATATGTCTAACAACACACCCAACCAGACCAAAGTGCTCATTGGACAAGCTTTGGGTATGCAGCATACATGTGAGTTTGGGCATTATTTGGGTATCCCTCTCTTCCATTCCAGAGTTAGAAAGGAAAATTTTAATTACATTTTGGATAAGATGAGAAAGAAACTTGCAAGCTGGAAGGGAAGACTTCTTTCCAGGGCGGGGAAGATGATTCTTATAAAAAATTCACTAGGCACGCACCCTTTCTACACTATGAAAACAATTAAACTCCCACAAGGGTGCATAGCGGAAATGGAGAAAATTTGCAGACAGTTCTTCTGAGGAGAGGAGAAGGGTGATAGAAAGATGCACTACATTTCATGGGATAAGCTTTGTCAGCCTAAGGAATGTGGTGGCTTCGGTTTTAAGCAGCTAACTCAAATGAACCTTGCTCTATTGGGGAAACTGGTTTGGCAAATTTTGAATGATGACAGATCTCTTTGGGTACAAATTTTGGTGGGTAAGTATGTGAGCCCTTTTGACACTCCTAAAAACTCTAGTTCGACTTTTTGGAAGGGCGTATGCTCAGCAGCAACATCACTTTGAGATGGTTTCGATGTGGTAGGGGATGACATAATCTAGAGGTTTGGTGACAGCCCTAAATACTCGGTTGCAGCAGGTTATGATTATCTCATCCAACCTCATGCTCCTCCCACAGATAGCGTATGGGAAGATGTCTGGAGAATGAAAGGCCCGTCAAGATTGATTTTTTTGTTATGGCAGGTAGCCTACAACTCTTTGCCTACTCAATCCATGTTGTACAAAAGAAATGTTGTCAACTCTGCAGTGTGCAATCTATGCAACAGCAAAGAGGAAACTATACTTCACTCTTTGAAGGATTGTGTAATTCCTACCCGAATTTGGAAGAATGCAGTCCCTGGATGTCACTGGAGAGAGCTCTTCTCGCACTCGTCGGCCCAGGTTTGGATCAGAGCCAATTTGAAAAATAAAAGAGAAGATCGACATTGGTCTTATAAATTCAGGGACTTGATTTATTGCATTTGGACTTGTAGGAACAAGATCCAGCATGGGAGTCAAGAATTGCAGCCGCCTATTAACGTCTTGATCTCAAAAACGGAGATTCGAGTTAGGAATCTTCGGTTAGCTTGGAATATAGACTAGTTTTCTCCTTTGTTGATCTCTTTCATGTTGAATATTTGAACTTTGTTGTAAGATGTGGTTGTTCCACTTGATTGCCTAATAAAATATCGTTTATATATATAAAAAAAGACTTGAATAAGAGAGATAAAATCATTAACATCTAGTCTAAAAGATCAAAGCTTTATATTTCAATTGATTGTCCTTTGCTGAGCCTTCCACGTGTCCGGTTTTTAAAACGAACTACTCATCAAAATCCTCTTCGGAGCGTTATTTGAATGTGTTTTTTCGTCCTGTAGTTGTTAAGCCCCAAATTCCATTTATTAGGGGCAATTTTGTCAACCAAAACGTAATTTGTCTTTTTTTTCCAAGTAAAATTCATCTGTGTGTCATATTTGACATTTTTTGGTTCCTATTTTGTCCTCCGGTCCCAAAACATTTTTTAATAGGAAATATTTAACTGGTCACAGTTCGAGTGTCACCGTGCGCATGTGAGGATAATTGCATCGTGACCAAGAGGTCACGGATTCGATACAATTGTCTCTGAACGAGGTAATTTTGTATAGGTTAAAAAAATGGGACAATTATTTCAAAGGACACATATTGGACTTAATTAGGCTAAAAGGACATCCAAAACAAACACTTAGTTATAAAGACGAAAATTAGGTAGATAGACCCAAATACCCTTAATGAATTTATAAATAAAAAAACAGGCGCATTGATTTTTTTTGTTAGAAGAGGCGTTGATTCGCTGAACGCATGAACATAGGGTTGGTTTTTTTTTTATAGCAAGCGCTAGTTTTTTTTTATATACATTGACCACCGCGATGGCGTGGCCACCCTACTGCATTGACCACCGCGATGGCGTGACCACCGTGACGCATTGACCATCCCGGATGTAGTGATCACCGCGATGCAGTGACAAGAACATTTGCAACGATTTATGCAGTGATATTTGATTTTTGCTCATCGGACTGGACCTATCGGGATGCAGTTATCACCGGGATGCAGTGACATTTGATGAAGCAACACCGTGATGACATTTGATATTTTTCCAACTTAATTTCATAAAATCGATTTCTTTTCTTCATAAAATCGACTTCAAATGGCTATACCTTTTGATAAAACTACGATTAACATAAATCTTTCACCTTAATTCATATTTTTATGCAGTGACATCGGCAATCATATATGCAGTGACCACCAGCGATGCAGAGATGCCGTGATGCAGAGACGCCTCGATGAAGTGACACCACGATGCAGAGACACCGCGATGCAAAGACACCACGATGTAGAGACACCGTGATGCAGTGACCACCCCCGATGCAGTGGCCACCCCAATACAGAGACACCGCGATGCAGAGACCATCGGGATGCAGTGACATTTGATGAAGCAACACCGTGATGACATTTGATATTTTTCCGACTTAATTTCATTAAATTGATTTCTTTTCTTCATAAAATCGACTTCAAATGACTATATCTTTTGATATAAAACTACGATCAACATAAATATTTCACTTAATTCATATTTTTATGCAGTGACATCGGCAATCATATATGCATGGCATCAACAATTTATGCAGTGACATTGGCAATCAGATATGCAGTGACATCAACATTTTATGCAGTGACATCAGCAATCATAAATGAATGACATCAACAATTTATGTAATGGCATCAACAATTTATGTAGTGACATCGGCAATCAAATTTACAGTGACATCAACATTTTATTTGCACTGACATCGGCAATCAAATATGCAGTGACATGTGAAAATGATGTGACATGTGACGATGCCGTGACATTTGACGATGTTATGACATTTGACGATGAAGTGACATGCCAGACTTGCTATGGTGGCTATGCTATTTTTCTATTTTGAAGCAGGTCAAGCAAAGACACCCTAAGGTGCTCTTGGTCTTTAAGGTTTAGGGTAAACTCCAGTCCATTGATGATGTAAAGAGTAATTTGAACATAGACAATAAGAGACTCTGATCTGTACGAGTTCACCCCTCTCTTCCCCTCCAATTTAATTCAATTTCTGTTTACAGTCCCTTTTTCCAGTAGATTGTGAAACTATAATAATCAATCTAACATCCATGATAGTAATTGCTTAATTCACAAAACAGAAAAAGCTGACATGCATGGTCCAAACTGAATAGTTCCAATCTTCTATGTAGCTTAATGTGATGATACAATCTTACAGTTTAACTCAACATAAATTCATGATAAGCTAGAAGTAATACACAATAATGTTTAACACAACTGCACATCAAAAATTCACCCTATACACTGCCAATGGACAGCAAAAATTCGCCCTCGCATGCCACTTCACCTCCTACATAAGCCTTCCCTTCGAATTTTGCAATACCAAAGCCTTTATGGAGTTTGGTAAGAGTCATTCTCATCACAGAAGTGTCACCTGCATTTCTTAGGCCAAGAGTTTACAATTTTATTGACAACCTCCCTACCAGCAAACTTGGAGGGAAAGATACCAATCAAATCTACCAAATTTGTGTATCAAATTATGTATGCAGCGACATCAATGTCACTGCATCATTGATTGATGAAAAAAAGCAATCCACCACCAAGTGACACACGAAACAGAGGATAATTCTTTCTGCTCTCGAAAGATATATATGAGTAGAGCAGCGGTACCACCAACAAGTGAATGTCCAATGATCTTATACGAAACAGTGAATGACTTATTGAAAGAGTAATTATACTAAAGAAACACTAAAGATTAATGTCAACATTCACAAAGCAGTAACAAGCATCCTCAGTCTTCTTAATTCTTATTGAAAGAAGAACTCTCAAGTGATGGACACATTACGCTTGGGTTATAAACAGCTTACCAATGTCTTCACTATTTTGTGCCATTTTTCTACTGTAAGAATGCAGGGAACTCCCTCTATTACCACGTAGCTCGTTTGGATTTTGATTTTAGCATTTCCCATTTTCGGGGTAGCTCAGAAAATTATGCCCCAAAACTGAAACGAAGATAAGCTCAACTAGCACAAAGACATTCTTGTCACACTTACAAATGTACAAGATAAAGATATGAAGCAGGCAAAAAAAAAGTCCCTACTAAGTCATTAAGAAAGCTTCAAATTTTAGGTATAACCTCACTCTATGGATGATCCAGAGTCACTTTCAACAATCACATCTTAAACTAAAACGAACGAAACATTATGAATAATTGCAAACAGATAATTAGAAGATTAAGGATTGGAGGACTCATTAGATGCAGGTGAGAAAGAACATCTGATGTTCAACCTTCAAAATGCAGAAATTCGACTAAGAAATGCTTGGCAATTTCGATTCTTTACTCACCTAGTTAATGATTAGCCCCAATTTTCACATC
Organism: Gentiana macrophylla; assembly: GCA_026214975.1. Classification (NCBI taxonomy): domain Eukaryota; kingdom Viridiplantae; phylum Streptophyta; class Magnoliopsida; order Gentianales; family Gentianaceae; genus Gentiana; species Gentiana macrophylla. Next base: position 21,936,218 of record CM047806.1, read on the forward strand.
GTACTAGCAATTTGACTAACAACCCTTATGAATCACCAGAATCAAAAAACGATATGAGATTAGAATCAGGCTGAGATTCTACTAATGAATCACACACCTATGCAGCAACAACTAAACAGTTATGCTCAATACCTGAGATTCCGGTGAGTTCTTCAATCAACAGAGAAGAGAAGCCTTTGTCAATAAGAGAAGGAATTAATGGTGAGTATTCGAACCAGAGGCCAAGCCGGTTGGTGAGGATTTCGAGTCGGCCATTTGTGTCGTGGTTGCGGTATTTAGAAGAAAGTGTGGAAGGACGTGGACGGTAGGGTTGGTAAAGTTGTTTCTGCTGAGTGGATTTGGATTTGGAATAGGAGGAGGATGAAGAGGAAGAAGGTGGGATGATTATGGCGGAGATAGAGGTGTATTTGGGAGAGAACTTACGGGAGATGGAGGTGAAGGTGGTGGCGGTGGAGGAATGGGGGTGCAGAGAGGATAAATGAATCAGACAGTAAATACACTAAAGGGCAAAATTGGAAACATAAATGAATTGTGTCTTTATAACTAATGATTTTTTGAACGTGCCTAATATTCATAAATGAATTGTGCCTAATTAAATCCCAAAACACGTTATTATAAACAAATAACAAAACAAAACAAAAAAAATATTGAATTGGTCTTAACTTTAAAACGCCTACCAGCTTATCAGTTGACCGTCGGAAGAAAATGGAGAGCAATAATGCAACTGTAGAAAACGGTACCGGCGTGCCGTCGACAGCTGAGACTCCAAAAGAGGGTTCCATATGCGGCTTCCAATCTCTGCATCAACTCCTTGAAGCCAACCTCAGCCCTCCAATTTTTAAGGTACTTCTTCAATTCCGTTTGATTTTATGTGTATGATAAATTAAACTGCATGGAGAAAAGCCTTATTACTATTGCGGTTTTCGGTTTATGGGTATGCTTATTCCTGGTATATTCATTAACTAGGTGATTTGAGTGTAAGGTCAGAGAATTAGAGACTCGCTTTTTGATTATTGTTGCACTGCAGGAAGTGAGTCGCTTGCTTATTGGTCTAAATTGTGGAAAAGCTCTTGGAACCATTGACCTGCCAGAGGCAGCCAAAACTCTTGCTTCGAAACATGACTTTGATCTTCAGGTAATCATACTATATCTTGTTTGAATTTCAGGTAATCATATTTTTTACTTAGCCATGGATATATGTCAATACAGTGAAGTAGTGAACACTATAATGCTACAGACTCTTGTGGTGGGAGGTTGGGGGGTCTGGTTCATAGATATTTTGAACCATAGAATTTTAGATATCCTTCAAACTCTTTTGAATTACCGTGCCAGTGAAAACTTTATTCGCAAGAGAAAGATACATCAAAACGAAATTCTGAACCTTTATGCAGATATCAAGCATCTAGCAAATTGGTTAGACATCCTTTATAGCTTTAATAGCCATGTACGTATTTGGTTGTAGGATGATAGAAAAATGTTCTGTCAGCGAAAATCATCATTCATATGACGTGGTAGGAGTCTATCTTGACATCGATGTCCTTTTCAACTTAATCATCTGGTTTGATAGTGAATCCCACCCTTTCTTTTGTTATTTACGTGGTGGAAATAGTTCTGAAGATTAATTTACCTGCTCATCAATATCATGCACAGATAGGCCTCATCTAGTATAATTAAATGCCACTTTCTGGGAGATGAAAAAATAAAATAATAAAAGCGAGAACTTTGAGTTTTTCCTGGAGTACACGTGCAAGAAAATCAGTGAGTAATCGCTCTGTGAATTCGTCAATAAGCAGAATCTAAGTGCACTGCAACAGAAAGTTTTCAGGTGCTAATGACTGTGTATGCTGCTGCCCCGTAATCTTTTGAATGAAAACCTCATAATCATGTACTTGTGTGCAGGCATATGCATTTATGGCAGACAAAGAGTCAATCCGGGCGCCTCGAATGGTCAGGGCTGGTCTTATTCAGAACTCTATTGTTGTTCCAACAACTGCAACTTTCTCGGATCAAAAGAGGGCCATTTTCCAGAGAGTGACGACTATTATCGAGGCAGCAGGTGCTTCTGGTGTCAATGTACTCTGTTTGCAAGTGAGTTAGTAATATTCTGATTTGCTGTCTGACACCTGTTGCTCTTGACTCTTTATTAAGCGTGGCTCTGTTGGGCATCACTGTCTTCAGGAAGCGTGGATGATGCCATTTGCTTTTTGTACTCGTGAAAAGAGATGGAGCGAATTCGCAGAACCGGATGATGGAGAATCAACTCAACTGCTTCAAGGTCTTGCTAAGAAATACAACATGGTCATAATCAGCCCTATTCTTGAAAGGGATGTTAAACATGGGGAGACTCTTTGGAACACTGCAGTAATAATTGGAAATCACGGTAACATAATTGGAAAGCATCGGAAGGTATATGTCACTAGTCGTTCTTTCTAGAAAAAATAAAAAATTTAAGTCCATGCTTTGTTAGTTGTCTTCATTACGAACTAAAATACTACCACGTGAGACTTGCAGAATCACATACCTAGAGTTGGTGATTTTAATGAGAGTACATATTATATGGAAGGAAACACTGGGCATCCAGTGTTTGAAACAGCTTATGGAAAAATTGCTGTAAATATATGTTACGGAAGGCACCATCCCTTAAACTGGTTAGCTTTCGGATTGAACGGAGCAGAGATAGTGTTTAACCCGGCTGCAACAGTTGGGGAGCTCAGTGAACCAATGTGGCCCATTGAGGTATCCTCCCTCTAATCCATTTCCTAAGTCTGTGTTTATATCGATCACTATGCAAATTACGATGATTTTAGAAGAAGTAGTCATTTCTTCACAGGCACGTAATGCAGCGATAGCAAACAGCTACTTCGTGGGTTCAATAAACCGTGTAGGAACAGAGGTTTTCCCAAACGCCTTCACCTCAGGAGATGGGAAGCCTCAACATAATGATTTTGGACACTTTTATGGCTCTAGCCATTTCTCTGCTCCAGATGCTTCATGTACCCCGTCTCTCTCCCGTTTTAAGGATGGCTTGATGATATCCGACATGGATCTCAACCTCTGCCGCCAGCTCAAAGATAAGTGGGGATTTCGGATGACTGCTCGTTATGAATTATACGCTGATCTACTTGATAGATACGTGAAGCCTGATTTCGAGCCTCAAATCATATCTGATCCCATGTTACATAAAACCGCCTCATAAGTGTCTGAATTTGTGGATCCGAGTTGGTGTAAAGCCCTCGGGTACTTGTTGCGCTTGCACACCTAAAGGATGAAAGGGTACAAAAACACAGTCCTACCAACAATAAATGTGACTTGTTTTGTTTATAAATTGTTGCGTTAAATGTGATAACAACATGCTCTTGCAACATTCAAAAGATTCCGATGTTTTCTCTCCGTTATACCGTTTTGATGAGTTCTTCATACAGAAAACCATTAGGCAACTTAATAAATATGTCACAAACAAGATAATGAGACTCAAGTAATGAAAAATGACAAGTAATATTCAGAAATGGGTATCAACTCGTATTATGTACATTACATTACTAGGACCTTTATTTATTTATTTATTTTTTTTTGGTGGGGATTTAAAAAGTTGTTGCTTAATGTTTTCAATATCAAGAACCGGCAACAATTGGTTATAGTGTAGTAGTAAATGTCAACCTTGCCCATCTAGTACTACGTATTACATTCTTTTTCGAGGGTTTTACTGTTAATTAATTATTTACTCATCAGTCTGAAGGGTACCCACATATAAACTACAAACAAATGAAGTATTGATATTATATTATTACTTGTTTGATAAGTTTTGATATTCTGTCATGTATCTCGTCAATGTCAGCTGGAGATAGGGGCGGCTCCAAAGAGGAGGGTTATGGGGCAGCTGAGCCCTTAACAAAAAAAAATAAAAAGTAAAAAAATATCTATGTACTTTTTACGTTATTTAAAAAATTTATAGACTAATATGTATTAATTGACCCGTTAAATTTTTTAAAAATTGATTCTTGACCCATAATAATATTTGGATTTTTAAAATTAATTCCTTAAACTTATAATACGATGTGTTGTTCTCGATCCCCGACCCGTGTTCCAGAAATTCTGCGGCCGTCCCTCGCCGGAGTTCAAAGAAACGAAAACCACTAATTCCATATATAAGTTCATAAAAAGTAGAGTACAAAGGACATATTGTGAATTACTACTATGGCTGACACGTCTTCTATCAGAATCTATTACTATAAAGCAAAGACAAGCTTATTCCTCTGTTTTGTGACAACAAAAATGCATTGTACATAATAGAGAAATATGATATTCAATGATATTCAGATAGATTGTCATGTAGTCTCCTAAAACCTTTCTCTATATCCCTGTACACAACTACTGTTGAAAGATTTATTCACTAAAGCCTTGGACAAAGCAATATTCCAAATCTTGTTGGTATCTCTTTTCCTATAACCAACATATTTATATAGTCCAAAGAGTTGAAAATGAGAGGGCGTGTTAAAATTCTCCCAAAAAAACAGTTAAATTAAAAGTTGTTTGATCAATTGTATGTTACCGACTCTACCAACCTTCAGATGTTTATACCCCTATTTACATATGGTAGTTTAACACAAACTGTGATCATCAATTTTATCATTCTAATAAAGATTTATTTCCAGTCGTTTTCCCTCCAATTTTAGTTTTAAATTCTATATTGTGTCTTCAAGTTCACAGCATCAAGAACTTCAATTTCTCCCTTCAAAAAAAAGAACTTGAATTTCCCTAAAAAAAAAAATTTTAAAAAAAAATGACCAACCTTGAATTTCATCAAAACAAAAATATGAAATATGGCATATGAACCATATAATCAATTTAACTATTGGGTATCTTAATAATAATTTAATGCTTGACATTGAATGTTGAATAGTTTGAGGGTGAAAAAAATATAAATATTTGGTCCTTGACATGAAATATATAATTAAAAATTAAAATACTGTTACTACATAGCAAGAAAAAAAAATGTGCTTACGAATGGGTATCTTTGGTAAAGAATGTGCTTCATAATTAAAGACAAAACAATCATCGATTTTCATCCAAAGTGCTTTCACTGTTCTGATGGATGCTTACGAATGTAGAAATTTTAATTCACAACTTTATTGACCGTGATATATATTGTAAATATATTAACATGTGATGCACCTTTTTGTTTTTGATATATATATATATATATAGGCCTAAATAAATGATTATATATCTTCGTCGGCATAAATCTAGGATCACCTAATCCACCTCCGTCAATTGATGTGAAAATATATAAATTATATAAGGCGAATGGACATATTAGTCATTTAGTTTGGATTAGTGTCCATGATTTTGGTAAACTAAGCTTAAAATAATAAGATTTTTGAAAAAAAAATAAAAACAATTGGCAAGTAAATATTTGATCTAAAGAAGTTTATTGGATCTCTTGGACATATTTAGTATATTTTAAAACATGCACGTACGTAGTAACCCTTTCTCACTACGTACATGAAACAAGAAACATGGTATTTGGCGATTTTCAGTGTCCATGATTTTTGCATCATTAAACTAAGCGTAAAATAATAAAAATTTTGATTTTAAAAAAGTAATCGAATATCAAAACAACCACATAAAGTAGAAACAACAGCAAACCATTCCACCACCAACCGTCTTCAATTCCAAATCAAATCATCCTTAGAAAAATCAACACCGATAACCCAAGATCTCATGAAGCCATTCATCGGATTTGCCTTCCAATCTTCCCAAACTAATTTTCTGAGACAATTAGCATTTGAAAGCCAAGAGAAGGACAAAGTCTGAATCTCTCTAAAAATCAATTCCGGATTAATAACAATGCAATTAAAAATGACTTTGTTTCTTTGATTCCAAAGAACCCAGGTAGTGATTCCAACTAAAGCTGACCACAAACGGGAAAACAGAGACGATGGAGAGGAACCAGCATTTAAAAGACATAAATCCCTGAAGAAATATGCATTTAGCCCAACGATCTTACACCAACTTAAAACATGCGTCCAAATCAAGAATGATACATCGCAGGCAAATAATAGGTGATTAACTGTTTCTTCAAACTTGTAACAAAGTGGGCAAAGAGAATCATGAATAACAATACCGCGGTAGATGAGATTCGGCTTTGTTGGTATTCTTTGTAGACTTGCCTTCCACATGAACAAATTCACTTTTGAAGGTAGAAGTTTGTTCCACTTTGCAATCTGCTCCCTATCTGAGAAACTATGCTTAAAAAATTCCAGCTCAAGCTTTTTCCTCAAAATGGCCACCGAGAAGATGCCATTTGAACTTAGACTCCATCTTAATTTATCATTTGCACCTGCATAGCCACAAACAGTGTTAATAAAAATCTCTAACTCGCCTACCTCCTCCTCCTCAAAGCCCCTCAAACTCCTTCTCCATGACCAACCAAAAGAACGCCTATTTTCCACCCAAGTCACCACCCTAGCAACAGTCTCACCCTTGTTTAGGGAAAGCCTAAAAAGCCTAAGAAAAGATATTTTCAACGGAACATCCCCTGCCCATTTATCCTCCCAAAATCTTACCCTATTCCCATCACCCACAACCCAGCATTCCGACCCAAACAAATTTACACCAGCCCTCTTAGAGTTTAAAGCAGCATTCACAATACCTTTTCAAACTCCTCCTCCCCGAAACTGAATACTATCTACATCCCAAGCACCCTCCACACCATAGATCTACACTATCACTCTTCTCCATAACGCATTAGATCCAGCCACACCATGTCATCACTTTCTTCATCAATTAAAAATTTTAAAAATAATATTTTTTTCCTAAACACATAGGACCAACCAAAAATAGTGAAATATGATTGGTTCCGGCATCACCAAGTTATATTTGCCATGACGTGTAATGTTATTATATCTTATCTCTTTCCAAGGTCTTCAAACGTTTTCTTGTTAGATTATTGCTTAATATTTTTTATTTGTACTATGTATATCAATGCTTTATTAATGTCATCAACTAGTGGAATCTATAATTTTTTATTTGTACTATGTAAAACGAAAAATCATCAAAGGCATTAATGTAATTTTTATATTTTAACAACAAAACTAAATCATTTTTGTAACATCCAATTCTAATTTGACAGCTTACGTCACTTACGAACGTCATAAAAGTCTTATATCTCAGAAAATACATCATATAAAACATCAAAAATACCCTAAATATCTCTGAACCACACCTGGTGGCCCCACAAGGGCGGAAGCAGAGATGGAGCTATTATATAGGCTTACGTTAAATTTTGATGGGTTCATTATTTTTTTTAACTAGATTGATGGTTCTATTGATACAATTAAATTGCTAATAACGCTACATTTAATGTTTTACATGGTCCACCCCATCATTTTGTGGTGCCGATAAAACATACCAAATTTATTTTTAATGTTTTACATGGTCCACCCCATCATTAATTTTACTCGGCGCAACTCAATTTTATTAACGCAACTCAACTAAGTAATCATATTCATATCGAATGAATTTTTTGTTGTTATTTTATGAACTTTATAGATAAATTTTCATCGTAAAATAACAATATATATAATTTTACCCAATTCGAGTAGAAATCTTATGAGTATCGAGTGAGTTTTGTTGTTAATTTTAAACCTCTAAGAAAAAAATTCAATAAAATAACACTATAATCAAATTTAGCCCACCCAACTAAAAAATTCTGACTCCGTCCTTGGGCGGGAGCAACCGGCTCAACGCCAGCCACAGGCCAAGCGCCAACCGGAAGGCAAAAGGTTGCAATCCTTCATTTTTTGCAACTTCCAATAGTTCCCGAAAGTTTAAGTTGCATCCTTAAACCTTACAAATCAGACCGCAGCCCCTTATTCCCTCATTTTTCATCCTTAAACTTATTCTTACCTTCTCCTCTCAAAATCGTCTTTTTTCTCTCAAAACATTGAAGTAATTTTGCAAAATTTCAAGCAGAGAACGTCATCCTTTATCAGCAGGGGCGAACGCGGGATATCAGGTAAGGGGGGCAGTAAAAATTTTAAAGAGAAAAATAAAAAAATCAAGGGGGGCAAACAACATGCATACTACATATATTAGTAGACTTTTTTTTTGGGTTGATGAGGTGCAGTTGCCCCCTCTTAGTTGTATGTAGTTCCGCCACTGTTTATCAGCCATTCCAAGTCAAATCAAAGTTTGTGCTTTATTCTTCAAGTTTGAGTATGAATATTCTTGGTTAAACTTAGTGTTTCTTCTTGTTTAGAAGTAACCATGCAGGGAATCATAAGAGAGGAGTACTTCTTATTTGAAGAAGAAAACCTTGCAGAATTCAGACCGAATTCAGACCGAATCCACATGTAAGGACTAATGCATCAAAGCTTTTGGCATCATTTCATGTATCATGTGTTATATGGATTTATACTTGATAATGTGCTTCTATTTCTGTGTTTTTGACTCTAAAGCACCGGGTATGTGCAAAATAAACATGTTATATTAGTAATATGACATGTTAGGTCCATAATTGATTTCAGGCACTGGCTCAACGACAACACCCCACCGGTGTAGCGTTAGCATTTTATGTAAATTGTGAATGTGCAGTAAATTTGATGAATTATGGGACTGGAATGGTCTCAGTTCGTATGCAAAACATGTTTCCAGATTGTATTTTCATGGTAGAAAGCATGTCCTTAGGGTTTTCATGAATGTATTGAGATGGTCTTGTTTATGCAGTAGATTCAACCTGGTCTTGTTAGAAAATGTGACTTGACCTCTCATTCAGAGCTGAGTATTAAGCTGAGCAAAGTCAGCTTTGAGCACAATCAGTTTTGACAAAAGTCGGTTTGGCAAAAGTCAGCTTTGGGCAAAGTTAGCAGAGCAAAAGTCAGTAGGTTACGTCTGGTCGAGTCAGCTGAGCTGAGTTCACATCTGGGTATTTTAGTCAATCTGCTAGTATGTCGTTATGGCGGCTAGGTCTAGGGTTTTGTGACTATAAGTACACGTCTGTTGTAACCTAGAACATTTGCAGCAGTAGCATGAGCAATTGCGTATGCAATTGTAGAGTTTGTAAAATCTCCAGTGAAAATATATTATCCTCTTTCTGCACGTGGAGTAGTCGGCATATTGCCGGAAACCACGTTAAGTTTTGTGTTACTGTTTTTTGTATGATTTATGCTATCTCGTTTATTCTTGATTATTGCAATCCGTTTTTTATCCTGACGGTCTTGTTTTAACAATATTGAGATGGTCTTGTTTATGCAGTAGATTCAGCCTGATAAATGTATTATTTTGGAGTACATATCAAGCCTATAGGATACTTGGTGTAAATTTTATGTTAAATGTAATCCATGTCTTCAAATTGTTGAAAAATGACCTTGTTATGTAAGTTAGATTGTAATGCTTGTAAATCTGAGAATTATGCTTGGTTGGACATATTTATAATAATTAGAAATCATGTCTGTATGGTTGGAACTAAACGTGAAATAGATGGTAGCGCAAAATGTCTTGGTTTGAATACTAGATATGACCATGTTGATATCTTGATATGTTTCAAGTGTTAAACTGTGATATGTTGGAAATCATGTTATAATTGTCTTAGAAATCATGTTCATAGGCTGATTTTATGAGATAGATGAATAAAATGAAGTATGCATGTATGTAACAATTTAGAAGTCTTGATAAAGCAAAAATATGATCATGATGGTGAATTCACAATCTTATACTTGCTCATTGATTGATAAGTTAACTTTTTAAATGAATTATAAAACATGTTTTGCGGCTGATATTGAATGGTTATGTGGATAAGAAGCAATAACCGATTCTTATATAAAAATCATGCAATGTATTATCTTATGATTTTAACACGTGGAAGATGTCATGATATTAGGGGTTGTGTTTATGAAATAGATGTTCAATGTTATGTATGAAGACGTGTAACCATTATTCGTAAGGAATGAATCATTGTTACGTGATATGTGATGATAAAGAGATGAAGTAAATAAGCAAATTAAACTGTTTATGACGGCATTACATAACAGTACACAATGTGTTATGCATGACGGCAATATGTAACGGTGCATATCACTAAGTTAAATGAAAGTAATGAACAAAAAATGAATTCTCGGGGGTTCTTGGCATCAGTTTCCATGATCACGGGGAAAAATAGTGAGTACAAGTCAATGAATTCTGGATAGTCCCTAGCAACAGTTCCCCTGCTCATGAACAAGAATCGTGAGTACATGCCAGGCCGGTCAGTTTCCCTATTGATGGGCTATAATAATGGACATTCTGTTTTTTTTTTTTTTGCAATGTTAATCAAACAACCAATGGCTTACCGACTCCTCCTCATGTCCACATAAAGAACATGTAGCAAGTTCACACCCGCTAATCGCAATTTTTTGTTAACTGGGAGACAATTTGTTTCCACCCGTCAAAAAAAATGAGAAACATGGGGTCTCAATTAAGTAAATAAAGAGCATGCTCTCAGGATGCAACCCGGGATCATAACTGTATAAGGCTCCATTAATGGATGGGCAAGCATCTAGGAACGTGCCTCGGGGTAGGTATGAGCGTGTCGAGTCCACATCGCTGCTGAGCTACAACCGCATCCGGAATTGATCTATTTACCCGTCGTTTCATTCGGTGACTTCATGGTCACCAAACAAGCCCCGAGAAGCATAAAACATTTGTGATAAGATCCATGGAGCAATTTTTAGATAGAAAGCACTAGCTCCTGGTGCGACTTCATAAAAAAAAACAAAAGATAAGATTGAATAGAATGAAATGCATGTGGTGGCCATTATAGCGCTTCATTCCGATCCTATATTGAATTATTATATCTCTTAAAAACCAAAGTTGTTTGGAAAAGTGGTAGTTGATATATGTCGCCACAACATACTTCACATACCCTGTTAAGTGTGAGCTTATAGGAAAGGCTCTAGGCCAGCATGACATACATAAAAGTCATAAAAAGACCAACAAGAAGCTCACATATAAATGATGTGACGTTCTGTTTTCGGATACCGAGTTTTTATCCGGAAAAAAACTTTTGACACGTATTACATTAAATAAATCTAATATTACATCCATTAAATACTGAGTCTACTTTTTGTGGTGCACACAGATTAAAAAAATAATCAATGTGTTATATTTTAAGTAGTGATAGACATATAATCCCCTATCAAATAATAAATGCTCTTTTGGAATATGAAATAAATATATAAACACTAAATGTTATGATAGGGATATGTTTGGAAAAAGTGCATTAAATGATATATTGGTTTTCTAAATGGACATTTTTTATGGGACAATTTATTTTTATGGGACGGAGGTAGTATTATATGCAAGTCTTACGTTATCATATCAAATACAAAGCGGTGCGGAAACGAAAATAGACATGGGATGCGACCCAAGGACCCAAATGAGTAACAAAGTTGCACAGACTAAAGAAGGAAAACTATATTTCAACATAACTTTACAGGGGAAGCTCATCTTACAAAATCATATCAGCCCCAAAAAAGATACAACATGTCCTAATGTATTTAAAGATTACAAACCTTCTAATATAGAAGTATAATAAGGAAAGCATGATAACAGATCTTCAAGCACACCAAAGCTTACTCAACATAATCAAAATCCGCATTAACCTGTAAATCTTCTCGGAAAGGGAAACATACAAACATGCAAATGAGATAAGCACATTGAGTTCTTAGCAAGAGGTAGAAGCTATTGAACATTTAGTTTTATCATGCTAGAAAAGTAAAGACATTATTATTAAAGGTTATCTTTATGAACTTCACACAAACTCTAAGGATCACTCCATGCCCGTAACATATTGTGAGCTTTCTAGTTTGTTTTTAGATTAGCTTATCTTTGTTACATCAATTATTCAAGGGCACTACACTTAGTCATGCACTAAGAACACTAGGTTGCAACCTACTAGAGATCTGCACTAGTGGCCACGAGCTAGCCCCGATTGTCACGACCCAAAATCCCACATTGCTAGCTTGTGGGAATTGGGATTAGTATTTAAGAGTGAGGGAATAATGGATTTGATAACTTGGGTTAACCATTTTAGACCAAGCGAGGACGACGGTCTAAGTAGTTACCAGGTCCATTATGCCCCAAGTAGCGCACCCAGGCCCGCAGTTTCTGGGGCGTTACAGTTGGTATCAGAGCCGACTACCAGACGGATCTAAGTGCCACACCCTTAGAGTTGGTGGGGGCCACCTCTAGATACCTTTGGTAGGATCCTGGCGAGGACGCCAGTCCTTTAAGGGGGGAAGAATGTCACGACCCAAAATCCCACATTGCTAGCTTGTGGGAATTGGGATTAGTATTTAAGAGTGAGGGAATAATGGATTTGATAACTTGGGTTAACCATCTTAGACCAAGCGAGGACGACGGTCTAAGTAGTTACCAGGTCCATTATGCCCCAAGTAGCGCACCCAGGCCCGCAGTTTCTGGGGCGTTACACCGATAGTGTGTGTGTTTGGCGGAGTCCCTCCACTTTTACTGACCGTCTCTATGATCGGCGAAATTATATATCCACAATTCCTGACCACGCCACACATCACGATATTGTCTTGTGCCTTACCATGAATTACATTGATGTTTAGTCTTTTATCTAGGCAAGTATGTATGTTATTAATCATTAACTAGCCACTTAATTGATTTCAAGAAAAGCTCACTAAACAACTATACTCCCTCATCTTAGACATCTAGACTTTGGAAAATAATATCACATACACAGACACTGATGAATACTAACTTATCAAAGCACAAAGTCAAGCCTAAGCTTCCAACTCTTCAAAGAATCCATTCATTGCAGGAACTAAACGCATTAGAAGCTTATTCATGGTTTTGCTATGATCATCTAACTTGTTTAAATCATTATAGGAAGGTTAGGAACCAATCCCAACTTTGATAGAGTTTTTGGTTGGTTTTTATGCAAAAGTTGAAAGTTCGAACTGCTCTTTTGTTTTTCTAACAACATAAAAAAATGAAGTTTTATGCCCATAAATTCATAGAGCCCGGCCTATATTAATATATTTTTATATAAACTTAAAATAGTACTTTCATAAGATGTATTTTGTAGTACTAAAAATACTTAAAAGATTCCTGTTTAAAACATCTTAGAAATAGAGTTTATATAGTAGTTGTAATATTCGATTTTTCTAGAGCGATTACCGGCCTTTTCCAACCAAATTTCCAGGCTTTTACAACCCAAATTAGCATAATACTATAATCTGATCATGCTATAACATCTCATATATCAAAAGAAAGCATAAAAAAGTAATTTTACAACAATTAACATCAAGATTACCTAACATAAACATCATATAACATCAATTATTTAATATAAAAACCCTCTTACATGATTTCCCGGCAAAGTCTACAAGCAAAACATCAAAACTCCTGATCATTCAAGGAAAAACCTATATGATCATCCTCTAAACATTCTAAACTATGAATTTATCAACTTTAGACACCAGAACAAGATCAAAACTAGGAGATTCAAGATTTAGGGAATTTTTCATATCTTTCTGAAACTTCAAAACCATGGTATCAAAACGTTGCTCTTACCACGAGAATTCCAAATCTCTATTCGGATCTGAAATCTTCCTTTTCGTTCGATTAAAACACCAATGTACTCTTAAAAGGAGTTGACTTCGGATCCGTCGGAACAGAAATAGGCTGGTTGAATGCATTTATTATGGACTATATTTATATATGTGGGTGAGATTATTTGAAAATTCTCAGGATTAATAACTTAATAAATAACGACGTCACGTTGTGATTGATTTATATAAGGTTTTTTTTAATGTCATCAGTAATATAAAAATTAAGGGCCAATTCCGTCCCTGCCTTTGATAGAGTTTTTTGGTTGGTTTTTTCTTTTCTCAGAGGTTGAAAGTTCGAACTGCTCTTTTGTTTTTCTAACAACTTTCAACAAAAAAAAAAAAAAGGAAGTTTTATTTCCTTGCAAATAACTCCCAGAGAGTTATTATATTATATATATTTTTATATAAACTTAAAATAGTACTCTACATAAGATGTATTTTGTAGTACTAAAAATACTTAAAAGATTCCTGTTTAAAACATCTTAGAAATAGAGTTTATATAGTAGTAGAACAATATAATACCCACTAATGATTATTATCTCATGAATTATTAATCACTAATCGAAATTATAGCCAATAGTTTTCACTTATGACACTAAGACTAAAGCCACTAACCCATGTTTTTTTGCCCTTAAAAATATGACCATTAATAAACAATTTCTTTAATAGGAAGACATGACGAGACTTTTATGAATAACTCTAAAGTTAAGAGTAGAGCTTTGGCTATCAAGTTGCAACTTAAAAAATCACAGATACGACACGATACCCTATATATTATAATGACAATATATGCGTTGGGTAAACCTAATGAATATCGAATTCGTATAAGCGACAAGAATCAACTTTTTATTCAAAGGTTCACGTGCTTTACTGAGGAAATTCCAGTCTGGTCTCTCCTTTTTCCTTTAACGTTTCTTCCGGGAGTTTTCCGCATCCTTTTAATCCTTATTCCACAATGGAGTGGTTGGCACATTACATAATATATCGGCTATGATTAATGATGTTAATTATCACATGCATAATCAAAAGTGGCATCTTCACTCCATGTTTGTAAAGTAATATGAGAATTATTAACATTTTGAAGAACTTTTCTTTCACCACATGCAGTCGCATGTCGTGTCGATAAAATGTTCAATAATAGACACGACATCTAGATTAAAGTGTTTGGTGTATGGTAGGTTGTGCTGTATGGAGCCTTAAGCCCTTAAGTAGTAGGGGAAATATATTAAGGGGTCAAATTATGAGCTATAGCCCTTAACGGTAAATAATTAAGAAGAGAAGAAGAATAAATATATCTAAGATGCGACATCAAATCCTTTATGATAATATATAAGGAGAAAAGAGTACAAATGTAACTAGGGGGAGACACCAAATTTTTGTGATTCAACCAAATTGATCGACTTGCATCTATAAACATAATGGACAATATCACTATCGTGAAATAAAATTTATTCTCACCCGTCAAATAAGATCGAATTAATAGCTCAAATATTTGGACACTAAAAAAATAACATCGTCTTTAATAAAAAAAATCAGCTGCAGCTGCAGGTGATCTTTATTTTTGGATTTAAAAACGATTAGTTTTGCTTGGATTAATGGCAGAACAAAAATGCTCGGGCTTGGGATAGATGGAGTGATGGACCTCTATTTTTATTTTTATTTTTGAAAGAAATGATTCTCTAATTTTCAATCCGCTATATCTTTGTTTGAAATGGTTTTTATTGAGAGTGGTTTGTGGTTTTTGAACTTTGTTTAGCACCTCGCTAGATTGTTAATAATTTTATTTTTTTGTTGCCGTTAAAAATGTTGGATTAAACTGTGTATAAGTTTAAATTATTTATCAATCTAACACTCATTTACCTTGTCAATCTCTTCCCGATTATAGTGTTTGAAATTGAACGGTATAGGCTAACCCATGAATTGAAGTTGCTTGATATTCACGTTAGAAAAAAAAATATATATTCAATAAGCTCCTAGAAGAAGGAGAGACATCGGGATGATTATATACTTATATATAGCGGTTCAACGTTCTGTTAAAAAATAGACTATTCACGCAAGAAAAAATAGAATAAAAAGAAACGCATGGTAGTTCTCCATTTGAATTGAATTAATTTTTTTTTTTATAACAATTGAAAGGACAACAATGTTGGAAGAGAATTACGCCTCTAGAGAGATTTGAACCTGAGACTTCCTGGTCTCACGACTTCAGCTTTATCCAGTTGAGTTAGGCCTTATCAGCGAATTAATTTTTACACAACAAAATTTTCCATAAAATTGCCGTTGAACTCTCACCCTTACATTGTATTTCTTCCCTAGTTACTTCATTTGAACCGTAGACTCACATGGATGAATCTGAACTACACAGTTTCAAATTAAATTCAAATTGTGTGGTCATGATTCATCCACGTGGATCTACGGTGTAAATGGAGTAGCTAGGAAAGAATTTCCTGTTTCATTATGTAATATCTGGTTTTAAAAAATATAGGTTTACTCTCTTAATTCTACATCATTTTATTTTTTACACCCTTCACATACTTAGATTTGAGAAAGTAACTCTATCGTTACCCAAAAAACTATATACTATTAGTCCACCTCTTTGTGAGCCTAGGACAATGGAACCATCGCTATATATATAGGTTAATTAATTATAGAAATAAGGAAAGATCATATATAAAACAGTGTATATTCGATCGATCTGAATGGTTAAAAGCTAGCTAGCTTACCAGATGGACAGAAGCTTCCATCCATGTCCTTTTGTTTGGTGAATCGATCGTTGGGTGATCTCGATGCAGTCATCGATCCTTAATTTGTTTATCTGTAATTGCATTGAATTGAAGGGGAAATTAAACTAGTGGCTCATAAAGACCAGAGAGAAGAAATTTCCTGCAAAATCGGGCACGATCGGATAGAAAATTAAGAGAAAAATATACAAGAGTGATATTGGTTCGGCTCATCGATCTTCATCAAACTGCAGAAGAATGTGGTGAGCGGCGTGAGCCGTAACCAATACCACGCCATGTCTACTTCTCTGTTGTTGTATTTTTTTGCTATTCTCTCTTTAAAATTCTGACCCCCATCACTCCTTTATAAAGCCACATACTCGGCTACTTTTGGTATTAATTAATATTTAAATAAACAGATATAACCTTTTTCTTTGGTGTATTGACCGTGTCTCAGGAAAAAGTTGAGGACGTGCAGCAGTGATTTTAGAATTATATCATATGGAAAGATGAGATTAATTTTAATCACACCTACACACCTCTGCTTAAAAAATAGTTTAAGCCCTAACCATAAGGGTTTTCACTTCCCTCCTCCTGTCCCACGAGATTAATGGAGGTATTAATCATGTAACCTAGTACTTAAGAGCAGGGACGGACCCAGCCTTGTAAGGGTGGGCTGCATGGCCCCCACTCAAATTTCCGAGCGAAGTTATTAATATACCTCTCTTATAATAATAAAACTTCTAACCAGTTGAACTAAATGAATAGTTGTTGTTAGAAGTTTAGTTAGAAGTTTTGTTATTTATTCTAAGATCGTAGGTTCGAGACTTGCCTGTTGAGTCTTTTTTCCACTTTTTTTTTAATTTGGCCCCACTGGAAAAATAAGTCGATCATGTGTTTTCTATTATAGGAAACAAGTGAAAGAAGTCGCTCCTTACGGGATTCGAACATTCGCACTCCAGCTCCAACTGCCCTTTTAAGACACACAAACAATTTATCACTAGGTCATGTTCTTCGGACAGCACACCTCTACATTAGATATAATGTTTGTAAGTCAACCAATGAAAAGCTTGAATCTCTAATGAGAGGATTAGTGATTAACATTTCTTATCCAAGCCATGATGTCACTAGTTTAAAATACTAGCTAGGTAGGTACCCCTTAATTAATTAGATAGATTCATCATCAACACATATAGTTTAGATATAGTGTATCTTTATCTATGACACATACTAAGAGATAATGCTTAATTATCATTATCATTAATTGCATTCGCTCTTGATTTAATATATGCTCAAATACAACCAATGCGACAATTGGATCATTTGTTCTTAAAGTATAAAAATTAACATTTCCCGGACTCTTCACGTTGTTTTTTTTTTTTTTTTTTTTTCATCATCATATGGTAAAAAAAATGGTCTTGTGTCGAAATGGTTGTGTGGAAGGGATTCAACACACTCTGTTGTGGTTGAATCAAGCGAAGAAGATGAAAGATGAACTAGGGTTACGAAAAAGTGGGTGCTCGATGAGCCCGAGTGGGCCTTTGTTCAGGTTATCTTAAGGATGATGATACATCATCTATGTGTTGTTCTTCATTTTTATGGTGTTCTGGTGAATGTGCATCATGTGAATGTGGCTGATGCACATCATGTTCAGCAGGAGCATTAATGACAACATCAACATGATCAAAATGAGAGGTAAAGGAAGGTGTTGGCAGTGATTCAAATTCGGTGTGTGGATTTTCATCATTATGAGTATGATATGGGAAAACTAATTCATGAAATACAGGATCTCGTGAAATAAAAATGTCTTCTGTAATTAAATCATGAAGGATGTAGCCCTTAGAAGTTTCAGACATACCAAGATTGACACATGTTCGTGCTCTCGTATCAAATTTATGACGATCTCGTGTTAAAGATGATGCAAAAACTAAGCACCTTAGAACCCTTAATTGTTTTAAATCTGATGCTTGTTGATGAAGGAGCTGATAAGGAGTAGAGTTATCCAAATTGGTGTAGGGGTGATGTTGATGTGTTTGACTGCATGTTGAATACAATGTCCCCAGTATAAAATTGGTAGATTAGCCTGAAAAAGCAAAGACCTTGCTACATCTAATATATGTTGTGGAGTAGAAACACGGCTTTCTTGGTGTATAATCCCTTTTTCAGTATAAAATTCATCCCATTGAAATTATGCCCCATTGTCAGTTCTTAACGTTTTTATCTTCTTATGAAACCGTGTGAGGGCATAAGCATGAAAACTTTGTATTAATGGTCTAACCTCTCCCTTAGTCTTGATCAAGAACACCCAAGTATAACGACTGAAATCATCCACGACTGTCAAGAAGTAATGCTGACCATACAATGTTGCTTCCCTATATGGACCCCATAAATCCATATGTGTTAGATCAAAACAGGATTCTACTACACATGTACTTAATGGAAAGGACAAACGCTTCAATCTAACGTGTGGACAAACATAACAAATGGTCTCATCATGTGGCAAAAAAATCTCTTCATGAGCCTGCTTCAACATCTTCATACATTGCTGAGACATGTGCCCCAGTCGTAGGTGTCACAAGAGGTCTTTATTTGGAGCTACATTGTGTATAGTAGTAGTATTATTGCAAACCTTTTCTTGCACTTTATTCTCTGTGCTATTGCCATTTCCTGCTTCAAGCATATACAATCCTGTTAGGAAATCTACGCGGGACCGCAGCGGAATTCAAAAATTTATTTCCTATCGACCCAAGATCGACTTCGTTTAAGCAATAAACAAACAAGTAGATAGACGGTGGTTACCTTGGTTGATCTAAAAGATCGACGCTTTGACCGTCTAAGGAGAGTAGTTCTGCATAGAGCCGCCAAGTGTTCGGCCTCTACCGCTAGTCCACACGAACAGCCCGCCGGAATCCCATCATGGATTGCTATTGGAAAACTCCGGTTGCTAGACCGGCCTTTTTCCCCTCTCTCCAACTCTCTATAGGATGCTCTCTATTTTACACAAGAACTATTAGTTCTTGGAATTGTGTTGTATATAAGAACTTGACACACACCTCTTATTTATAGTAGAAGTGGCGCCCCGACTAGAGTGGAGGAGAAGAAAACATTTTCCCAATAAAATAAGGAAAATATAATTGATTGATTTATCTCATTTATTATAATATCTTATATCAAATAAATCTAGGATTTTGTCAATATCTTATATTGAATATTTCCAAGATATTGTCAATATCTAATATTGACTATCTTTATTTTATTACCATAAATCAATTTACACATGTGTATATATCACACATATATATCACATATATAAATCTATATATATAAAATATGTACTACTAAAAATATATCAATTTCCTAGACACGTGAGTGGATACATATCATATATGATCCACGCCACATATATATATTTATACATATATATTAATATCTAATATTAATATAAGGTAATACTATAAATTAAATTACACAATCTAAGTGTATCTTATACACTTATAAGTTGCGCCCCATATGCCAATAAATTGGCATCCGGAATATTCTTTAATTAATATAATTAATATCTTGTATTTTATTTATTCATAATAAATAAATACCACCATATTAATTTACCACTATAACATTTATAGTCTCGAGATAAACTTTCCTTATTTGGTTATCATCTATAACCACATTTTAATCCGGCTAGATGTTCTTATGTGTGTGACCCGATAGGCTTCCGAATATGTTGGCCGTAGACACAAAGTGCAAATTACGAAAATGCCCTTCATGTCTAACGATCACGGGATAGCGTCTAGCAACAACACACCGTGACCCTAATCATCGGAAGAGTCAAATGCAATGACTACTACCTTTCATGTGAAACAGCTACATCGTGTAACTTACAATCTATCATTGTAATAATATTCATACGGTCGTTAGTCGAGTGTCAAAACATCAACGACCGTATCTTATAATCTGGATATCATGCTCTCTCGAAGTAACTCATTTACTCCCACTTTGCAAAAATTCACGAGAGTAAGACATTCCTTATAAGAAGGCCATTTCGGATATTCGATCCCAATCATAGGATACGCGATTCCCGGACGACCAATCATGTGTACTCCGCATGCTTCAGTATCATACCCAATCACTACCGCATGATCGCTCCGTGGCTAGGGGAAACCTCAATAGTGTCAAAGTGTAATATCCCGAAATTTTGACTTCCTAATTAATTAGTATGAGATTAAATTATTTTGGAAATTATGTGACTTTTTTAATTAAATGGAAGGATTAGTCAATAATTAAAAAGGATTTTAATTATTTTGTGCAATTAAAAGGGCAATTAAAAAGGGGTTTTCTTTTATTCTTCTTTTCCTTCCTTATTTCTCCAAAAAAAAAGTGAAACCCTAAGACCCCACCCCTGCCGCCGAGTTCTTGTGAGGGAGAGGAGAGTAAAACTTCTTCTTGGTGTTGAAGAATTATTCGTAAGTAAGCCGTAAGTAAATGCGTTGGTAAGCATCGTTAATTTTCTTCGTCCCTACTAATTCGAAAGACAACGATCGGCCGCCAAAGGCCATGGCCGACCCATTGATGCGCATGGGGAGGTGGTTTCAACCTCGGATCACCTTTGTGATTCGTTTGAATTGTGTAGTGATCATCGCTTCTTTTCTTTCTTTTATAGATTCGGGTTTCATAGAGGAACGATTCTAACTTGTTAGCAAAGGCTTTCAAGAGTACAATATTACCGTAAGAATATTTCTATGGATTGCGTTTACGTTTGTTCAATCGTGAGTTAGATAATATTTTGGGGCGAAATTTTAAACTTGGTATAGGGTTATGTTTGAAAGAGTGTTTTGGGATGCTAAACATCCATAGTAGTGTGTCTTGCTTTGGTTTAAAGTCCATGGATGTTATTGTACTCTTAGATGAAGAAATTCTGTGTTTTGCTGTGTTGTTTTGCTGGTTTTGGTTTGGAAACGTTTTGGAAATCGTGTTGAGGGTTTTAGGTTTTGATTGAAACCCAGTCGGACGGGCGTCGATTCGTGTGGGACGGGCGTCCGCTTGTTTCGATTCGAGACGGGCGTCTGGGGTTACTCGACGGGCGTCCTGGAAGGTCGCTGATATGAGGATGTAAATTTACTTTAGTGGACGGGCGTCCAAGCATAATGGACGGGCGTCCAGGTGTAAAAACTGGATTCAGGATGTAACAGGTCAACTCGGACGCACGTCCGAGTTTTTGGACGAGCGTTCGGTTATCCAAACGGGCGTCCAACCCTTTTAAACGGGCGTCCAGCTTAAGTGTCCTTATTTCTGTGTTAGTTATTGTTAAATCTTATTAACATGCTTTGTGAGTTGGGTTTTGATGGTGTTATCATTGTGGAACCTGATTTTTGAGGCATTGAATGTTCGTAGACCCGTAGTGGTTGGGCCCGGATAGGGTAGCTACCGAAGCCGGGTATCCGGGAGTGGAATTGCCTTACGACTTTAATGACCTTCCGTATTTGGGAGTTGCGCATGAGATGTAATGTTGGGCGGATAGGGTATCTCGAATCCGATAACCCGGAGAGGAAGTCCTTGCACCTCAAAGACGTGTGGACCATTTTAATAATGGTACCATTGGATGACCCTTAGGAATGTGCACATTCGGGACCTTTAGGTATAGATGGATGGTGGTGTTTCATATCTTCTATGGAACGGTCGTATCAGTTATCGTTTGGTCGTATTTGTTATGTGATGGTTGATGCCTGTAGAAAGTTTCCTTAAATTGCTTGTTAACTTTCGTTCTACGATATTAGATTTATTCTTACTCAACTTCATAGTTGACGGTTTTACTTTTGTTTAACCCTCATGATGATCCATTTATGGGGGCGATTCTTAGCGGTATTTTTCTTGGATGTTTGATGATTGCGGGGCGTCGCGGGGTATCGAGAGCCACGTGTAGTCGCCGCCTTACTTTTCCACTTTCTTCGGATTTCCGCACTTTAAGATTTTATTGACGTTTCCACATATTTTCATTTTCTTTCAAGAAATTGTAATTACCTTGACCCTTTTTAATAATGAATGGTGGATGTTTATTTTTTTTTCTTCATTGTGGAATGTTGAGTACTCACTGCTGCGATCGTGTGTCGTGAAGTGACGCGTTCGGTGACCAATTCCGGCGGCCGACGGATCGAAACCGGGTGTTACAAAGTGGTATCGAGAGGCGTCGACTCGTGACCACCACCTAAAATGAACCTTAAGAATAAATTCACTAAAATGAGCACAGTGAGGATGTGTGGGGTAGGTATTGAGCTCTATGTAGGGGAAGGTGCGGTGAATTCTCGATGTATGTGGAAATGTGGTCGCATGTTGCAACTTATTTTGGACAAGTAAGTGTTAGTATATGTGAAATATTCTCGTGGCATGATATAGGCGATAACTCGAATATATGATTGTTTACTTTTGTAGTTTTAGCTATGCCTCCTAGGAATGGAAACGAGAGATCACCGATTGATCAGTTGGTCAAAATGAATCAAGATCTCGATTCAAGCGGTTAACAAGTTGACGGAAGACCGTTCGTGGGGTCATCCACCGGCATGACCCGTGGCATGAGCCAACAAAGGCCTAGTCAAGACGACGGTAAAGGGAGACCCTAAGGGTCTTGGCGGTGGATTAGAGAGTTCGAGAAGATCTTCGCCACTCTGGGTTGTCCAGAGGAACCGAAAGTCGACCAAGCCGCTTTCTACTTGGTTGTGGAGTCGATTTGTGGTGGGGTGCCAACAAGGATAGGTTGGCTCGGCATCAAAACGAGCAAGCAAGAGTCGGTGGTGGTACCACCGAACTGGACTGAGTTTAAACAAGAGTTACGGCGTGAATTCTTCCCTGAATCAAAAAGGAAAGAGTTGCGAGTGGAGTTCGACAATCTCCGACAGGGGGATATGACGGTCCAAGAATATTACGAAAAGTTTGTTGATTTGGCGGTCTATGCATCCATCCGAGTGGTGCCCGATCAAGAGGCTAAGATGGTGAAGTTCGAACAAGATTTAGATTTGGCGATCCGAGATCGTATGGGGGCAAGTAGGGGCTTCACGAGCTTAAAGGAGATGTGTGAGGTAGCATGCAATATTGAGAGGATTCGAAAGGAAGTTAAGGCAGCATATGCTACCAATAATAAGAGGAAGAGTGTCTCGAGGACAATCGAAGCAGCGTGAGGCGGAGTAATTTTGGGAATCACCCGGTCGACAATCTTTCTCGGGAAGTTCTCGATTTAATAGGGGCGGTGGGGTCAATCAACGAGGAGTAACTCTCGGGGTCTAGTCGGCCACGGTTATCACCGCAAGAGGTGTCGAGAAATCACCCAGTGCAGATTGTTTAGGTGCACAGTCCAGTCCAGTCACGGCCGCGGAAAGTTCGGACACGATACGCTTTGAGTGTTTTACGGCTCCAACACCGCCAGCCAGCAGCATCGGATGCAGGAGCAACATGGTCGGGACTCCGAGGGTAACACAGGAATGGTAATAGGAATAACCAGCGGCAGAGTGGTACTCCCGCCGTGAGCCGACGAGGGGTACACCTACGACCACCGGTGGGGATAGAAACCGACCATCGTGGTCGGCCAAAGATTCAGGAGTTGGAGGAAACAGACCGGAAACTATTTCTTTGTGGGCGAGAGAGGAGGTCGAGCGAGCAACCACGTAGTAGCGGGTAATTTTCTAGTTAACTCACTTTTATCTTATGTGCTTTTCGATTGGTGCATCGTGTTCCTTCAGAGCAAGTTCGTATGTTTCAAGTTGGGTCTAGCTAATTTTGAGGTGATTGACTGTGAATTCATGCAACCGTCGGAGAGAGCTAGTACCGTGTTCTAAGTTACATAGAGATGTACCGTTAGTAATTATGGGAGTCAACTTGTCGGTTGACTTGATCGAGTTCCCTCTTGAGAATTTCGACGTCATTTTGGGTATGGATTGGCTGAACCGACATAAAGCCAAAATTGATTGTGAGCAGAAGAAGGTGACTTTAAGAGGCCCTAAAGGGGTGCGAGTCTCCCACAAGGGATTTGTGGATAAACCCAGGGTGAAAATTATTTCGGTAGTGGCCTTGAAATCCTTCATAAAGAAAGGGTACCCGTTATTTATGTGTCATGTACATGATGTAAGTACTGGGGATCCTAAACTAACGGACATTGATGTAGTTCGTGAGTTTGAGGACGTATTTCCGGATGAGATACCGAGTATGCCTCCCCAGAGAGAGGTAGAGTTTGCGATAGAGTTGGTGCCCGGGACCGGACCAATATCGAAAGCACCCTACCGTATGGCGCCCTAAGGAACTAGCAGAGTTGAAAATACAATTGGAAGAACTTCTCGTACATCCGACCGAGTGTGTCCCCGATGGGGAGCACCGGTACTATTTGTGAAGAAGAAGATGGTAGTATGCGGCCGTGTATTGATTACCGGAATCGAACAACGCCACGTTGAAGAACAAGTATCCATTACGAGAGATCGATGACTTGTTCGATCAACTACGAGGCGGTGTATTTTCAAGATTGATTTGCGATCGGGTACCACCACTCGAGGGTAGCGGATGCGGATATTCCAAAGACCGCATTTCACTGTGCACACACTACGAATTTACGGTTATGCCTTCTACCATCATGGATTTGATGAACGGATTCAGATTTGGACCATTTGTAGTAGTGTTTATTGACGACATCCTGGTCTACTCTAAGACTAAGGAAGAACATGCCGAACATCCGAGGCTCGTCTTTGCCTACGAGAAAAACAATTGTATGCGCGAAACTATCCAAATGTGAATTCGGTTTGGAACAGTGGCATTCTTGGGGCATGTTGTTTGAAAGACGGTGTATCCGTTGACCCGAGCAAAATAGAACTTAAATGGCCAACCCCTAAGAATGCTGCGAAATTATCTTGGGTTGGCGGATATTACCGAAGGTTTGTAAAAGACTTCTCCAAGATTGCTAGGCCGATGACCGCTTTGATGAAGAAAGAAAACCGGTTTAAGTGGGATGAAAAATGTGAGGAGGCGTTCCAACTCGCTAAAGGTCGGTTGACTAATCTTAGCATTACCCGAGGGTAATGAGGACATTGAGGTTTATACGGACGCGTCAAAGAATGGCACTGGGTGCGCGTCGATGCATGATTGCGTATGCATCGAGACAACTCAAACCGTATGCTATCCAACTCATGACTTGGAGTTGGCGTGTGGTCTTCGCATTAAAGATTTGGCGGCACTATCTCGTATGGGATAACCTTTAAGGTGTTTTCAGATCACAAGAGTCCAAGTACATTATTTACTCCTCAATATGCGTCGAGGCGTTTTGGTTGGAGTTGATTAAAGATTACGACATGGAAATTCAATACCACGAAGGAAGGCCAATGTAGTGGCGGATGCCTTGAGTCGGAAGTCGATTCATTCCTTGTGTGAGAGTCGCGCAGGATGAGGTTGCGAAGAAGAGTTAGACCCATTATGTGTCATCCGTAAAGTGGAGATAAGAGGGACTTCGTCTTGCAACCCGAATTGTATGATGAAATCCGGGTGAGACAAGCGGGTGATAAGGTAATCGAGGCAAAGAGGCTAAGATTGAGTACAGATCAAAGATTGATTTTACTTTACACGAGGATGGTGGCGTTCGGTTCAAGGGTCGGTGGTGTGTACCAATTGACGAGGGACTCAAGAGGCGGATTTTGAGTGAAGCTCATAAGACGCCTTATTCTCATTCATCCGGGAGGAGACAAAGCGTATAAAGATCTCAAGAAAACCTTTTGGTGGCCCAATATGAAACGCTGGCAAGTAGCGAGTTTGTGTCGAAGTGCTTGACTTGTCGGAAGGTAAAGATCGAACACCGACGGCCGCAGGCGGGGTATGCTTCAGCCGTTGGAAGTGCCGGTTTGAAGTGGGATTCCATCTCCATGGATTTTGTCATGCGATTACCGAGGAGCCCAAAAGGGAATAATATGATTTGGGTCGTTGTGGATAGGATCGACTAAAGCGGCGCACTTCATTCCGATGAAAGACACTTGGAGTAAGACGGAGTTGGCTATGGCATACCGGAGAAATATTGTGAGACTACATGGTATACCCAACAAAGATTGTGTCGATAGAGATGCGAGATTTATATCTCGGTTTTGGCAAGAACTACAGCACCTTGGGGCGGAATCGGGCTGAATGAGTCTGACTTTTCACCTAATTACCGATGGTCGACGGAGAGGACCATACAAGCGTTGGAAGACATGCCGAGGGCATGTGTATTAGAATTCAAGGCTCTTGGGAGGAAAAGCTCGATCTAATCGAATTTTCATACAACAACAAACTACCATGCCAAAGATTAAGATGGCACCTTTTGAGCACTTTATGGTAGGAAGTGCAAGAGTCCGTTTGTTGGGACGATTCGTCCGAGGTAGTGATTTTGGGACCACAGATGATCAAGATACGGTCAAGCGCATGAGACAATCCGAGAAAAGATGAGGCTCGCCAAGATAGACGGAAGAGTTATACAGACTTACGCCGCCGGGATATTGAGTTCGCCGTGGGCGATAAGGTACTACTACGAGTATCACCAACCAAAGGAGTAATGCGTTTTGGCAAGAAAGGAAGTTGAGTCCCAAGCACGTGGGGCCTTATGAGATCTTGGACCGCGTAGGTGAAGTAGCATATCGACTAGCCTTGCCACCGGCGTTGGATAAGTGCGTGCATAACGTGTTCCATGTATCTCATCCTTCTCATTGTAATATCCGAAATTTTGACTTCCTAATTAATTAGTATGAGATTAAATTATTTTGGAAATTATGTGACTTTTTAATTAAATGGAAGGATTAGTCAATAATTAAAAGGATTTTAATTATTTTGTGCAATTAAAGGGCAATTAAAAAGGTTTTCTTTTATTCTTCTTTTCCTTCCTTATTTCTCCAAAAAAAAAAGTGAAACCCTCCGTTAATTTTCTTCGTCCTGACAATTCGAGCACAACGATCGGCCGCCAAAGGCCATGGCCGATCATCACCTTTGTGATTCGTTTGAATTGTGTAGTGATCATCGTTTCTTTTCTTTCTTTTATAGATTCGTGTTTCATAGAGGAACGATTCTAACTTGTTAGCAAAGGCTTTCAAGAGTACAATATTACCGTAAGAATATTTCTATGGATTGCGGGTTATGTTTGAAAGAGTGTTTTGGGATGCTAAACATCCATAGTAGTGTGTCTTGCTTTGGTTTAAAGTCCATGGATGTTATTGTACTCTTAGATGAAGAAATTCACGTTGTTTTGCTGGTTTTGGTTTGGAAACGACGGGCGCCCGCCTTTGGTTTCGATTCAGACGGCGCCTCGTTACCACGGGCGCCTGGCGGCTGCTTTTGATACGGGATGTAAATTTACTTTAGTGGACGGGCGCCCAAGCATAATGGACGGGCGCCCGTGTAAAACCGGATTCAGGATACGTCCGAAGTTTTTGGACGAGCGCTCGGTTATCCAAACGGGCGTCCCAACCTTTAAACGGGCGCCCACTTTAAGTGTCCTTATTTCCGTGTTAGTTATTGTTAAATCTTATTAACATGCTTTGTGAGTTGGGTTTTGATGGTGTTATCATTGTGGAACCTGATTTTTGAGGCATTGAATGTTCAGAGACCCGTAGTGGGTTGGGCCCGGATAGAGGTAGCTACGACCGCTCCGGGAGTGGAATTGCCTTACGACTTTAATGACCTTCCGTATTTGGGGAGTTGCGCATGATGTAATGTTGGGCGGATAGGGTATCTCCGAATCCGATAACCCGGAGAGGAAGTCCTTGCACCCCAATGACGTGTGGACCATTTTAATAATGGTACCATTGGATGACCCCAGGAATGTGCATCGGGACCTTGTAGTATAGATGGATGGTGGTGTTTCATATCTTCTATGGAACGGTCGTATCGATTATCGTTTGGTCGTATTTGTTATGTGATGGTTGATGCTGTAGAGACCTTAAATTGTCGTTAACTTTCGCTCTACGATATTAGATTTATTCTTACTCAACTTCATAGTTGACGGTTTTACTTTTGTTTAACCTCGCTATGATCCATTTATGGGGAGCGATTCTTAGCGGTGTATTTTTCTTGGATGTTTGATGATTGCGGGGCGTCGCGGGGTATCGAGAGCCACGAGTCGCCTTGACCACTTTTAATAATGAATGGTGGATGTTTATTTTTTTCTTCGTTGTGGAATGTTGAGTACTACTCTGCGGCTGTGACGTTTCGGTGACCAATTCCGGCGGCCGACGGGATCGAAACCTCAATAGTGTCAAAGCATGACAATCCACACCGTGATGCCATGAAGACTCCGGTCCTATGGATAATTACACAACCGCCACATAGTGTGACACTTATCCGTGTAAGTGGGTCAGTCTAACGTACGCATTCTCTAATACACGTCCACGTACAGTCCAAGTGTCTCTACACTTCGATAGATGAGATATATCCCTACCCTAAAGACAGAAGACATCTAATACGTGCTAGCCTATTCATACTATCAATGCCCTGTTTAATAGTACATCAGCCTAGAGACATTTAAGTATCAAACTTATTAAAGTGAATAGAGATCTCATCAACCACAATCGCCTATCATGGTTTCTCTACCACAGTTTAATACTAAGGACGTTATCATATAACAATTCATAATTGGTTCTTTAAAAGAACATATATATGACAACAGAAACGCCATTTAATATATGTATAAACATAAAGAAATAGTATAAATGATCCGACCCGGTCGGATCCGGTCCAACCCGATTGGGTTTAGGACACTATTCCAACAAATCCATCCTCCATCTTAACTGTACCAATCCTCAGTCCAGTGTTCTTCTTTTGCACAATACACATCCCATTCATAAACACAACACATAACTCTCTATCAGCTGTCAATCTGCCCAAAGAAATCAAATTACACTGGAATTCAGGTACACACAAAACTTATTTTAAGATAAGTGTGTTGTTGGTCCCGTGGAAAGGCTGACACAAGTTTAGAGGGGGGTGAATAAACTTGTCACCAAAAACTAGATCTTAAAACAGATTAAGTTCAGTTTTAAACTTGTGTGGAGTTAAGGTAACTAAGCTGAGTATAAATCAAACTGATTTATGCCCAAACTGAGTTAACCGGCAACGGATAAAATAAAGTCTTTTGATTGTTCAGTTATTAGTTTGTAAAGATGAATGCAGTTCTAACTCAGTTTCTGATGTTTGCTGAGTTTGTGATCTGATGAGATATGAACTAGAATGTAGTAAATAAATGCATAAAGTAAATAAGTAAATGAGATAGAGTTTATAGAGTTTTCAGGTGGTGTAATCCTGTCAGTCCTCTCTTCTCCTGTGATGTTGGAGGAAATTCACTATGTTCTTGAGGTTTACAGTTAAAAGACACAAAATAAATTTAAACACTGATTGTCCTTGACTAATCCATTGCTTCACAATCTTCGAGCCTTAGTCTTTAATAGGTGGAATTGCTGTTAAGCCAAGCTTGCTCCACTGGTCCTTGAAGGGTTGGATTGCCTCTTCACCACTCATCAGAAACACAGTCTTCCTGACTGCACCTCAACTGTCCTTCACACCTTCTTGGTGTTTCACAGTCTAAAACCTTTGATAAAAATCTAAGTTGAGACTTGAATCAATAACTATGATTCAATTTGTGATATGAGCTTCTTCGTCTGGATATATATAATCTGCACAGTAAGCTCTGATTTCTTCAAGTGTAGATCTTGATGTTTCTTTGAATACTTATGAACACTTTGAAGATATCTTTATCTGGATCTAGCAATATAGAATAAAGCAGGAGTTCTTTTTAATTCACTTTCCCCTTACTAAAATCTTTCTTGATATCTTTCTCCTTAGAACTCCGCACCTTTTCTTGATGTAGAAGTGGTCTATTTATAAGGGTCATTCCAACGTTCATCTTGTTTGAATTTGAATTCTTGTATCCGTTGGTGGTCCTGCTATTCTGTTGATTGTCAGTGTCCTTTCTGATAATTCTTTTATCCAATTATATTGTTTGCTTACTAACGGTCAGATTCTTCTTCAGTTTTGAATATCTTCAGCTTCAAACTGAGCTTTTAGGGTTTTGTCAGTTTTTAGTTGGCATAACTGAATGTTTCAGCTTTTAAGAGCATTAACTGAGTTTTTAATCTTCTTCAAAACTCAGTACATCTGATTTTATATTGACTTAATCAGAGTACACC
This sequence comes from Gentiana macrophylla, assembly GCA_026214975.1. NCBI lineage: Eukaryota > Viridiplantae > Streptophyta > Magnoliopsida > Gentianales > Gentianaceae > Gentiana > Gentiana macrophylla. The sequence goes on from CM047806.1 coordinate 21,966,719, forward strand.
ATAACATTTAGGAACAAGATATCATTGTCCTTATGTATCTTAGGTCTTCATACAAGATCCATAAAGTCAGTTCAGGTTATCACAGACTTGCCTAAATTCTAACTTTACAGTCTCGGCTTTAAGTCTTCGTAAACTGAGTTTGAACCATCAGTTCTTCATTCTTCAACAAGCGAAGTCTGTGTCCTCACCTTATAAAAATGAGTTTGTTCCTCACCTTTTCAAATTTTCTGGGATAAGCCAACTGAGTATGTGTCCCTCAGTGAACTTACCTTCTTCAGTTTTTGTTTGTGTACTCAGTTCCTTCAACAATGTCAGTTTCTTCATCTCTGTGTAAACTCAGCAGGTCAGTTCCTCATCTTCACCTGTTCATCAAGCCAGTTTCTCGGTTTCTCAGTTCTGAACCTTAAACTATTATAGTGCTTGTCTGATTTACCTATACAAATATCAGACTCTATTAAATCCTATACATTTATATCTAGACATCTTTTTATTTTGCACTATAACAGTTAGTTATGACACTTCATCAATGGGGTTTAAATTAACAACTGAATAAGTGATGAATCATCATCAAAACATAAATTTTATTTCCAACATGTGTCATTTATCTTGACTGTACAAATGTATGTCACATTAATAATACTACCACTTGGAAGGCTTACTATAACTCTATGCACCTTGTTTGCCTGTTCAAACATCTCAACAGAACAAGCAATATGATCTGTTGCTCCTGAATCAAGGATCTAGGAACTCATACATTTACCTTGTGTTTCCTTGGTGTTCTGCCTAAAGTTTGTTGTCATTACACTAGTCTGGTTGACAGAATGATCCCCATCCTGCTTCTCATTAAGACTCATCTGATCCAAGAACCTACTCAGCTTCTGAAGTTGCAGGCATGTGAGTCCCAATCCTGTCTCATAAGGTTTATCATGTTCAACCCTTGGAACTTCCCCAATTCCTTTAGGATCAGCATCTCTTTCTGTGAAGTTGACTCTCTTCTTGGGCTTCCAATCTGGAGGGTGCCCATTCTTTTTGTAACAAGTGTCTATGGTATGCCCATTAAAGCCACAAAAGGAGCATTGGACCTTCTTGTATGTTACTCCTCTCTGGTTTCCTTCCCACCTGCCTTGTTTTTTATATGTGTTGTAGTTTGTATTGGACCTCTTGGCAAAGATAGCAGGTTGAGTATTCAGAGGATGGCTAACTGAATACTCCGACTATCTCTCGTGTTGGATGCTCTTGGCAAAGGCATCAGCAATGGTAGGAAGGGGTTTCATCAACAGAATCTGAGATTTAACTTGAGCAAATGCCTCATATAACCCTTTCACAAAGCGTATGACTACTCACACTAGATATAGCCGACAAAGATCGGAATCACCCTGCAAGTACACCTAACTGCACAAGAGCAACTAGGTATAGGCCTTAGGATCTGAAATTCATCCCAAATAGTCTTCAACCTAGCAAAATACTCAGTAATGGACTGATTCCCTTGCTTAACCTGATTTATTTCTTCCAATAAGTCTGATAGTCGAAATGCATCCATATTTGAATACCTCTAATGTAGATCTTCCTAAATTTCTCTCGCTGAGTTCGTCCACATCACACATCTCGATATAGCTGGAGTAACAGACTTCGTAATCCACGCTGTCATTGTCGTATCACATTGATCCCAACGAGTAGCCAATCTCTCATCCTCAATCGGATTTAGAATCGAACCGTCAACAAACCCTACATTGTTCTTCATTATCAACGACATCCTCATGGCTCTGCTCCAGGAGTGGAAATTTCTGCCATCTAGAGGTGGATCTACCAAAACGATGGTTGGATTCTCGCTTGGATGCAAGTAATAAGGACTCGAAGTGTCGATTTCTGCTGGAATTCGTGTATGTCGGTCATTCGCCATTTCCGATCTAAATCGAGGCACCGAACAAACAAAAAACAACGAACGAAGGTGAAACGCGAACGGATTGAGGTCTAGGATTCTCAAACCCGCTCTGATACGTGGAAGGGATTCAACACACTCTGATGTGGTTGAATCAAACAAAAAAGATGAAAGATGAACTAGGGTTACGAAAAAGGCAACAACTAATTAAAGGGGATTTTTTATTTCTATCATGTAAAATTGTTTTTCTCTATCTATTCCAAAACGACACCACATCCCTATTTATACTATTCCACAAATACATCCCCAAATGCTGAAATACAAAATACGTAAATAATAAATAAGTATAGTAAACTCAACAGGTTGTGTTTATATCTTTGTGCAGAAACACAACCAATCCATACATACAATTAGGTATAATTTTAAATAAAGAAAGGACAATATTATTTTATTTATATTGCTATATGTAAAAGCAGACATTAATTTATGACTCTCATCATCAGAGTCCACTACACTCTTTTCTTCATAGTTTTTTTTATTTTTAATATTATATTTTATAGTTTATACACACCAGCATTTTTGGAGGGTAATATATATTCAAATACGTGAAGTGGTACCAACTACCAAGTCATATTTCATGGTCAAAAACTGCAATACATGATTCTGCACTTGTCTTTTTGCATACCACCGTTTACCACAATTTTAACGTTTTCTTCAACAATAATTCGTGAAGCAAAGTCTTTTTTTTTTTTTTTTTTTTTTTTTTGAGAAGAGAATAGAAGCAAAGTCATTTTATTGTTGGTATTTTTTTTATTATATATATATATATATATATATATATATATATATATATTTTTTTTTTTTTTTTTATATTTTTTTTTCTAGAAAGTGAAGCATTAAAAATGAAATTTATGGCCGCTTGATGGACAGGAAGACTGTTCATGGAAAGTTTTATTTTTTTTTTTTTTTTCCGTAAAGTATCCCCTCATAATTATATGAGATTAATCTTTCGAGACACTATAGGACATCAAAGATGAGGACCCTTTTATTTTTGAAAGTATTACTCGCGATTTAAATGCAATATTCGATAGCATTAATAAATTACTACATTCGTCCCATAAAAAGTGTCAACTTTTTTAAAATGAATTGTCTCGTAAAATGTGTTCATTTAGAAAACCAATACATTATTTAATGCAATTTTTACAAACATACTCATATCTTTACATTTAATGTTTATATATTCATTTCATAATCCAAAAGAGCATTTATTATATGTGAGGGGTATATATGTCCATCGCTCCTTAAAATACAACATATTAATTGTTTTCTTAATCTGTGTACACTACAAAAAATGAACACTTTTTATGAGACGGGGGTACTCCCTCCGTTCCAATTTATCTGAGGCAGTTGCTAAAATAATTTGTTCCATTTACATTTCCAATACAACATTAATGATATTTTTTATTGCTTTACCCTTATTTATTGCAATAGGATAGATAAAAAATAAAGCCACATTAATTATATCCAAGAACTTTTTAGTCATTTCATTTTAAAGTCAATGCATTAACCCACTTTTTAATATGTGTAATTTTGACAACTGCCTCAAATAATTCGAAACGGAGTGAGTAGTACTTTAAGTTTAATAGCAAGTCTTTCTTCCTATGCATGAAATTAATGACTATGTTCATTCATTAAATGTCTTGCTATACTATAATCAATTTTGTCAATCATAATTTTGTCCGAGGGTTCCCCGTTATTTTAAGATTTCCTTTTTTCTAAGGAAACAAATACTTCATCCGTTTTTTTTTAAATGTCACATTTGAATGAAAAAAAAAAAAAAAAAAAAAAAAAAAACCTGTTATTTTTTGGATGAACCTGATCACTTTTTAGCTTAAGGTTATTCATTTTTTGGATGAACATGATCAATTATTTTTTCTCCAAATATGACAGTTAAAAAAACGGAGGGATTACAACTCACTTCCTCAAAAAAAAAAAAAAAAAAAATACAACTCACACTCATTTTTATCTTGAGTAGGACGGTCGACTCAGGACCTCCCGCTCCTACACAACTTTTTGAAATCTATATGCTACATTGTTATTTTTAGATTCTATGCGGGTTTTTTTTTTTCCGGTGGGGCTTATTTATGTTTGTAATACCCCAATGATTCATATAATGATAGAAAAGTAAAATTGAGATTTAGTTTAAAAATGCCTTTAAAGACAGCACACTAAATCTATCTGGGTACTACAAGAAAGTTGTAAAAATAGACATTGACAAGGACGGAGGCAGTCAATGGGCTTGGAGGGCTAAGCCCACCCCATTTTTTTTATTACTACCCTATAAACCAAGCCCAAAACCTTCAGCCCACCAGATAAAAATAAAAAAAAATCCCACCCTGATTTAGACCCATTTTTTTTCTAATTCCTTTTCTAATCTGCAACTCCCGGAAAAAAAAAAAAAAACCAATTCCTCATATTCATAATAAAAGTTCCATTTTATCATTTTTACCATGAGGTTGGAAATTAAATATCATTAATGGGAGTTAATTTCACAAAAGAATACCCCTCCCATTCATCCCACCATTCACACGCCAATTGGAAATGTGGGATATATTGAGAGAAAAGAACAGGTGCAATAGAATCTTCACATATAAAAGGAGATAAACGGACTCACGGCAACGCGGGGATTCTTTTGATATAAGTTTTGCCCTAATCCGTGACCGTAAGTGTAATCGAGTTTTGGCCTTTTTGGAATCTTCATCAGAATAGGTTAATTACTTATGAATTCTTATGTTTTAGATGTTGTAGATTGTGGTACTAATCATAAGTGGTCTCTTGGTTGTAGGAATCCGTCGGAAAGTTGAAGAATTGGCTGTTTTTTTGCCTTTGGATCAAGTTCTGTAAAAACATAAGGTAATGGGTGTCATTTTAATCGGTTTTGGGTTTATTATGTTATATGGAATTGTATGTGTGAATTTTACAGGTTTTGGTACCCTTGAGGTATGTTTAGGAATTGAGTGTGAACACGTATATAAAAACGAAGAAGATTGACAGGTTGATGATGATAGCTTAGATAAAGCATTTGGTTGTATGAGCTATGGACCGATGAAAGAAGAATTTGGCCATTTTATTATTATATTTCTTTTCAAGTTAAGTGTGTACGTATAAACGTTTGAGAGTTCCTTCTTTGAACAAACCACTTTTCTTTATGTTTCATTTGGGATTCGATTAGTTGTACATAAACAAACATTATGCCTCGTTGTTCATTGGTGTTTTGGTTTCTTTTAAGATTGAAACTATTGCTATCTTAATTTGTGTTGTTTGACATTTCCGAGTCATTTCTTTGGTATTCCGTGACGTAAGACTTACATATATATATATATATATATATATATATATATATACTAGCAAAATGCACATGCGTTGCACGTGTTGGTTAAGATGGGGCCAGTAAAAAGTCTCTTAGTCCTTCTATAACATTCCCTGCCCTTGAATGACCCCTATTGGACTTGAGTGCAACTTTCCTATCAATTTGGATCTCAAACTTCTAAAAAAATGGATCTGAAACCTTCATGGGGTTCCTATGTATATCCTCATTTTGTACTTAAGGAATCTCATGGTGCATAGTGTATTGGGGATTTAAGGTTGCACTAATCATCAATGCCCGAAAATTTCTCTCCACATCTAGGTCACATTTGTATTTGGTTGTTACTTCTTGCATCCAAGAAGAGGATATTGTGCTCACAACACACGGTGGTGCCTAAACATGACTTTGTATGTACAAGGCATCAACCACTACATTTTTGCTTCTCTTTTTGTACACAATAGTGAAATCCAACAAAAGTAACTTTATCACCCATTTTTGTTGTAATGCAATAGTGGCCCTCTGATCCAAAATGAACTTCATACTCCATTGACCAGTTTTGATGACAAAAGGCATGCCTTGAATAAATGGCTTCCATTTAGTTATTGCAATGGAGAGTGTCAGGAGTTATTTCTCGTAGATGAACAATCTCATCTTCTTATAGTTGAAGGTCTTGCTTAGATAGGTCACAAGTTTCTTGTATTGTAGTAAAACAGCTCCCAAGCCTTTTCCACATGCATCTGTTTCAATGCAAAAACCAAAATGGAATTCCAAAATCTGGCAAGAAAAGTACTTGTGATTTGCACATGGTCTCCTTGAGTTTCTGGAATGCTTCCGGTGCACTCTGCGACCAACAAAACCCGTGTTTCTTGAGAGGTCATTCAAGGGCTTAGAAATAATCCCACAATAGGGCATGAATTTCCTATATAAACATGTTAAGCCCAAAAACCTCTCGGTTCACCAAATTATAAGGCTAGGTCCAATCCGACATGGCTTAAATATTTCTTGGTCAAGATGCACTTCACCCTCATGTATGATATGGCCTAAGTATTCCACTTTGGTTTGTCCAAAAGAGCATGTGGACAATTGTTCTTCTTTAAAACTTCTAGAGTCACTTTAAGATGTATGTGGCAAGCCATGTCAGGGCTGAAGATTAAGATGTCATAAAAAAAAATACCAGCAAAACTTACTCAATCAATGTCTCAACATCTCAATCATACTTCTTTGTAATGTGGCTTGGGCATTTGGGAGCCCAAATGGCATCACTTTGAATTCTAATCGGCCATGATGAGTTACAAAGCGCGCTTACGACATAATCTTCCGACATCGAATATGATGGAATCCAGACCTCAAGTCTATTCTTGAAAATGCCTTAGCACTCCCTAACTCATCCAACAGTTCAGCAATTAGAGGAATATGGTAACTATCTTTGACAATCAAGTCATTCAACCTTCTGTAATCCACACAACATCTCCAGGTTCCATTTTCTTTTTCACAAGGAGTAAGAGTGATGTAAATGGACTACTATTGTGCTGTATAATCCCCCGTTGTAGTATTTGATCCACCACCTACTCTATTTTATCCTTTTGACAGTGAGCATACGTATGAGGTTTTAGTTTCACAGGTCCAACACCTTCTTTCAAATTTATGGGATGCTCATAGCCCTTCTTCGATGGCAATCCATGGGAATTCGCAAACACGTCATGATACTCTTCTAGAACATGAGTAAGTTCAATATGCACAAGATTCATGGCATGTTTTTTTGTATCAAATTGAAGAACCCGAGGAGTCCATAGTTCCATTTTCTCAATTCCTTAGTAATGATTTTACAACCGATAATCTTAAGTTAATCTTTTACGCCGTAGCTTCTCAAACAATTTGTTCTCTCTTGTTAGTGAAAACCATCTATGTTTTGTTGAAGTCAAGACCATTGGATTGTACCATTTCATCCAATCCACCCTTAATACCATGTCACATCCTCTCAACTTGATCAATCTCTCATCTTATTGGAACTTAACCCCTTGCATGATCCATGGCAAGTTAGGACACTTAAACTCACTCACCATTCTGTTCACATCTACTACTGTGATTATTAACATGTGGTGAGTCGGTTATGTCACACTGCACTTCCTTGGCAACCTGTTGGTCTAGGAAAGTGTGAGATGCACCACTGTCTATGAGGATGGTAATTGCATCATCTTGATTACCTTCACAATTGATTCCATTATTACACATTGAATAACGATTTAAATTATACTACAAAAGTGCACCAAATGTGGAGTGTTCCTACCTATGTTGCACCGACACTCCAATATGGGTAACGTGCGCCGTATCCGACACGCGCCCGACACGACACGCGTCCGACACGCGCCGACACGGTGTCGGACACGTGTCGGTTGATTTAAAATAATGTTAAATTAAATTTTAAAACCGACACGCCAGGGACACGTCTGCGACACGCCAGGGACACGGCAAGGACACGGAGCGACACGTCCCGGACACGGGGGGACACGTTCCGACACGGCTATTTATATTTTTTTTTGTATTTTTGTATTTATATATATATATATATATATATATATATATATATATATATATATATATATATATATTTTTTTTTTTTTTTTTTTTGTATATATATATATATATACTACGTGTCCCCAGCGTGTAAATGTCCTATATTTTTGAAAAGTTGCCGTGTCGCCGTGTCGCCGTGTCCGTGTAATCGTGTCAATCGTGCTTGCGTGTGTCCGTGTCGGTGTCCGTGCAACATAGGTTCCTACTCTAAGTTGCATGCATGCATCATGCATTTTGTGTTGTAATTAACGTAGAGTATGTGCATGTCCTTGTTGTAAAATTGAACTTGAGGTCATCCCCGAAGTTGATCTCTACAAATAATAACCCTGGGACCTCCCTGGCTGGTATCTCTCTATCTATCTATTTACTTTTTTGCACAGTCCCTACTGGGGTTGGTAATTATTTGTCATTTTTTGCATTTAAATTTTTTCCAATATAAAATAAAACCCAAAAACAAACTAACTAACCAAAACAAGAGTTAAGACAAATCGGTTTAACGAAATCAACTTGCTGACAATAAATCAAACAATGAAAATTGAAAAGAAGCGCACCAGGATTAATAGTATTATATATATGCACCATCAAAACCTAATTGGAATCTGATTCGAGTTTGTTACTTGAAGCAATAGCATTGAATGTCTAGAAAAACTTCACGTCCCTAGCAAAAAGTACTACACATCATTTCTAATGACTATTTTAGATGCTAACATCTAATCTAAGATGATGATGGACAATGTCTCCTTTGATCCGAAAGACTACCAAAAGGAATAAAATATTTAGAATCTTGTGACAACAGAAAAACGATGGTGCAGGATAGGTCGTAAATCGTAATTCAACGTGCGAGTATATTTTTATAACAAATGGGAAGGAAAATCCTAACAATGGTATGGGAGTGAAATATTTAGAATAGAAAAATAATAGAATAATAACGAATTGATTATTGATCTAGATAGGAAATCCTTCACGTGTGCTGATCTATCAATATTGACTTATTGTAATAAGAAAAAATAATAGAATTGATTAGATAGATTTAATTATATAATATAACAATGAGATAATGATTTAATCAATCCTATCAATCTATGGTTTTTATCTATGAAAATCATTGAGTTAGTGTAATGAAAAAAATGATAGAATTGATTAGACAGAATAAATTATACAGTATAATATAATTATGGCGCCTTGTAGAGTGTATACATAGAAATAAGTACACATGTCCGCAAAAAAAAATTATTACACTTTTTGGTTTAATGAAATTAGTCACTTCCGTTTTATTAGTCACTTTTTGATTCTTGATCAAAATGCACGTGCTTCGCACGTGTTCAGCTAAATATATTGTTGATTATGCCCTTAATTAGTAAAATAAATATATATTCAACAATGATAATTATTATACAGTTACTTTATGAATGGTAGAATTATTTTATTTCTCTTACTCATATGCATTGAATCAAACTTGTCATTTATATTTTCATTCTTTTAAATATGATAAACTCCCTTACTCATATGCGTGATTTGTCATATGCATGAATTATTGTTAATGAGATAATGATTATTGTTGATCGAGAAACACATACGTGAATAGTGTAGTTTTTTTTATTAGTATTAACGTATGCAATGCTGATCCTCTTTTTTTTTTTTTTTTTTTTTTTTTTTTTATCTTACTGTTTTCACGTGACTGTTTTTTAATTATTGAAAATATTAAAAAAAAAAATCAATGCTTATTAACGTAATCCTCAATCTTCTGTTTTTTTGTTTTTTGTTTGCAATGCTTAGTAACGTTCCTATCTAGTTTTATTATTATTATTATTATGCAAATATCCTCAATCTTCTGTTTTTTTGTTTTTTGTCAATGCTTAGTAACGTTCCTATCTATTATTATTATTATTATTATTATTATTATTATTATTATTATTATTATTATTATTATTATGCAAATCCTTTTTTTCAATGCTAATCCTCTTTTTTTTTAACGCAAATGCTAATCCTTTTTAGCTTTGTTTTCACGTGCAAGTTTTTTTTTTGTTTTACTTTATGGAAAACTTTAAATTATTATTATTATTATTATTTAATTTTTATTATGCAAATCCTTTTTTTCAATGCTAATCCTCTTTTTTTTTTTTAACGCAAATGCTAATCCTTTTTAGCTTTGTTTTCACGTGCAAGTCTTTTTTTGTTTTAATTTAATTTATGGAAAACATCAAATTATTAATATATTAAATTATGGAGAAATTTTTTTAGAGGAAACACCCGAGGAAACACTTTTGAGAAGAAACATTGGCTCTTTTAACATAGTTAATGATATTCTTTTAAAAAATATATACGTGCCGGACGTTCGGTATCCAAAAATGCCAGGGCGTCACAATGTTACATTAAAATAACAAATCGATCGCCATGACTTACAAAATCTTTGCTAACATTTGTATTCAAACATTCATATAAAGAAAGGAAAGTGATGCTGACACCGACCTTATCCCCCAAATTTTGTACACAATAACATTGGGACCACAAACTTGGTTAAAATAAAAAGGAGAAAACAAATACATTAAACCTAGGCCACTTTTTTTTGCATCTTTTGGGGGATGGTTTGTACACTTATTCTGTGTATTTATCATTTTCCATAAAGAATCCTATTATAGGGAGGTTTACAAATCTGGTATAGGGTTGATCGCAAGCTCTGTGTTTATACCTTCTTGTTGGAACCTGTCTAAACCTCATATTTTCTTCTTATTGCACTTACTTTCATTGTTTGAATGTTGTGTATGATTGTTTGTTACAAGCATCTACAATTCATTCAACAAGCATTGCTCATCTGAGCTACTTATTTGATCTGAGCTGAGTCAAACGTGACGTGATGTAAGTCATTCTCAGACTTGTAAACCACTTGATCTTCCAACCTCATATTTGGAGGATTAAAACAACCGGGTGTGTTTGGTCAAAGACCATTCACCCTTCTGGTTTATTGTTTGGATCTTATTGATCCTATCACACTATTCCTTTAAAAAAAAAAAAAAAAAAAAAAAAAAGCTGCGTACTGATTAGTGGATGATGTAGGTCGAGAGATGTACTTCAATGATTCAATGTATTAAGACCGTCTTTAAACATTTTTTTATGAATTAGGTTGTAAATCGAGGAATGTACTTCAATTATTCGGTGTATTGGGACTGTACTTAAATCTTTTTGATTAAATGGGTCGGTCTATACAAGATTGGAACATTTATATTAAAGCTAGATTAGAAGTCACTACAAACATTGGGGATTTTTAACCACCGAGCTATCTATGCCACTGAAATTTTTTACAAATTAACTTCAACAATTGACATGAGTTGAAGGGTAAATGGTGAAGTTATCAACGGCAAATGAGAAGCAAAGGATAATTAATTTCATGTTTTACTAGCCACCAGAGTCGATGGTTGATTTTCTGGAAAGCAGATACACTTGATTTTCTGTTAAACACCCACTCACACTCCCCTCCCCCCCCCTCCCCCTCCCCCTCCCCTAAAAAAAAAAATAACAATAATAAATAAAAAGACACACACACACACACACACACAGGGTCAAATAATGATGATGCATGGAGAAATATTCAACGATTTACCACCAAACAAACACGCATAGAAACCAGGAAAAATGATAGAGGCTTCTTAACAGAAAAAATGCACTCATTTCCATTCACACTCTAGCCTCTAGCCTCTAGCCTCTAGGCTCTAGCCCATTGGCATTAGTCAAATGAACATGTGGTTAGTGGGAAGTGGGAACATACCTAAAAATACTGATAATAAATTAAAATTGTCAAAATCTAAATCTAAGTCTAAATCAATGGGAATTGACCAACAATTATCTGTGTTGAAATATATCTACTCAATTTTGTGAAAGTACATAATCCAAGTTACTTATAACTCATTTTAAAATACATTCTTCCAATACACATTTTAACTCTAATAATAAGAAAATTAGGTTTGAATCTGTAACAAAAATGTAATGAAACTGATCTAATAATATGTTGCCACGGCTAAATGGTTGGATGATAAATTAATGATAAAATGAAAAATATATATATATATATATAATAAATGTCTATTGATACTGTTAAAAAAGACTTATATATATATATATATATATATATAAAACAAAGAATGACACAAAACTGACATATAGGTATAAAATTTGGCTAAATAGAGCTACAAACAGGGAGTGGAACTACCATCCTTTTTTTTCTTTCTACTTGTGAAGCTTTCATTGTTGCTACACAAGTAAAGATATGATGATCATTTAATCAATTGAATGTATGTGTAGTTACACCATAACATAAAAAACAGATTATGATAATAATCATAAGTTTTGCTTCCACAAAGTCTCGTGAAAAAACTTCATCCCCAACACAGCTTCCCCCTGCTGTATCAAGTATCGTTTAATGGCTCCACCTCGGTATCTTTTTCATCCATTCCTGTCCACACTTCCGGCTCTGCAAAACCACAGCAGTAGGCCATATTGTAAAACAAGGTGAATCTGTATATTATACATCTACCCCGCACAGAGCGGGATTTGAACTTGGAGGCCTCAGATTGGTGCTTTAGCATTTTACCAATTAGGACATGTCTCATCGACATGGTGCTTTTGCATTTTACCAGAAAGCAGGATGAACTAAAATAATCATTTAATCTTACTTACTTCGCTTATCTGCAATAGCTGAAAGACGCCTTTGCAAGATCGAGGCTATGAACAGGAAGATGGAGCACATACCGAACATTACAGTGATTGGGAAAGCATCAACCTTTATATAGCAGAAGTGAAAATCAGACATATAGTATAGAGAACAACGTAATGCAACACACATGATTAAGTGAAAAGGATAACGTAAAAGGGACATACATTATACAGTACAATGCAGACGAAGATGTTGAGAGGGATACGGAAGAAATTCATGATGGTGCTTCTTGCCTCCTCAGGAATGTACTGAGATCTCATCTTCATAATGGACGGCCAGAAAATCCCTACACATGATTCAAAAGTGCAGAAACCAAGAAGTTGGAGACAGCCCGAGAACGATATGCCTCCGCCCTTCGCATTCGAAGGCGTTACCAAGAACTGCATAGGTGAAGAAATCAGACAAAAATGTCAAAATCTAAAGATGAAGAGCCCAAAAAAAAGTAAAAGAAAAACATCCAAGTGAGGAGCAACATACACTTGTTAAGATTGGTAGTAAAAGAGCAGCCGAGGAAACGACAAAAACGATCTGCATGTAGCTTTCAACTTTTGGGGAGTTACGTGCCATTAGGCGAGATGCGAATGAGCTTCCAAGCATTGAAGCAAGCATGAAAGTAGCAAATATAAAACCATGGGGGATGTTTTCATCATTTGGGCTGAGTGCAGGAGTCCAAAGAAACACAAATGTGTACATGGAACCTTCAAACAGTGACTGTATTGCACCCAGTAAAGCTATCTTTTCATCTGAATCATCCATAAACGCAATAAAATAAGATCCACGAAGAGAATACAACGATTGGGAAGAGGAATGGGAACTATCCAGAGACAGATGACAAAACATAGATATCAAAATGATTTAGGGATAATGAAACTTTTGCTCCTTGTCTCAAAACTAGCACATAAGTTTAATAATGGCACTTCCACCCCAACCTCTATACATTTTAGTTACACTCTCAGACACTTTACCAGAAGCACTTACTTGACTAAGGTCTGATGATCAACTATTACAGTATGTGCCATGTGTCACCATGCTATTGGTTGAGAAATAACTAAAATAAAAAAAGATTATGACACTTTCAATCCCCCTATCTTGTTTATTGTCTCTGTAATAGTCCTTTATCATTTTCATAATCATACTTTTCACACCTAACTAACATTTTTGTCACACTTTTAGGACACTTAACATATTAGATGATTGGGGTCAGACGTTAATCGACAGGTCGGATCCATCAAGTGTCCTAAAATGTAACAAAAATGTATAGTTAGGGATGAAAACTTTCTCTATTATGAAAGATGGAGGCTTGTTTTGATAAAATGAGAAAAAAAAATATGGAACAAAAGTGTAATGATGTAAATGATTCATAGGTGGAATCTGTGAGTTCTCTTGTCAAATCACATAACATAACATCATAACAAGAGACTGAAGAGAGTAAATTTCGTAAAACAATGGGCAGTGATATACACCTGAAGCTATTGCTACAGCAGCACCCTTGAACTGAGTGAGCAAGTCTTTGTTCTCTGAAGGGTCTCCATAATTTTCACTCCAAGATGACAATATAATAGCCATTCCAATTGCAAGAAAGCACGAAGCAGCATCAAAAGGCGACACAGGGCCAAGATTTACAGTATCAACCAGAAAGTTACCGAACAGTCCAGAAAGGATTGCAACAAGGCCATTGCCAAGAAATATTGCCTTAGAAAAAGTTAATGAGAGCCATTGCCCATCAAAACCTCTCTGTAATTATCAAGTGCAAAAGTATATGATTAGTGAAGGTTGGAGAAGATTTAGCCCAAACAGAAAAACTCCGCGTAAAAGTATAACCAGGATTAGAAGTATTAGGAGAGACTTTGCATTTTATCACTTCATCAGAGAGAACAGTGAAACACTACAGACCTTAAAATGTTCAGCAACTAGCCATGATTCAAACGCGGAAAAGAGTAGAGAAGTAGCAATGCCGCCCAAAATACGTCCCACCATCAAAACTTTGTATTGTGGGGAATGCTTAGTGATACAACTCAGAATGTAGGTAATGCAATAAGTGACACATGCCCTCTTTCTCCCCCTGAAATATCCAAAAGTAAAATAAGAAAGTGTAGATAATATAAAAAATTGCAGTAGCATAAGTATAACATGGGTTTCGATCTCACTGTTTATCAGCTAGAGATCCAACAATTGTTCCAAACAACATGGAAGATCCAAATCCAGCAATGAATAGCTGTCCAATGTCCTTCTTCCCATAGCCGTAAGTCGTATAAAGGTAGTAAACGTACGGACCCTGCAACCAGTCACCAGCTGTCCCCAATATTTGCAAACAAATCCCAAAGATCTTGCTAAAGTCAGAGTTTAGCATAGCAGAATGACTGACAAAGCATTAAAGCACACCGAAACTCACCCGAAGAACCTAGAATACTAGTGAGTTCCAACCCAAAAAAGCTAAAACACATTATAGGAATGTTTACACATAGTACATTGTATTACCAGCAATCTCATAAAAGCAAACCCATTTGCCCGTTCAAAACATCAATTTCTTTGATCATACTCTACAAATAGATTGTATTTGACCATAATAATTAGCGACAGTGACAATCAAATAGCAAAGACATCATGAAACCTCATTAATCATTAGCTCATATGAGTTATTACAGAGCTGCGATCTAATCCAAAATATGTCTAAATCCCTCCCTATTTTTCTTTGTCAATGCCATGAATTAGACACACTCAGATTCAAATACGTAATTCACTAATCCACTACTGATCTCATATCCAACTAACAAAGGGAGCCCACCAGACCCCAATCATAGTATTCTAAATCCAAAATGCATTCCACCACCAATCCACAAATTTCGGAAAAAGAAACCTATCAGATCGGACGTGCAGGAAAATGAATAAATGTAGCAGCAGTAGCTAATGAAAAGCCAGATCTGAGAGATAACATACCCATCATGAGAGAGTAGACAAGCAAGTAATTGTTCTTGAAGGAATTAAAAGTCTGAGAAGTTGTGATCCGATCTTTAGTGGACTTGCTCAGCTCCAAAGCTGCCACCACCGCCGCTAAACCACCGAACACCAAATAATAGAATAACTCCATCTTTGAATCTCACTCGCAACACACACACGCACTATCACAATCTTCTTCTTCTTCTTCAGCAGAGAGGGAGTGAGGTGAAAAAATATATATGCATCTATGATCTACCTATATAGGAGCACAACGTAGTCTAGGAAGACGAGGATCTTGCGCAGAGATGGTTGCCAATCATCTGTCGGGGGATGCTACATCTGATTATAGCCGTCGGATTATCTAGAGGTACACGTTGCAGGATTTTATTGGTCTTTTAGTGTCGGTCATGTGCTATGCGGGTCTACCTGCGGGTCTACCACAGTACCACTACGAAAACATCAAATCACATCCTAAAATGTGCCGACCTGAAAATACTGATTTGGAAAACTCAATTACACCCTCAAATTATAGAAAACTCCCAATTAGATCCAATGATTCCCTTAAAAAAAAAATCTCAATTACACCCTCAAATTATAGAAAAATCCCAATTAAATACAATGATTTCCTCAAAAATTAAAAAAATGCGTCTGCCGGGAGTCGAACCCGGGTCTATTGCTTGGAAGGCAATTATCCTAACCGTTGGACTACAAACGCTGGATGTGTTAATTGTATTAGAGTATGCTTCTAACTCTGTACAGTTAAAACATATTTTACTCTCATGTTTTTGGTTTAAATGTTCAATTTTTATGTAAGCTTTAAAAAAAAACAAAAAAGAGGGTGATGTAAAAATGTATAAATACTAGGGGTGAAAATGGTTCGGTTCGGTCGGTTTTTTTCGTTTTTTAAAATCGAACTATTTTATACGGTTTTCAATTTTCGAAACCAAACTAGAACTGTTTTAAGACGTAAACAATTTTTTCGGTCCGGTTTGGTTCGGCTTGGTTTCTGTATTTTACGGTTTTCTTTAACAATTAAAATTATTGATAGGAAATCAGAAATTGTCTAGTAACAACAAATAATAATATATGTAATACATTAGTACTATTATGTCAGTAACCAATGAGATGATTTAACAAAAAATTAGTAATTTTAGTTTTTGTCAAGAAGTTTGTACTAACCTTGACCCCCCCTCTAATTTTTAGTACAGATTCGGGGGGTCTTTTCGCTTTTGGATCTGGGATATGTTTAAGTAACATCTACGTATGCGAATTTAAAAGATCCAAAAACCAATCATCCTTCAACACCATCCAACACAACAAACTTGTCACCTACCATTGAATTCCCAAGTTTGGGACAAACAAGATAAAAAAATAGTCACATCTTACTCATTTCAATTCATGAATGAATCATTAACTTCAAAAAATACTAATAATGAACGAAAACGTTATATTATTGAATAACATATATAAATCCCAAAATCAATTAGACAAAATAATATTTTGAGTAAGGTCAATGAAGAAGTAGGGATGCATTTGTTTCATAAGCAAGCGAGAGATAAATTGAATGTAGCTAACTTTCACACATTTCAAACGAAAAAAACATGTGATATAGTTTTGGATTCATATAGTTAGAACATATTCGTCAATTTATTTTCTCCAAAACACCAGCTCTCGTTTTGATTATCTCAACAATATTATTGTCCTACATAATCCTATCTCTATATTATAGAAAGGAAGGGTTTTCACCCATCCCTTCCACGTGGCCGCCCGATGCTTAGAATTCATTAGAAAAAAATGCTTTTCTTTTGCTTCTCTTCTTTGGAAAAAAAATGCTTTCCTTCAGTTATTAATGTTTGGCCCAGCAGCCCGTTACTCTTCAATATTTCTTGCCCCGGCCTTTTTAGAAATTAAAAAAAAAAAAAAAACAACTTATTTTGTTCTCTCTGTCCTACTCGGATTTCAAGAACCCAATCACTCTAATTTCTTAGAAGATTCCGGAATCGAAGAGTTCGACCATCTTCAGCAACCTCCTTATGCCGTATCAGAACCCGACCTGATCGATTCACTTCCATCTGAGCCTCAACAACTCCTCCAGATCCCATAAAAGAACGTTTATTAGAAAACTCCTTTTCAGATCTTAATCCCAAAAAAGCGCTTTCGATCTGATGATGAATCAGTTAAATTTCAGTCGGGAAATGTTGC
This sequence comes from Gentiana macrophylla, assembly GCA_026214975.1. Classification (NCBI taxonomy): domain Eukaryota; kingdom Viridiplantae; phylum Streptophyta; class Magnoliopsida; order Gentianales; family Gentianaceae; genus Gentiana; species Gentiana macrophylla. Next base: position 21,984,386 of record CM047806.1, read on the forward strand.
TCCTCCGCCTGTGGTGGAAAAAAGGAGTAGAGTGGTGGATGTGGACGTAGCGGAGGAAGAGACGATGGAGAAATTTTTGTCAAGCTATGCGACGGAAATAGAAGGGGATAAATTCCTCTTATAACAACAATCCCCGCTTCATTTCAACCCAAAAACTTCAACAACAAAAAAAAAACCACAAACCCTTTCCCATTTAGCTGATTTCCATGATAAAATGGTAAAGAAAAAATATTACATGAATTTCTTTATGTTTATGTCGATTGAGGGGGTGATTCGGTGCTACTACAAAGTACAAAGGCAGCAAAAAGTTTTCCACTTCTTGTGATGTTGAGACGCTGGATCTTATGGAGGAACATGTTGCACCAAAAATGAGTTACAATAAACTCAAAGATAGAATGTAGAATCCAGCAGCTTCCGGGAGGCTTGTGGAAGCTTGGGAGGCTTTCAATTCAATGAGGTTAGTACCTGGAAAGCCGTTAGTGTTTGATTATAATGGGATGATATATTTATTACTGCATGTCTGGACAAGTTAATTTACATAAGCTAGATATGCTGTTTGATCATATGAAAAGATTTGGTCCATATCCGAATGAATGTAGTCATATAACCCTCTTGAATGAATTGATCTTGTGTGGCTTGGTGGAAAATGGTATCTTTGTTGCAGAGGAAATGTGTGCTGTTGGGTTAATGCCATCATTTAGTTGTATATCTAAATTGTTCAAGAAAATGATTAACTTGGGATGTTTAATGGATGTCATGGCTGTGTTAGAGCTCATGTTGAGGTTGAATTATCGTCCGTCTGAACCATCACTGGATTTGTTGATTGTCGGTCTAAGCAAAGCTGGGATGATACAAAAGCTTATTTTGTTCTCTCTGTCCTACTCGGGGATGCCTATTCTGATAATGCATTCTTGAAGTACAGAAAATTTGAGGATGCCTTGGATTTACATGAGAAAATGGATGAATCCGGAATTCAACTTGATCTTATTGCATACACTCCTTAACAAGTTCAAACTACAAAGACATGGTCCAACTTTTATTTATTTTTCTCTTTTTCTTCCATCACAATCTTCACGTGAAGATGTTGATGGTAATCTGATAACAATGCTTGCATGATTATCAGATCAAACAACTTTGTTTACTCATGGTTTCTGTATGTAAATAATGATCTTATGAAGTCTTCTTAAGTACTCAATCTGCTGTCTGAACTGACAGTTACATGCTCTTTGCATTTTGTCATCCTTGTTTTATAGGTACGCCCATTTCGTTTATGATTTCTAACCCTTCATAGTTAGAGTGCAGTGATTGACCAACTGCCGTATAAACGTTAAATACCAAGGTTATGACGTCTCTGGTACTACAAAAAAACATTCACCTAGATGATAAAACTTCAGCTTTGTTTAGATTGTAGTTCTCCGTCCACACTATCAAAAATATACTACATACGACTATATATAAATTAGGTATCTAGCGGGGGCCTCGCGGTGCGAGGCCTAACCCATCTAGTACTATCTTAGAAGAAGGAAGGGTTTTACCGCTTCCCTCCACGTGGCCGCCCGGATGCTTGGAATTTCATTAGAAAAAAATGCTTTTGCTTTGCTTCTCTTTTGAAAAAATGAATTGATACCATTATTAATTGTTTGGCCCAGTTGTTTGCAGCCCATTAATTGAGTGTTTGTTGACCAGGCCTGTTTAGAAATAAAAAAAAAACAATTCCCCGCAAAATTCGTTTAACATTATTCTGATGCAACCGGCTAATAGGTCTTCTTCCACGAACCGCATAAATATTTTCTCCTTCTTTCTAGAACAAAACATCCCCGAAAATCAAGAAAAATTATCCGGGTAAGATATTTCGGAAATCGGATGAACTCGATGAGTTTCAACGTGACAACCGATTTCGGTTCGGCGACGAAACGGGCTTGGCGAATTCGACCCTTAAACGATTTAGAAGCCTTGCATACCATTTGTTCGGCTACATAACTTATGTTCATCATACATGGGCTTGTACGTGTTTGAAAACTAACATCTTAGATGTTTTCAGGTGAAAATTAAAGTGGGTATCAGCATATCTAGCTTTCGAACTGCCCCTATGGTTAGAGATCATTTTTTCCTTGTTTTTATAGATACTTCTCGCTATAATATTTTTGAAATATTTTTCAAAACAATTTTGAACGATTTGAGGTAATTGATGATTGTGGTTACAGGTTTTGATGACATTTACAGCTACGATTGAGCCTTTTGATCCAGCGGTACAGATTCAGGAGTGGACACCTTCTTTGGTCTCTGCACTTATCCCGGTCAAGAGTTGCGACGTCGCATGGATTTCAAGGTTATCCTTCTCAAGGTTGTAGTTCCTCTTTAATGTCAAAAATCATTTGTCGGCTTGTTTTAGAGCTCAAAAGATAAGAGATTAATTTTAAGTGAAACGTCTGTGACGATGCTGGATTTTGTCATGCATAATTTCGGGTCAATTTAATCTAGGGATGATTGAATCAATGATGATTTTGGAGGTGATTTTAGACTGAGCCTGAGAGTCTCTCTCAGGTTGCCTACGTATCCTGTAATTGTCTTGGAATCAAGTCACACGTAGTTCCAGGAAGTATATATTTATAGGGAGTTCATTACCCTAACCCTAAACCATGTCGGTTTGGGTAAAATACAGTATTAGCACTTTGGGCTTTTACTAGCTTATATGGGCTTTACCCACTTATGCAAGTAACCTCATGGATAATGGGCCTGCGTGTCTAAAGTGGACTTTGTCCGCACCCCGAGCTTTCCGACCTGCGGTATCGAGACGATGGGCCCATCGTCTCGGTTCTCTGATCATGTCGGTTGTCGATGTCTCAACTCGTAACTCGACCCTTGGGCTATCACTTATTCTCGTTTCAGGAGGACTATCTCGTGACGCCACGTGGAGGTGCGATATTCGGTATCGTCAGTCTGTCATGTGGAGAAACACCTCATTCAAAAGTTCAAAACCTAATAGACTCTTTAGTTCTACTTTCTCTGGTTGCTATGCTAATTTATGATGCGCAGGTTTATCCGAAGGATATGAATGCGTTTGGACTGTTAGCTTGGACCGTAAACGACGTATTAAACAGGAGGTTAGCTCAGTAATCTCCTATGGACTTTCTTCACCTTAGATTATCAAATTTAGCAAAACAGTCATCAATTCAGCAATAGGCACATGCTGTATATCTTGTATTGAGTTTTCGCTGCTCACTAGCGGTGTAATACAGGCTTAGGTTACTAGCAGAATTAAAGGGGTTCCGATTAGATGATATGGGGTTGTTTCCAGCTACTCAGTCACGTGGCAGACGGGTATGGTCAATGGCTTCATAATATATAAGCTGAAATACTATGGTTGGTTCGCAGCCCTGAGTACCGTTTGTTTGGCTATCACATATCTGAGCCTTAATTACAAAGAACATAACTTATGCCATTCCTACATGGCCTTGTAGGTGTTTGAAAGCTAACATCTTTGGTGTTTTCAGGTGAAATTTAAAGTGGGTATGAGCAGATCTTTCTTTTAAACTGCCCCTATGCTTATAGATCATTTTTCCTTATTTTTATAGATATTTCTCACCGTAATATGTGTTTGAAATATTTTCCAAAACAATTTTGAACGATTTGAGGTAGTTGATGATTGTAGTTACAGGTTTTGATGATGATTACAACCACGATTGAGCCATTTGAACCAGCGGTTCTGATTGATTTTTCAATTGGTATGAAATCTATGTAGTAGGGGTTTGTTCATTCAATCGATTACACTTACACATGCTTTCTGTTTTCTTCTATTCTTTTTCTCTAGCTAATGATTGTCTTTTTTGGTGTACCAGCAACTGAAGCTTGTTATCGAATCAATAATTTGGGCTTTCTGGCATGTTGAGAGGAATATTGTTGAAAATGTGTTTAACCTTCCATTAGAAACATTCAAGAACTTCCAGATATTGTGTATAGCTAATGTATATGTGGTACCTGAAAAATCTCTAATATTCACCTTGGCCATTGGGTACTTGCAGGTTTAGGACAAACCAGAGCTCAAGTTGCATTGCAGATTCTGATTTTGCAACATTTGGTTTGCTGGGTAAGATGTCTTCGTATGCATCAATTCAAAAGCTTTACATTCTTTTCATGTGCACAATTTACATTATTTTAGCTTTCTACTGGTTCTTTGACATGGAATGCAACCACATTAGAGACTTTTGCCAGCAATTTAAAGAATGCAAAACACTTCCTCTTAAATGCAAAGCACTTCAGATTGTTTCATGTCTTAAATAATTGATAATTGAAAAAGAATAAAATATTGTGCTTTGGATTTGGTATGAATACAATCACATGAGCTGAAAAATTCCACTCAGAATGTCATTTTGTTTTTCTGATAGTATGTACTTGTAAAATTGGTTTTTAGCTCAAAACAATCTGATGGTAAGAGAATCTCAACACTGCCAATACTTTTTGTGTCATATTCTGAGTTGCAGAGTGCACTACTTTCAATTTGAATCCAATCAATAGCTTTTGTATACCCACTAAAAAAAAATAGCTTTTGTATACAAATCAGTTTGTTGTGATTACATTTGAAAGATATGCAAAGTTCATTTCTATTGTTACTAAAGTTTTAAATACTTATTGTGAACTACTTGGTTAATCAATACCACATGGATATTTTCTAACCTGCTCAAGCTTAAACTAAAGAAAAATGAACAACCCTGATTTCAATTTACTAAAAATTCAATATTTTTCAATTTATAAACCCAACGGTTCAATATATATACCCCCTTAGTCGCATAAGTCTTTTTAGTTTTTACACACACCGTAAGAAATATAATAAACGAAAACTTTTTAAGATTTCATGACAGTTTCTTACTCCCTCCGTTCCAAAATATTTGAGGCAGTTGCCAAAAATACGCTTATTAAGAAAGTGATTTATTGCTATGACTTTTCAGATGCAATGACTAAAAAGTCCCTATAATACAATTAATGCAATCCTCTTTTTGGAAAGTGGCTTTGGAAAATGTTTTGCCTCAGTTATTATGGAACAAATTTTTTTGGCAACTGCCTCAGTTATTATGGAACGGAGGGAGTACATTGTTTTTGGAAGGTGGCTTGTAGTATTGAATTGTTTAACGTAAAAGTAAAAATATAGCATTTAATATTGTATTGTTTTGTGAGAATGACTTATATTTTGAGACACCACTAAAAAACCAAAAGACCTTATATTACAGGACGGAACAAGTATATATATATATATATATATATATATAAGCTTAGAGTCTTACGAGGGCCTTGCGGTGCAAGGCCTAAATCACACTAGTCTAATTATAAGCAAATAAAAGACAAACTTATATAAAACTAATGTTTATAAATGCATTTATTTATATAAGATGTCAAACCTAACAAATGAACAAATCGTAAAATATCCATGATGAAATTCATCAACAACATTAAAAGAATTAAGTCATGCAAATCAACATTTACATATTTCAAATATCGGTGCAGAGGAAGTAAAAAGATAAGAAAGAGTTAGCGGCGGTGATCGAGTTGTGAACCGGCACGTACTCGAGATACTCTTAAATGATTGGAAATTGAAGACAAGTCTGTGAAATTATCAACAAAACTTGAATCTTTAGGATATGAAATGAATAATTGAACATTAATACATTACAAATACAAAGTTTAAACATGTTACATTGATGTTTTGAAGTATTAATGGATGTAGGGTATTGTTGTAAAAATTGTGGCTAAGGGAACAACAATGTCGAACACAAAACAAAACGCAGAAAATTTGCAGAAACTTAATAACTTGATATGAACGTAGAATCGTGAAACACTTTCCTACAAAAGTTATTTGCCCCGAATCTTATGCCTAGGGTAACACAAACACTTTTGTGAGATAAGACTACGTTTTCCCTTCGATCTTTAGGCACAAAAGATGAAGATCACCTTTGGAGATAATTTGCAAGTGTTTTATAATTTTTATATGATCAAGGATGCATACATTTGTTGTGTGTATATTCAACAATGTAAAAAGCCTGTCAAAAGCACTTGGATCTTCTGAAAATTAGTTGTAAGTTCGGATATATAAGTTACAACCCAAGTGGAAAGGTGCCATTTGGTTATAACTACCCAAAGAGTTCAAAAGGCACTTAAAGGACCTCTTTTCGGACCACAGTGGCGCTTATGGTCATAGCGGGCGCTGTTAAAAGCCGAACCCGACCAACTCTCTCGAATCACTTTTACACTAGCAGAAAACCCACGGCGGCGCTGTCACTCTGATTCCCAAAATCTGATTTTGGTCCTTTAACCGGTTTTACGGTCCTTTAAAGATTTTCCGAACTATACTTGCTTATTTTCCATCCGTATACTCATATACACTTGTATAAGCGTGCACTCCGCACCTCCAAACTTATTATTAAGTGTTACGAGTATATCCACCCTTGTACTAAACCCCGATTACCTCAACGGCTTGTGATTATACTTAAATCACCAACATTCCTCCCCCATTTAAGTGTAATCCTTGGTTTAGCAAAACAACACTGTCATAAAACAAATCAACTCATGCTTCAATGAAAATGTCACGAAGATTGAATTTCCATCTAGTATTATTACACATTTCAAATATTCGAGTATTGGGGTGTGTCTAAGCATTGAACCCCTCTACACGTTTTGAATACATGAAGATAACATACACATGAGTTAATATAACTCCAAAAGCTTATTCTTGACACTAATTAATCAGGCCTTGTGTCCATATCCATTCATGAGCATATAGAAAGCCAACTCTCGAACTTTCTTGAAGCGGCCAAACTTCATACTCATATAGGTGAGCCTTTATATAATCGTGCACCTGCAATAGCACTTTGTCAAAGACTCATTATGAAGAATCCCTTCATCCTTAACTTACAGGTAATAGCACATACCTCGGGATAATATCATGTGCACAAATCTAGATAATAGGCCTTCCACATTGAATTCTGCCTCTAACATTGTATTAGAAGGGAATTGGGTATCCTATCACCAAGATTCAAATGAGTTGTAAACCCATCCCGATAACAGACTTTTGTACCAAGTCTCTAGCCAATCCTTTTGTCAAGTGATCAGCTAAGTTATGTTGAGATCTCACAAACACAACCGAAATCACCCCATGAGTGATCAACTCACGAACCGCGCTATGTCTAATGCCCAAGTGTCGCGACTTGCCATTATACACTTGACTATAAGCTTTAGACAAGGTAGAAGCACTATCACAATGGATAGAAATGGGTGATATTGGTTTTGGCCATAATGGAATTTCATATATCAAATTCCTAAGCCACTCCGCCTCTTTACCGGCTGCTGCTAAGGCAACAAATTCCGACTCCATAGTCGAGCTAGTAATACATGTTTGCTTTTTGGAAGCCCAAGAGATGGCACCTCCTCCAAGCAAGAACACCCAACCACTTGTAGACGAATGATCCTCTACATTAGATATCCAACTAGCGTCTGAATATCCTTCTATTACTGAAGGATGTCCAACATAAGTTAAACCAAAATCCTTGGTTAACTTAAGGTACCTTAGTACAGGTACGCCAATGATAGTACTACTCGGATTACTACCGCTTAGCTTTCCACGCAATGCAATATCCGGATGATATACTCCGCAGCAGACACTACTCGTGGATTGGGCGACCAACCCGCCCAATATAAATATCATGGGCCTCGCCATAAGCCCCATTTATAGACGTGGCGCTAGTCTGCCCCGTCTTCTTCTCGTCCGCCACTTCCAAACCGGACGTATCTCCCTCCATCATATGGTTTCCTCTCCTTACAATCAAGCAAGATCGTACCCAGCGATCGCCATCACCACGCTTATCGTCGCCGCGAGACGACACGTCGCGGGCGCTGGCATGACTATTTACTTGATTCGATGTATGCGCAGATATTTACATAAGATACTTATGACACTTGTATGAGTTACTTCTTATTATATCATTAGTTTGTCTAATCAAGAGCAGTAGACCGACTTACTTGTCTATAAATAGAGGATCATATGTAACGAAGAAGGAGAGCTAATAATTAATACACACAGCCAAACTCTGCCCTTTTTGCCGCTAACCACCGGCCCAATCTGCTGTTATTTACTTTATGCTTATTCCGCCACCTTGTTCAAAATAACCGCCGTATCTCTCTCGGAGGAATCACCTATAACAACCTTTATATCCTCAAGATTGACATTTGTTACCATAAAATCGATATTCCACGCAACATCAGTTGGCTCCGTTACCGGGAAAAGCATCAATATCATTCTCGTCAAGATCATTTGCTCCACCGCAAGAGTGATCTCACGGCGGCGACAAGGTTGGATAAGCAGTCAGATCGTCACAACCTCAAGGAACTCCTTCATCATCATCATCACCTGCAAACTCGCACTCGAGTCCATCTATAAACGTAAAGGTTGGTTAAATCTCTAGCTCAGTTCTTAATCGTCAAGGATTCAAAAGAACAAGAGCCCTTAAACTATCGCCTTTACTCCCAAACATACCAAACTTCGAAAAATCATCAAAACTACTAGCTAAATATCCCCATTTCGCACATACCCCTAACAACTTTTCTAAAAATGGTTGGAGGAAAAGCTATAAACCCTACCACCCTCAAATAAACAAATTCACGGAACCCCATGCGAAGAAGGGAGGAGAAAACCGAAGGTGATTTCTTACAGGGGTGGTCTTTGGAGGATATCACGCCGGACATGAGGGATTTCATGCGAGAAAAAACTCGTGCCCGCCAAATTTGCGTGAGGAGAATTTAGCGGGAACTTCGTTTGAATGCTACAGATGGCGGAGATAAGGCATCCGTACCGCCAAATTCGAATAGATTAGCCTTGCGAGCACATATGGTAGTATGTAGAAGAAATGCGGTTGGGAAATGAGCTTTTAATCGTCCGAGGGCTTCCACCTCACCTATCCGAAAATTCAAATCTCCCAACCCACACCACTCGAAAATCGACCGGACAGCTGCTCCCAAAAAACTCAAGCTCGACAAAATGCGAAACAGGGAGCGATCATGCGACGTCGCGGAAGAGATCGACTTTTGTTCGATTGGGGCCCACGGCGACGACGATCATGCGCGCCCCGGAACACAAAGAAATAATCGATCGATTTACACTGCATGGAGGGACGAGGGATTCTCGGATAAAAAGGGGTTATCACGGCGAGCATACCCATCCCGAAATAAGGAGGAGTTGGGGTAATGAAAAAGCAGATAGAGGAATTACAACGCTGGGCCAAAGGAGGCAAAGGTCGTTCCCCACTTGGGAACAAGTGTGCTTCACCCGATATTTTGAAAGAAGCGCGCGAGGAGGAGCGCGATTATCCCAACTTTACCAATTATCATGGAATAACCGATCCGTTGGATCAAGCTATCCGCCTTTCAAAGCGGATCGACTTGTATGCGCTGGCGAGGATGCATGGTGCATTGCTTTTGTGGGGTCTATGCGAGGATAGAGCGGCGTCATGGATTCGAGGTCTACCTCCGCCTCGGTTACATCGTGGGGCGACCTCATTAACAAGTTCATAGCGGAGTTCCGATCGGTGGGAGGACCAAAGAAAACACACATCGATCTATCACGAGGTCCGTCGAGAGGCGAACGAGGAACTCGCGGCTATTACGGCGATTCTATAAAGTTTATGAGCTAACGAGAGGCCTGGCGGACAACGTCGTGATGAGCGGCTTCAAACGAGATGAGTCCGGGGTACCTGAAATCATTCTTCGCGCTTAACCCCACCAACGAACTTACGAGGAGATGTTGAGCTCAACGAGGAAGTATGCGTCGCGACGGTAGGGTAATGAGGAGCATCTTCCTCGAGTAAAAATAAACAGAGGGTCGAGCGGCGTCATCCGAAAAGATACCAGAGAGGTAATGAGCGGGACATCAAGAAACCCGGTAAGTTCAAAGAGGAGCATTTTACCCCCATCAACATCTCCTACACTCAAATGCTAAACGAGGTTCGAGATGAAGTACCGAGCCTTATCCCATGGTTGCAGATTCACGTCGCGGCGCTAGCAAATTCTGTGGGTACCACCAGGATAAGTGGTCACCACGACCGAGGAGTGCATCTGATTTAAGCGGGCGGTGGAGAAGTTACTTGCTCGCGGCAAAGCCGCAGCGGATACAAAGCAAAACGGCTGGGGTCGATAGGCGGAATCAACAGACCCGCCACTTTGATCGAGTATAAGGATGATAACCGAGACTCCGCCAAAGAACAATCAGTTAAAGTCGCGTTGGCTCGATCAACAAACATGTGGAAAAACCGATTGCTTTCACGAAAAACGAGAACCCTTTGGCTTTTACTCGGTGAGTTGGTGGCTTCAACCAATCTTGAGGACATGTGTTTGTGTGTGTCGGCGGTTATCAACCGTGCATGCGTAAAGCGGGTGATGATCGACACGAGGAGCTTGCCGTGACATTCTATACTACGATTGCTTCAGAGAGTTGGGATTTGGCGACTCGGTTTGAGGCGCGCTGCGGCACCGCCGAGGGGTTTACAAATCACAAAGTAAGTGTCAAGGGGCCATCGATTTAGAGCGTACAAATGGGCGATTCACGCGCCTTTTAGAACGAAAAGGTCGCTTTCTTGGTGGTCGACCTACGGTCCAACTACAATATGATCTTAGGGTACCGGCTCTACGTCAATTTCAGATGGTAACCTCCATCCCTCATCGGGGCGAAGTTTTATGTTGGTGATCGATTGGACGTCTATCGGCCGAGCCCGCGGCGATCCTCAATTATATACGAGAAATGAGGATCGAGGCTAAGAGACCACGGATTGAGGTAGCGGAGGTTGAAGAAATGGTCGACATGATCGGGAATGTGAGCGAGCAAGCGCCCGTGAGTTGGAATGTGAAACGCTACAAGTCGAGGATGAGCCCGATTTCAACTGCTTGAAGATGAACTAGTAGAGATAGTCATCAACGAGGAGTACCGAGCAAAAGATTAAATTTGGGGCTAGGTTAAGCTCTGCTTTGAGAGAAGAAAGTGGTAAAGATGCTAAAGGAAAACTGAGTGCCTTTGCATGGGTTGTCACAGATATGCGAGGGTCCAGGCCAAGTCGCCCTCCATCATCTCGAGCGTGGATTCAACCTTCAAACCGATATAACAAATGAGCACGCCGCTTTTTCATACGAAAAAGAGGCAAATGTAAAGATAGAGGTACGAAAGCTTCTTGCCGGGTATCATAAAGGAGCTTGCTTATCCTACCTGGCTTGCAAATGTGGTAATGGTCAAGAAGCATAACGGCAAGTGGAGGATGTGCGTGGACTTCACCGATCTCAACAAAGCTTGTCCCAAAGATCCTTATCAACTTCCTCGAATAGATAGATTGGTGGATTCGATTTACGGCTTTGAGGTGTTGAGTTTTTTGATGCATACTCGGGTATCATCAGTGCGAATGGCTGAATCCGACAAGGAGATGACCGCCTTCAGAGTCTTGGGGGCCTTTATTACTATGAGATGATGCCGTTTGGGTTGAAAAATGCGGGTTCGGCGTATCAACGAATGGTCAACCAAGTTTTCATTTCGCAAATTGGAAGGAATATGGAGGCTTATATAGATGACATGGTGGTGAAGTCGACAGGAGGCGAGAGCCACGTTGGCGATCTTCGAGAAACTCTCAACAATGTTAAAAGCACTCTATGAAACTCAATCCAAAGAAAATGTACATTTGGGGTTCGAGCGGGCAAGTTTAAGGGTTTTATGGTTAGCCGTCGCGGCATCGAGGCAAACCGGAAAAGATACAAGCTCTCCTCGATATGAAGGAGCCCACAACGATCAAGGAAGTTCAAAGGCTAAATGGCGCGATTATCGCACTTGGTCGCTTCATAGCAAAGTCAGCCGAAAAGTGTCTTCCCTTCTTTAAAATTACGAAAGGAGATAAGACATTTTCGTGTAGGGGTGGAATGTTCGCAAGCTTTTCAAGCCCTGGAAGGAGTATCTGGGCAAGCCACCTCTCTTAGTCGATCCGGCGGTAGGGATGTGCTATTTTTGTATCTAGCGGCTTGATTGAGACATCGCGCCAGTACTTGTAAAAGAGGCGGAACCCTCCAAAATCCCGTGTTTTATATAAGTAAAGCTCATCCGGTAGAGAGCCGCTATTTTAACATTGAAAAATTAGCTTACTCTCTTGTTATTGCTTGCCCGCAAGCTCGGGGGCTACTTCACGTCCCATACAATAATTGTTTTAACAGACGATCCGATCGACAAATTTTGCACAAACCGGACCTTTCGGTCGCCTCGCCAGTGGGCAATCGAAATTACCGAGTTCGATATCCAATATCAACCTAGAACGCAATCAAGGGCAAACCTTGCCGGACTTCATCGTAGAAACAAGTTTTAACTCGCCACGACCAAACTCGCTTATCCCAATCGGACCCGCGCAGAGGTCGAGAGCGCACGAGCAATGTTGGGCTGTTGTGCGTCGGCGGGGCATCGAGTCGGAATGGTTGTGGAGCAGAGTCATTTTAATGGAGCCGGAACTACGAGAGGAGATCGAAAAGGCTTTAAGGTTTGAGTTTGCCGCCACGAATAATCGGGCCGAGTATGAAGCGATCATAGCGGGGCTCAAACTTGCAAAGGAGTTAAACGTAGAGAATGTGGAGGTTTATTGTGACTCTCGACTTATCGTCAAACAAATCTCGAGGATTATAACACGCATTGTGATATTCTCGAAAATACGGTAAGGTTGTCCGAAAGCTAGCAACGGGTTTTCAATATTGCGAATTTATCGTAATCAAAAGAGAGGACAACGAGCGAAAGCGGACTACTTATCAAAACTCTCTCTGGAGGAGGAGCTCGCGGACCCTTTCCATCATGATCGAATATTTAGCGGCGCCTCAATCAAGCGGCAGAGATTATGGATATAGATACATCACCGTGGTCGCATGTTGGATAGATGAGATACAAGCATACATCGAACGGGCATTTTGCCCGATGAGGCGGACAAATCACGCACCCTCGGAAGAAGAGCTGCGAAGTATATCATCATGAGCGGAGTTCTTTATAGAAGGTCGGCTACAAAGCCCCTTTTACGGTGTGTATACGACAAGAGGAAAGCTTGGTGATTCTAAACGAGATTCACCAAGGCGTGTCTGAGGGACATCCGAAGCAAGCCGCTCTCGCACAAAAGGTTTTAACCGCCGGGTATTCGGCCTAGTATTCTTAAGGACTCGAGAAGCTAGTCGTGGAATGTCCTAAATGTCGGAAGCATCACGGATATCCCACGATTACCATCTGTCGAAAGCGAGCATTGTGGTCGCACCTTGGCCTTTCGACATGTGGGGACTCGATCTAATCGGACCATTTCCACCAGGAAGAGGCGGATGCAAAGTTATCATAGTAGCCGTCGATTATTTTACAAAATGGATTGAGGCCAAACCTATGGTTAAGATAACCGCAAAAGCGGCGGGGTTACTTTTGCACGATCAAATTTTCTCTCGCTTTGGCGTTCGCGGCGGTGGTGTCGGACCACGGTCCACAATTTCGTCACGGATTTTTCAAACCTTTGCGCAGAATTCAAGGTAAAGCATTGGCAATCATCTCAGAGCATATCCACGGGGTAACGGTCAAAGCGAGGCCGGCAATAAGCAAGTGATTAAGATGCTAAAGAAAAGTGTGGATGATAAAGCAAAAGCAGGAGGGTGGGTAGACGAGTTGCCCGCCATCTTATGGTCTCTCCGCACCACCATCAAAACACCAACAGGTGAAACTCCTTTTGCTTTAACTTATGGATCGGAGGCAATGAGTCCGGTCGAGATGGCCCTGCCAAGCATCAGGGTCGCTCTTTACGACCCCAAGGATAACGCGTTGAATAAACAAATCAATCTCGATCTGGTAGAAGAAAAAAGAGTAATGACCTATCAGCGGTTGTTAAACTACAAGCAGATAGCGAAGAGAGAGCATGATAAACGTATCCGCGACCACTCGTTCAAAGTGGGGGATTTCGTTCTTCGCAATAGGAAAGCAACGGGCATGGAACCCGATAAGGGTAAACTTACAAATGAATCAGGAAGGACCTTATCGGTGGCAAAGGAGATCAAAAAAGGAACTTATGTCTCAAGAAGAACCACAAAGGTTACGAGCTCAACGAGGCCTTGGCATGCGGATAATCTTAAGAGATACTATATGTAATAATCGGATAGGGTTATGGCCATCCTCTTGTCAACGATAAAGAGCGTCTAGGCTTTCTTTGTAAATTTTATCGCATACATCAAATCCCGCGACCGATCTCCAAGTTAATGTTTGGAGGCAGCCCCACTTCAAGTGCTTTAGGAGAGAACATCATCCCTTCCGAAATTGCTTTTCGCCGAAATATTGAGGGTTGGCTCATAAACCCTCATCCAACCAGACAAATTGAAGCCCGCCGCCCAACGGGCACATTTTTGGGCAGCGTGATCGATTCGGTACCTGCGACGACGGACACCTCGAAACCTTCTTGCCTTTATCAACAAAGGATGTCGAGCCCGCGGTAACCTCAATCTTGTTTGGATTTTTGTGGGGAGCATCACGATCGCCGCCGATGTCATCAATGCGGACAGCCTCTTCAGATACGGCCCTTTTCTTCTGACCGATAGGTGGCAACTTCGGGAAAGTTGTCTGTTTCATCGCCTTGCTCGCCCCGGTTGTAGCCGTAGTAGATTTCATCGGCGGCACGGCCGTTTCTTCACTGCGAGCTTGAGGGTGCCCGCCGCCCATCGGTCGACTAACCTTTGGAAGATCACAATCCTACTCGGTGCTCGTGATAGAGGGTCCATCTTTTATTTCGGCTATGAACCCATCATCGCTCGTCCCGGGTTTTGATATCTTTGAGGTGTTCGGTTGTCACAGAGTTTGCCGCGCTTTGCAAAAGGCCATCCCACCCGTGACTCCACCTTCATGCATCTCTTATCCCACCGCTATTACCCGAAATCATGAATACTCTAGTTTATTGATGGTTGATATCGGGTTTCTCTCCTTACAATTCCGTATTCGCATGAGTTTCATTAGGATCCATGGGAGTATTAGCCGGAGTGGAGTTTTCACAATTGAACTTGTTCAAAATAACACTGCACTTTCTCCGAATGTAATGAGATTGTGTCAAAACATCACGAGAACCAAACATCCTGTCACTCCTTTTTATCTTGATTCCTTTATCTTGATTCCTAGAATCACATCCGGCTCCCCCATGTCTTTCATAGAAAAACTTGATGACAAAAATGCTTTGCAAAGGTCAACTTGATCTTGGTTAGTTCCAAAGATCAACATGTCATCAACATATAAGCAATTGATCACACCATTACCGGTATCGTCAAATTTGCTATATATACACTTGTCTGATTGATTAATCATAAATCCATGAGACAAGATAACTTCATCAAATTTATGATGCCATTGTTTAGGTGCTTGTTTAAGACCATACAATGATTTAACAAGCTTACAAACCTTATGCTCATTTCCAGGCAAAACAAAACCTTCCGGTTGTTTCATATAAATTTCTTCTTCCAAATCTCCATTCAAGAATGCCGTCTTAACATCCATTTGATGGATTACCAGATTGTTAATTGCTGCCAATGCAATCAACAATCTTATTGTGAAGATTCTTTGCAATCGGTGCATAGGTATCAAAATAATCAATACCTTCTTTTGCCTAAAGCCTTGAATTACCAATCGGCTTTATATCCGCGACAAAGGCCGTCAATTTTCATCTTTCTTTTAAAGATCCACTTGCAGCCCAAAGGTTTGCAACCACGTGGAAGATCCGAAAGGATCCATGTGTTGTTCCCATTATGGAATCCATCTCATCATTGACGGCTTCTTTCCACAATGACACGTCTCGAGACTCCATAGCCTCCTTAAACGTTTTAGGATCCTCATCAATATTATAACAATATGAATATTGGAATCCTACTTCATCTCTTGTTCCTTCTACCAAATAAGTTTGATAGTCGGATCCAAAAGATTTTGCTTTCCTAGCCCTTTTGCTTCTACGAAGCTCCAAAGGCTCATCTTGAGAACTAATATCATTATTATTCTCCACTCCAACATTAATAGGAGTTATATCCTTCGGTCTTTGTATAGACGAAAACCGATTTTCATCAAAGATAGCATCTCTTGATTCAATCACGGAATGAATAGCAACTGAATCATTAGGCTCTATAACATAGAACCTATAAGCCTTGGAATGCATGGCATATCCAATGAATATACAATCAATGCCTCTTTCACCCAAGGTTTTAATCTTAGGCATGGTGAGCCTTACAACAGCCCTACATCCCCAAACTCGTAGATAACTCAAGTTTGGCTTCTTTTTGAACCAAAGTTCATATGGGGTAATATGATTCCTTTTATTAGGAACTCTATTCAGCAAATAACAAGCCGTTAACATGGCTTCTCCCCAAAATCCCTCACTCAAACCTGAGTAAGATAGCATGGAATTAACCATCTATTTAAGAGTACGGTTTTTCCTTTCCGCTATACCGTTTTGCTGCGGCGTGTAAGGCGCCGTAACCTCATGTATAATCCCACATGACCCGAAAAAGGTTGGATCAAAGTATTCACCACCTCGATCGGTACGCAACTTTTTAATTTTAGTGGTTAATTGCAACTCAACTTCACTTTTATAGATTTTGAATTTATCGATTGCCTCATCTTTAGAATGAAGTAAAAATACATAACAGAACCGAGTGCAATCATCTATAAAAGTTACTACATATTTTTTATTGCCAAAAGACGGTGTAGCACAAAAATCACATAGATCACTATGGACAAGATCCAAAACTGAAGACGACTTTTAAACACTATGAAAAAGCTGTCTAACAATTTTGTTCAACAAACATGTATCACATTTATTTATATTCATATCAAAAGATGGAATCAAATCATGCTTAGACATTAATAACATGCGTTTGTAATGAACATGTCATAACCGAGCATGCCATAAAACAGAAACATTAACATCATGATTCATACAAACATTATTCACAACATCATGCTGAATGTTAAGCATAAACATACCATTACAAAGATAACCAAATCCTATAAATACACCACACTTACTTAAAATGTATTTGTCGACTCAAAGACTTGTTTAAAACCATCTTTACATAACAAACTACACTGAAACTAAGTTTTTCCGGATCCCGAACAAATAAAACATGTTTTAAAGTTACAAATTTGCCAGAACTAAAAGGTAAAACAACAGCCTCTTCCATGGATGGCGACCTTTGACTCGTTTCCCATAAACAACATGGATCCATCGTTAATGTGTTCATAATCTTTAAACCGGCGTTGATCCTTGCGGAGACATGCTTTGTCGCACCGAGTCAATCCACCAAGCAACATCATCATCCTCGCACATAAAATGCCTCGTAAAACAAGGGTACATAATTCATATCCGAATTAAATCCACAAACAATATTCGACCTTGATGTTTAGGAGCACTTTGGTCCTGCAGACCGCTTGCCCCGAATCGTTGTTTGGACCTTTCGATTTTTGCCAAATCGACAATCACTTTAAAATGCCCAACTTTCCATAAACCCAACAAGCACCTTTCGGTTTCTTGTTGGCATCTTTGCCGTTATTTTTAGACGATTGCCCTTTTCTTTTCTTCGGTTCTTTTGAGAACTTTCCCGGTTTCCACCATATTAATGGAAGAAGAATCCATTGTCTCCTTACCCTTGGCTTTACTGTTCTCTTGCGCCTTAGAGATTCCTCTATGCAAAATGACTACCAAGTTGTACCAGAGACAACTCTTCTTTCTTATGTTTTAAAAATGTTTAAAATATTTCCAAGAGGGTGGCAATTTATCAATTATACTAAATGTAAAATAGACTCATCCATTTCCATTTTATCTCGTGAAAATTGACCCAAAATACGGAAGTAATTCATTGTCTTGTTCCATTACCGACCTTGAATCCACCATGTTATATTTCATGAAGTTTCCAACCAAGAACTTTTTACTGGATGCATCTTCATCCATGTATTTGGATTCTAAAGAATCCCAAAGTTCTTTGGCGGATTCAACGTTTTGGTAAATATCGAATGAGTGCATCGATATACCGCTCGAATGTGGCCTCGGCATATGTAATCGTCATTCTCCCATTTGTTTTTCTTTCTTAACTCTTCCGGGGGACCATCCTCCAACACCTCTGGCATAGGTGTACTGAGCACATACACAACCTTCAAGGTTGTTAACAAGAAATGCATCTTTCTCTACCATCTTCTGAAGTTCACTCCCTCGAACTTTTCTAATTTCCCAAAATTTGCAGTCATCTCCTTGACACTTGACATTGTTAAACAAATAACTTTTGTAGATTGTTGTAAAAATTGTGGCTAAGGGAACAACAATGTCGAACACAAAACAAAACGCAGAAAATTTGCAGAAACTTAATAACTTGATATGAACGTAGAATCGTGAAACACTTTCCTACAAAAGTTATTTGCCCCGAATCTTATGCCTAGGGTAACACAAACACTTTTGTGAGATAAGACTACGTTTTCCCTTCGATCTTTAGGCACAAAAGATGAAGATCACCTTTGGAGATAATTTGCAAGTGTTTATAATTTTTATATGATCAAGGATGCATACATTTGTTGTGTGTATATTCAACAATGTAAAAAGCCTGTCAAAAGCACTTGGATCTTCTGAAAATTAGTTGTAAGTTCGGATATATAAGTTACAACCCAAGTGGAAAGGTGCCATTTGGTTATAACTACCCAAAGAGTTCAAAAGGCACTTAAAGGACCTCTTTTTTTCGACCACGACCGGCGCCTATGGTCATAGGCGGGCGCTGTTAAAAGCCGTAACCCGACCAACTCTCTGAATCACTTTTACACTAGCAGAAAACCCACAGGCGGGCGCCTGTCACTCTGATTCCCCAAAATCTGATTTTTGGTCCTTTAACTGGTTTTCTGGTCCTTTAAGTGATTATACTTAAATCACCAACATGTGTGTGTATAATCCGGTTTGGTCCGGTTTAAACAGTTTTTATTTATTTTAATTGAAACCAAATTGTATTAAAACGGTTTGGTTTTTAGTTATACTTAAACCGACCTAAAAACCACGGTTTATACAGTCTTCGGTTTGGTTCGGCCGGTTGGTCTGATTTTCAGAATTTTTGTTCACCCCTAATAAATACTTTGATTTACAAATATAAAGTTTAAACATGTTACATTGATGTTTGCACCGTCGGGGATCGTCTCCCCTATGAATGAACCTTTCAAACGTGTGACTAAATTGTTGACGTTTCAAGAGTCAAATACGTGATTGATAGAAAGACTCTCCTCTTTGAGAGTTTCCGTCCCTTTATGGAGTTTTCCTTCTTGCTTGGTAAAGCTTGTTTTCCCTCTCCTCTACCTTTAATCCTTCATCTTTGCTTGTGTCTTCTGCTTCTTCTCTCATCCTCTTTCTTGTTTGGTTATCCTCTCTTTGTTTTCTATCTACCGGTTCCATAATCGACGAGTTAACTCATTAATTCAAAACTGGTATGGTCTTTTGTTTTCGCTTTTAAAACTTTTTTAAGATTCATGGGAGTTAACATGCATATGTTCCAGTTTGTGTTTAATGACGAACAAGTTTTAGATAAAACCTTAATTACTAGGAGTCCATTGGTATTATGACAATTATTTTATGGTGGTTAAAAAGCGACACACTCAAATCTTAAGGAACAAATTAAGAGGCTTTCAATTAGCTAGATATCCACCGGTGGATGCAATTTGTGTAACTTATCTATTCATCACATGCTTACCGATTTGATTACTGACTTAAGGCCATTACTTCCATTAAGAATTGTTATGTCTTCTTATGGATTGTCCACTACACATGTTCACATGTACATTTTTTACTTTATTTTTTGGACAGATACGAATACACACACACTTTTTTTTTTTTTTCCACAGTGAGCCAACAAGGTATTGACTCAGTAAACCAACAAGATATTGATTCGGTAATAATTACTGTGGCATCTAATACGAAGGTTCCGGAATACGACCCCAGACAGATAGATCTATAATGAAGATTAAAATCAAGCATTATATGTGACCTCAATTTCATCAATCAAAAGTTAAAATCGAATTATTGAACTGCACTGAACCTCTCAATTTCTCATGGGTTGAAACCAAAACAAATCATCAATCAAACACCCCTTCCCAATCTCCCTCCACCACCCAACCCCCTTGCCCAACTTAAAAGTAATAATACACGCTACTGGACATTCTGTCCACATCAAACAAAACAATTCTGCTATATCTTGAACTCTTTTTTTCTTTTCTTTTTTGGTTTTGAAAAACTCTTGAACGTAATTGATTTGTACTAATAACACACCAGATAAATAACATTTGCACCAAAACTGTGCGGTCTACCTAGAATGTTCATGTAACGTCCATTTCCGCATATCGAATCTTTATCCGGTAACGGAACGTTCGACACGTGACATTTCAAGTAAACTCTAAATCTCACGTAAGCCTCGTGTCATATGAGAGTAAAAAGATTAGCGCGGCAAAAAACAAGCAGAAGACTCGGAAAAATAGATCCTCACCTCAAGGTCTTCCAATAACAACCATCAACCATAATACAATTGTTGTCAAACTACATCATAAATAACTCAAAGAAATATTATTATCCATTACAACTCACTTGATTGGAAAAGAAGGAACAACTACAAAAGAAACTAAAACATAGCTCGTAGTCAAATCAGCATGTACATGCAATATTTTTATTCCAAATAAAGGAGTGAGCACTAGCTAGATGCCCAATAAGGAGAAAATGGAGATTCATGGTTGTTATAAGTCGGGAGACATAACATGAATCTATCTATTCAGTTTACAAACAGTTGAAAGGATAATCCTGAAGAATACGTAAAACACCTTTAAAAACATCTCTTGACACATAAGGAACTAACTTTAAAACTTAACTTGGCATACAAGGGAAGACCACCTGGAAACCAACTTTAAATCATGCATAGGAAAATGTTCGTTAACTACATTTAATTTATCTTGCACGCACTTATTCGGTTATATTAAGTACTTACTTAACATAGCCGCATTCTTAACTTGTCCTGTCACATGTCTTGTCTTTTCATAGCTATATTCATTACGTGGCACCAAGACACTTAACTACGGGACACGGTGTACAACACGGTTAATACATTTAATACACCTACAATCGTGGGAATTAGGGACCCACGGGGCTAGGGACCGCCGTCTCCAGAACGACAGGGATTAGCATAGTTACTCATACCTCCGACATGAGAATTAGGGACCCACTGCACCCGTTTCGGTACATTGCCAATAACCGTTATCTTGCCAAGCATGATGGAGCAAAACATATAAGCACATTCGAGCACATAAGGCACATAAGTTCATGTCTACTCTATGGGAACATAAAAAGACCATAACAACTCTGAACCGTCATATTATCCCTGCTATTAATATGAAAATTGAACCCAAACCTAAGCTAGGACTTAAAACAGCTTCCTGGACACCATGTTGGAGACTTGGACTGCCCAGAAACTAAGTCTGAGGATCAGTCCGTGCGGTTTCCCAAGTGAAGGGCCGGGACTGTAATACCCTACTCCCGACCCCTATGTCCACTGGGGTTTCTAGGATGGGTTGTGAAGCTCTCGTCGCGACTTCAATAACAATACTAAAAATCCCAAAAATTTACTAAATCCGCAAAGTAATTTACCAACACTTCAATAACAAACTTGATTACAATATTACCACAAATCAAATTTACATAAATCACTAACTAATTCCATTAAAAGGTTACAACACATAAAATTACAATAGCTCTTTAAAATAAATCGAGGTACCATCCAAAACATCAATTTCCTTTATCTTCGAATCTCGATCAATCATCGCCTACAATTTCTCATTTTCCTTGGTGAAAAACATGTACCTATATTTGTAAAAAAAAAAAAAAAAAGAAAAAAAAAAGAGAGACAATGAAACAAAGAAAACGAGGCGTTAGCAAAGGGATGGTATGAGCCACGTGTGCAAGTGTTATATATATATATATATATATATATATATATATATATATATATATATATATATATATATATATATATATATATATATATATAAAAATCAATATAACAAACAACTTTTATTAAAAAAAAACAACAGCGGAAGTGTTTTAATTTTTAATTTATTGAACAAATGAAAAGATCAATTTTATTAGTATTGAAGTGCACGAGCATTAAGTAAACATGTCAGGTTCATTTACAAGCACCAGCTTTGGCCGAGCCGATGAGTCAAGTACCTCCCTAACGCCATTTTTACCATGGATTTCAACCGCACTTCACGAGAACTAGCCATGCCTGACAACTCCGGCCGATTGTCAGGGAAAAGGAATCAACCTTCGCCGTGCAAACCTCCTACACGGTTCCAGCGAATCCTATCCATGCCCTAGGACCCACGCACCAACCGTCAGCCCTTGCTTTCCCGGCTGTAGCATGAATCTTAGGGGAAAATGTACCGTCCCCACTCTTACGAGTGAGCACTCTAGCTCTCAGAAGAAAGATTTGAGTCAAGAGGCCCGAGACCGGTGACCACTGCTCTCTCTGAGAGCGAAGAACTCTAATCCCCTACCACTGAGTTTTGACACTTTCGTGCCACGCGCGAGCGAGCAAGTATTATCCGTCAATTACAAGTATCAGTTTTATTCATTTATAAAAATGTGCACTAACTCAAATCAAGTCGTTTAATTTTAAAGAAATCATTTGAAAATGACTTCCGAGTTTAAAAGTTCATTCGATATATACACAAAATATTTAAAAATAATATAAAACACACTTTTAACTTTATATTAAAATAAAAGACTCACAAATGGTCCATGTCATGAACACCCTTAGCATCCAATTGTTGGTACAATCTTGGTCGATTTTGTCAGAATTATAACATCATAATGCATTGTTATTGATTCATAGAATAGCTATTACAATATATAGGGCCTCGAGTGGCTTGACCAATAAGCTAATAATAAAGATAAATACTAAATATAAAATACGACACGATAAATATAAATATATCTCTAATAGGCCCCCTCAAGCTCATGGGAGCGCAGCGGACATGAAGCTTGAAACTTTGAGGCGTTGATGGCGGTCGGAGACGTCTTCAAAGGAGACAATAACCGGGGGAAGAAGGGGATGTCGGAAGAATAAAATCCTGGGACTCAATGGCGGGATATACCCTAAAGAAAAACGATGATCAACCTGTGTTAACAGGAGGGAGGGATATACCTTTGCAGAAAATAAAATATTTTGGGATATACCCATGCAGAAAATAAAATTTGTAGGGATTTACCCTTGCAGAAAATAAAATCAACTCATAGATAGCGGGAGGAGGGATATACCCTAGCAGAAATTTAAAAGTGTTGGGATATACCCAAAATAAAAACGATTGGTGGGTTGTATCCTAAAATTTAAAAGGGTGAAAGAAACGAGTCGAGCCGAATTTTGATCCCCTTGAAATTGGAACCAAAGACCCACGGCTGCTGCATATATATTTGCATAAATAATGCGGCTGAAAAATATTACCCTTAATTTTCTTTATGCCCGGATTGGACGTGACCTATTGGAGGGCATAGGGCCATATGGAGTCAAATTTGGGGTGCTGCTGCTTTGGAAAAAAAAAAAAAAAAAAGAAAAAAAAAAAAAAAAAAGCTGTTGCTCTCGGGTGGATGTGTAGATGAACGGAAAAGAGGTTGAGCGGAGACTTGGAGCAGCGGAGAAGTGGCGGCGCGGATTTTCTGGACCTGTGTCCGGCAATGGGCCGCGCGGATTGGTGGTTGTTGCCAACGAACGGCTGCAAAATCTGAGAGAGAGTTGGGGTGGGACCTGCGTCTGTGGTGTGACCGGAACTCATGGGGTGAGCAGCCGATTTGGAGTTGATGAAGCCGTTGTGGTGAGCAGCAAAGAGGCGGCGGCGGCGGCTAGGGTGCTCTTGGAGCCGTGTTTCCGTCGACTGGAAGAAAGCAAAAGGCAGCAGTGGGGAGGATGCCATGGATGCCGGGGAGCGAAGCTTGAAGAAGGAGCCAATAAGGGTTTTGGCTATGGCTCGTGAATGGCAGCAGAAAAAAAATAATTAGGTTTAGGACCGATGCGGCTCTGCTACCATGTCAGAATTATAACATCATAATGCATTGTTATTGATTCATAGAATAGCTATTACAATATATAGGGCCTCGAGTGGCTTGACCAATAAGCTAATAATAAAGATAAATACTAAATATAAAATACGACACGATAAACATAAATATATCTCTAATAGATTTGTCCTTCATGATCACTTATATTTCGTAATAGTTTTCTCCACTTGAATAATTCATTCACCGAGACTTTCGTTTTCTTATTCATCCATCTTCCATTGACTCATAAATTATTTCACAAGATTCGCTAAAATATGAAACTACTATTTTATCAACTATGATGATCATATATATCCTCCTGCTATTCTCCTTAATTTAATTTTCTCCACCATCCTCTGGTTTAAAGAAAATTATTTGGCCAAACCACTTTCCAAATGCTTATGTATAGTTTTCTGCCGATAACAGCAAAACTTCAATTTCAATTACCACTCATAAGTCAACCGATTGCAGCAAGTAGATATTGCACAAAAAATTCTTATCTATAATCTGAATAAATAAATGTAATAGACTGATGATGCTTAAAATTGTATACGGGTAATTAAATGATTCGAATTAGGAAAATAGTATCAAAACAAGTATAATTTGTATGAATTTTGACTGAACTCTTTCGAGAGAGCTGCCTATGTATCCAGTTCAAGTATCGAACCGGAATCAAGTCTCCTTCGTAGTTCAGGCATTTCCTTTATAGTTTCCAATCGTGGCCATAACCTCTCTACCATAATGGGGAGTTATCACCGGTTAACTATCAGACGTGGGGTCTACCCACGTTTGTAAACGGTTATGTCCTTATGGATTCTGCCTTTGGCAGTTTTTTGGTTGTTCTGTCCAGAAGTCGTTCTGCTCAGAATCTGGCGGAGTCCTGCTCTGCTAGTCCCACTACTATTATTACCTGACTGTGAGATGGGCCTGACCCAATCGTAAATAACCCGGCCCAGTGGGCCCATATATCATCATAAGTTCCTCCAGACTGGGGTGGACTGCTTTACAGTTACCCTAGTCTGCTTAGAATGTATGCATTTACGTTACTGACTTCTAGATATTTTGCCCAGAGTATTCTTGCGCTGCAAGTTTGGTACTTAGTCCATTTGTGTAGTGGGTCTTCTACCCAGAGTATCCTTGCGCTGCAAGTTCGACACTAAGTTTATTTTTATGATGGGTATTCTGCCCTGAGTGTCCTTGCACTGCAAGTTCGACACTTAGTTTATTTAATGATGGTTATTCTGCCCAGAGTGTCCTTGCGCTGCAAGTTCGACACTTAGTTTATTTAATGATGGGGACTTAGTTTATTTAATGATGGGTATTCTCCCCAGAGTGTCCTTGCGCTGCAAGTTCGACACTTAGTTTATTTAATGATGAGTATTCTGCCCAGAGTGTCCTTGTGCTGCAAGTTTCATTGCTCGGTATTTTTTTTTTGGCATTTTGCCGTTAATTTTTCGTGTTTCAACACAACTTAAAATATTCAAACATATAATAAATAAAATTAATAACAACTTAGGTGAATAACAACTTATTTTAAGGATAGTATTTCCTTAGGTGAATAACATTCCAACTCCTAGACCTTCCCAATTTGGGTCTAGCTTTCCCGTTGGACTTTGCCTGCTGGCATCATTTCGCCTCAGAACTAAGTCACCTTCTTTAAAATAAGTACCTCTAACTTTGGAGTTGTAGTATTGAGCAATCCTCTGCTTGTACTTGGCTATCTGTATTAGAGCTACATCCCTTTTGTGTTCCAGCTCATCCTTAATGTGCAGCATATATATCGCTTCTGCGTTTACGGGCGATATAATTACGTCTGGGAGATTTATGCCCAATCTCTGCAGGTATCACTGCTTCGCATCTATATGCTAAGGAATATGGAGTTTCCGGTGTAGCGGTATTTGGGGTAGTTCTATATGCCCATAAGATATTGGGAAGGTGATCTGCCCAATGAGATCCTTCCTGCTCCAGCTTTTTCTTCAACCCTTGCTTAATTTGTCTGTTGGTCTGCTCAACCTGCCTATTGGCTTGAGGATGAGCCACAAATGTGAAGTGTTGAGAAATTCCTAAATTTGTGCACCAAGTCTTCACTCCTTTAACCTCAAATTGCGTGCCATTATCGGAGATGAGCACTTTTGGAATGTCATATCTGTACAAAATATTCTTCCACAGGAACTTTTGAATTTGGTTGGCTGTGATGGTAGTTAGAGGCACTGCTCTACTTCCTCTTTCAAATCCATTATTTCTTTCCCTCAAATTGACAGTAGTTGCATAACAAAAAAAACCTCTACAAGGAATTTAACTTTTCTTCATGTCGATGTTTAATCGTTTATGAAAGCATACGTGGCTGTCAGGTTGGATCAAACGTTTAGTCAACGTTAACTTAGACGATTAATTAGGTAATTGTCCTACAATTGAAACAAAATACAAACTTAGAGGACCAAAAGTGTCATGTAAATGTCTTACTTAGGGGATTAAAAGTGTCATTCGGAAACATAAATGTTATTTTTAAAACAAAGCTAAAATCTAAAGAACCAAAAGTGTCAAAATGTCATAAATAAATAAAAGTCTCTAGTTCTTCTCAATATATATGTGTGTGTAAAATATAAAATCTTCATTTTTTTTGGTTGCTTATAATACTTGTGATGTAGGAATTGTGATGAATTTCACTTTGATAAAATATTATATTGAATGAAAAATACGATATTTAGGAGTTTTCAAAATCCGTTAAAAATCCCGAATTGGGCATTTTAGTTGAAGTTGTTTTTTTTTTTAAACATACTTATTGTTAGATATTTTTTCATAAATAAATATTTTGGTTATCGTTTACATATGAGTTGCCGTACGAATTAATGTTATCGCAACGAAACGGGGTTGCATGCTTTCGTGTAAGGGTTACATGCATTTTCGAACTGATATGTACTTACCCTTTAGTGTAAGGGTTGCATGCTTTCATCCGGTGAACAGTAACAACACTACCCTTTCGTGCAAGGAGTATCTCCATTCGTTTATAGGGTATTTGCAGCCTATAAAAGGCATATGTATGCAGACGAAAATTCATAAGTTTGACAATATCATCTGAAAAACTTTGTGTGTCCTCGGGTTTGATTCAAACAAGTCACTGTTTGAATCAAACACCTCCATTGTATCCTGAAAGAGATTTTCATTTGATCTCTTGGTGACAAATCGTGTGGGATAAAACATCTCTTAAAAGACAATGTTATTATTTATTAACGTGCTTTGGAGTTTCTACTTCTCTGTCAAATCTTAAGTACTATATTTTTTCCAACACTTATCGCGTTTTTAACATTCGTAAATACAAAAAATTAATAAAACTTGTTTGTAGGTCTTTTTTTTTTTTTGGGCCAAGTACATTTTTTGGTTGGACCATTATCGATTGGAGTAAAAAAAATTAGGCATTTATCAAAAGAAAAATTAACATATTATATTAGGTTTGATCGGATTGAATCTACATAGATTTTTTTTTTCTTTTAGCGAAACATGTACCGTTGGGCCCTCCTGGCACCGTTGGGCTTAAGACGGCGGTCTCCTTGGCCTCACTGTAGGGCCGGCCTTGGCGATGTATCCCATCATCCTACCTAAAACCACTCAAATAGTCTGACGATGTTGGAAATCGTCTGATGATAAATTCGGGTCTGTTTTACCTAGTGACAATTTGAATCAAGACTAAAACCTAGAAAATATGTGAGACGGGGGCGGTCTTGTGGTGATTTAGAATGAGCTTGAGATGTTTAATCTCATTTGCCTACGTATCCTGTAATTATTCAGGAATCAAGTCTTTTCGTAGTTCTTGGAATCGTTTATATAGATGGATTTTGCCATACGCGTGTCTGTGTCGTGTCCACTGTGGACTCTATTTCGTATTCCCTAAGGATTGGATTCGTCCGTGTTCATCCCCTTGATTTTAGGAGATAATCCCGGTGTTTGAATAATAAGATCAAAGTTTTTATGCCTCATGACTCTTTCCATATTTATCTTGTAGATTATGCACGTGGGCTATTTCACCTAAGAGATACTCAGGTCGACCTGCGTCGAGTCCCTTAGGCTGTTGAGGCCCGATCTGCGTTGACCTAGCTCCGTTGCGCCATGACCGACCTGCGGTGGATTGAGAAGCGGATCAGGCCGATCTCCCACCACGGGTTTAGATCTGCCCTTAGCTCAACATAGGGCTCCTAGCCCTTAATGTTACGGTTTCATTTAACGTCTGGTCTATGTGGGATGACACGTGGTGAGGTGCAGTCCGACCTCCGTCATTTGGTAATTTTCATGGATATCTGAAAACCAGTTTGTAAAAAAATGAGTCAATTATACGTAGGAAATATGTGGGTTCTATGTGGGTATTTAATTTTTTTTACAGCATGGTTGTTTTTTGCAGCTACCGAAAACACACGAAATTACATGGTGTGCTACGTAATTCCCTATCGAAATTCCGCCGAAACCTAGTTTTTAAATGATACTATACGTAGCATATTACACAAACTTGCATATTTTCTCAAGAGGTGGTGATACATACACACACATAGTGTGTAATAAAAAATGACTACAATAGTACACTTTAATCAATTGATAAAATATGTATAGTGATTGTTGCATATACACTATTTATAGTAGATTTATGAGGGAATTGAAAATATATGCCTTTGGGGAAAAATAATTTTTTTTTATACCCCTATTTTTATTTCTTACGAGCATAACCCTCATTTGGACGGGCAATTTGGCATTAGGACGGGATATATTGTCATGAGGCCGGGTTATTTTTCATTGAGGTTGGCTAAAATAACACGTCATGAGCAAATTTTCTCACTCGGCCGAGCTAAAAATTCCCGTCTTGCGTATATTTATTTATTTTTTGCAATTGTAATTAACGAAATTGGACAAGGATCGGCCAAACCACACTGCCCCTTTTTAATTTTATTAAAAGGAAAAAAGAAATGAACCCTAATTGTCTAGCCCCGCCAAAACGGAGGAAGAAAGACATCAATCTTAAACCAAATGTCCATACAGCCGTCATTATGTTCCCAGCCACCATAAAAAAAATTTCTCTTAATTTTTTTTTATTTAGCACACCGTAATAAAAAACAGAAAAAAACCCTAATTACTATGGTGTTATGCAACCCACTGGCCAACATGCCGCCATCGACCCTTTATATCAACCCCAAATTCAATTCTTGAATTTGCTTTCATTTTATTTTTTATTTTTTTAAATCAACGTTGGACATACATAAATGTTGATGCCTTAAAAAAGAAACAACTCTACTCTGAATCAATGAACGATTGAACAACGACATCGACCGGAAGGGTACGTAATGGAGCAAAATCCCGATTATACAAAAAAAAAAAATCGGAAAACGTAACGGAGCAAAATCCCGATTAATTCTACCGTATATTAAACGATTCTCGATAATTTAAATCACGCCGGAGGGGGAGGAAAATGACGCCAGCGGTTTGATAGTGTGGAGGAACAATAATTCACCGGAGGAGAAAGGGTTTTGCAGATGATCAACAATGGTTTTTTTTCTTTTCCAATCCCGTACGATGTGGCCTGAAGATTTGTAATTGAAACATAATATAATTTTCAGCCTCAGAATAAATAAATAAAACGTCGGACAATTGCCAAAAAAATAAAAATCCAGGACGGTTTTTTTTAGCACGGCTGAGTGAGAAAATTTACTAAGGTCGTGTTATTTTAATCCGGCCTCAATGATAAATAACTCGTCCTCATGACAATATATAATGTCCTAAATGTCAAATTGCCCGTCTTACTGAGGGTTATGTTTGTAAGAATTAAAAATAGAGGTATACAACAAATAAAAAAATTTACACAAAAATATATATTTCGAATTTTCGTTAGATTTATCGTTTTCCTTTCTCAAGTTCCCTAAAATGAAATATCATACACGCAATCTTTTTATCACATCCTAAAGTTGGAAGCGCAGCAAGTTGGGAGTGTGCCTGGCAGACGCAAGTTCTTGGCGGCGGGCCCCGTGCCGTTGGTGATTATTATTATTATTATTATTATTATTATTTTTTTTTTTTTTTTTTTTTTTTTTTTTTTTAAGTTTTGTATTTTTATTGTTACAAAAAAGAAAGTTTTGTATTTTTATTTGTTTATTAAGTTTTGTATTAATACATCAAAAATAATTTATTTACTCATCCTTTTTGTAGCCTTACGGCTCTGTTAATAATATGGTTCCTTTAAATAAAAAATAATAATTTATTTACTCATTCCTTTAATTGTTATTAATACACATATACATATATAAATTGGGACAATTATTTAAAAGGACTGATTTTCAACTTATTAATGGTAATAGGACATTCCGAAATCTTATTTAGTTATAAGGACATTCTAATTTCAAGTGGATAAAGTGGTTAAGTTTTTTTTTTTTTTTTTATTTTAATTCACCATATTTCTAAACGTCATATATTTTGATCTAAAACTCGGATCATCATAATTTTTTCACTAAAATTCATATTTTTTCGTCTTCTTTATTCTAAAATCAAATTTGATATTTTTTCGAATAAATTTCATAATTCAATTTTTTTCTTCATAAAAATCGACGTAGCGTATTGATCACCGTCATACATTGACCACCTACCCCGATGCATTGACCACCGGGATCCATTAACCACCCCGATGCATTGACCGCGCGATTCATTGACTACCATGATGTATTGACCGCGCGATCCATTGACAACCTTGATCGATGACATCTCATTGTAACGATTTATGCAATGACGCCTCATTGTAAATTTATTTATCAGCTGACTTCTTATTGTAGCGATCTATGCGGTGATGTCTTATTGTATCGAATTATACAGTGACGTGTTATTGTAACGATTTATGCAGTGACGTGTTATTGTAACGATTTATTTATACCTTTGGTTGTAAAAATGTGCCTTTAAACCAAAAAAACAAAAGAAATACAGTTATTTTACAAAGTTATCGAATATTGAAACCAACACTAATCAAATAAACCAAGATCAATCAAATATTTAAAGATAACAAAGAAATAAAGTTACTTTACAAAGTTATCAAATGCGTGTATCAAGTTGTACATGCGGTGACATCAATATTATTACATCAGTTATCTAATTGTAAATACAGTCATCAACGTCACTGCATCAGACATCAATGTCACTGCATAAGCCCAGACCACCAAGATGATCATAAAGGGCACTCTTGTCAATCTCTTGATGATGGTAACTCTTGCACACATAGTAAAACACACTCTGCACTAATAGGACAGGCAGATTAACTATCACCAGCAACCCAACCAAGAATCCACCAACCATAATTCTTGTAAGCACACCATGATTATCCCCACCATTAACCACAACTGATGAGAATATAGTGTGATCATTCCACAAATAGCCATAGACCCAAAAACAAGGTTGAAAGCTATCATGGTCCTGCCCTTTAACAACTGATAGCTCTTTTTCATAGTTGCAAGCCCATAAACCGGCTCCAATACAGAAACCACGCTAGCCAATGCCACAAAGCACTTATATCGACCTGCAACCCAAGAAACAAGACAAAGACAACCATAAGAGAAAAGAAAAACAACCCCAAACTATGAGTATCCACAGCTATTATAAGCAACACCAAAAACCCAAAAAAGACTTAATTGTAAGCCACCATGGTGAGTGAAACCCATAAGAAGGTAATAAAGAGCCTCCTAGATCGTACTTGTGCTGCGAAAGCAAAAGGGACTATATCATCTATTATAATCACCCAAATACAATCACAACTAATTAGTAAAACATAATCTATGAATGCTCAAATGTTTCTCCTGTGCGTATTATTGTGTCATTTGCTTGAGACATTAATGTCATTTGCATAAGTCATCGGTGTCCTGCGTGATCGACATCAATGTCATTCTGCATAAGTCATCAATGTCACTCCATCAAGTAGCATGTAAATCAGAAAAATAATTCTTACTTCAGTAGTTCTTGAGCTTACACTTCTTTGTCAAAATGCATATAAACACAAGGGAGACCTCGAAAAGCTATTGACTTTGTAAACTTTATGAATGCAGGTACATGATTTACAAGTTTAAGAAGTCACATAATTCGGTTTACATCTCGGAAAATAAATCCTGGTCCAAAGAGGAAGAAAGGGGGCAGGTGGAGGAGCCTGGCTCTTTCTGGCTCAATGCTATCTTTTTGGCTCTTGGGGATCCAACGATTGGTGGTGAAGAGTGATTGTCTAGCGTGTGTGTATCGTCTCAGGCGACCGATGAATGATCTTACCGATGTGTGTTGTTTGGTGCAACATTGTTTGGCACACCTTTCCAATTTCATTTCGGTTTCTTTTGTTTTTATTCGACGCGTAAAAACATCACAAGTTCACAACACATCCTCTAGCTATGCATGCTTTGTCTCTTTTAACAGTGATGTTGATTAATAAAGTTTTTCCTTTTTTCCCGATGGTAGTGACATATAATCAAAAAAACAGAGCTAAAATATGACTCCATCCATGCGTATTCGAAAAGAAATATGATGGTAGCAAGTTACACGTTCCCAGAATTCCTATCCATAAATCCTTCGACCATATCAAATCAAGCACAATTGTCTGCCCACAAAAGACAGATTAATATTCTTCTTGCTTAATCAAAAGCAGATTTTAACTTCATGAAGCAATCATTTGGATTTGGCAGCAATTTGGGCGGTGGAAATGGCGGAGGAGGAAGCACGCAGTTGTTAAGGTCAATTCAGCGGGTTTACAAGGCCGGCGGTGACAGAAAAAATAAATTAGAACGTCATTATAACCGAATAAGTTTTTTGAATGTCCTAAATGATCATTAAGTCTCTAGCGACGGCCTTATAACTAATAACCTCATATAAATTTTAAAATTAGCGACAACTTATGTTGTGTCATATAATTATTAAACAAAAAAGATAATTATATTGGTTTTTTTTGTTTGCTTGTTTTTAATTTAATCTAATACAATTGATGCTCCCAAAATAGAATTCTCTGATAGCGACCACTTATGTTGAGTCATATCCTCCCTTCCCAGGGAAATATTTTCAGCTACGCTACCTAATTTTGGATCATTATAATTATATTTTTTTTTTTGGCTAAATATAATTATAATTATTATGTTGCAAATATCTACTATAATAATCCATATATATGTAACCATTTTTTTCATAATTATCATTGTAATATTATACATGTACATCTTTCGAAAGTCAATGGAATATATCAACAGAGCTTAAAAGTCAACATGGAAGCTAGTACTTAATTATTTTAGCGTGCCCTGCACACTCCCGTCTATTATTGGCAATTGATAGGAATTTTTTTCCTCCAATTCTTCATACTTCGATATTTTTATTCTCTCAACAACAATTTTAAAGGCCTCACAATTGACTTCGATATGGACATTGAAGAAACAGAGGAGCTTAAAAATGAAGAAATGGAAGAAGAAGAAATGGTGGGTATGGATGATATAAAAAGACTACCACCATGGACGAAACAAATCACAGTTCGAGGAGTGGTTGTAAGCTTAGTGATTGGAGTTGTTTATAGTATAATTGTAATGAAACTTAACCTCACTACTGGGCTTGTACCTAACTTAAACGTTTCAGCTGCACTTCTTGCTTTTGTGTTTATTCAAACATGGACTAAGTTGTTGCAAAAAACCAATTTTGTTTCAACCCCTTTTACAAGACAAGAGAATACTATCATCCAAACTTGTGCTGTTGCTTGCTATGGCATTGCTGTTGGAGGTAATTAAGAGAATTGAAGAATATATATATAATATAGTTTTCTTTTTGTTATGAATGATGGATTGATTTTGTGATGAGAATCTGAGTGTGTTTATTAGGTGGATTTGGATCTTACTTGTTGGGATTAAACAAGACAACATATGAGCTAGCTGGAGTTGATGCTGAAGGGAATAATCCAGGGAGTTATAAAGAACCTGGGCTTGAATGGGTGATTGGTTTTCTTTTTGTTGTCAGTTTTGTTGGCCTCTTGGCCTTGGTTCCTCTGAGAAAGGTGTGTTTTTTAGTGTCAATCACACCAAATTTTACTTTCAACCATTTACAAGTCGATTATACGGCTTAGAATCGACTTTTTGAATGGTGTGTCATTAAATGTCACTAAAGTTATTACATACTTTAAGGTTATTTTCTTTTTCTGCAAAACTGGTTTTAGCTGAGTTCTGAATATATGCAAATGATCTTCTTCTTGTTCTGCAGATAATGATTATAGACTACAAGTTGACTTTTCCAAGTGGAACTGCTACAGCCGTTCTCATCAATGGTTTCCATACTCCTCAAGGAGGCAAAAATGCCAAGTATGTCAAGATTTAAAGAGTCTTATTTGGATCATAACATAGAATGGATATTATTTATGTAAAAAGACCAAAATTGCTTATAATACTGCCATCTTCTCAGGAAGCAAGTTGACGGTTTCACGAAATTCTTCACAATAAGCTTCTTCTGGGCTTCTTTTCAGTGGTTCTATTCTGGTGGAAGTCAGTGCGGATTCGCAAACTTTCCTATGTTTGGATTGAAAGCTTGGGAACAGTCGTAAGCCACTGTCACTTTATTTAAGTCTCTGGCAGATGAATGAATTCACAATTTTGATGCAAAGATTGCAATTATTCTTTTTTTTTTTGCAGATTTTATTTTGATTTCAGCATGACTTATATTGGGGCAGGGATGATTTGTTCCCATCTTGTTAACTTATCTTTGCTTTTTGGAGCCATTCTCTCTTGGGGTATAATGTGGCCACTGATAAATGAAAAGAAAGGCATTTGGTTCCCTGAAACTTTACCTGAAAGTGGTATGAAGAGTCTTAACGGTTACAAGGTACTATTCTCGAGAAACTCTTACATAAAGAGCGTATTTTTTTCTATACAAACGACACACATCTAACAGTCCGATGCAATGAATTCTTCATCTGGAACTGTAAAGATGTTATTGTTATTGTCATGTGCAGGTTTTTCTGACTATTGCTCTTATACTGGGGGACGGCTTATATAATTTTCTCAAAACGCTTTATTTCACTGCTTCAAGTGTCTACATTGCTCTGAACAAGAAGAATTTGAGAACAGGTAAGCAACAAAACACATATCAAAATAACATCTTGATTCTAAACAAAATCACTGACTTTTCTGACTTTTTATTTGACAGAGGTTTTAAATGGCGAAAATCAGCCACTTGATGGTCTTCAACGGAATGAATTCTTTATGAGAGAAAGCATCCCATTATGGGTAGCATGTGCAGGGTACATATTATTCTCTGTCGTCTCCATTATCGTCATCCCTCTCATGTTTCCACAGCTTAAGTGGTATTACGTGCTCGTTGCTTACATTCTCGCTCCATCACTAAGCTTCTGCAATGCTTATGGTGCTGGTTTAACCGACATGAATATGGCTTATAACTACGGGAAAGTAGCCCTCTTTGTTCTAGCTGCTTTATCTGGGAAAGAAAATGGAGTTGTAGCAGGACTAATCGGATGTGGTGTAATAAAATCCATCATTTCCATATCCTCGGATTTGATGCATGATTTTAAGACAGGGCACCTGACATTAACATCGCCACGTGCAATGCTTCTTAGCCAAGCCATTGGGACAGCCATTGGCTGTATAGTGGCTCCTCTTACGTTCTTCCTCTTCTATAACGCGTTCGATGTAGGAAACCCAGATGGGGAATACAAAGCTCCTTATGCACTAATATACAGAAACATGGCGATTCTAGGTGTTGAAGGCTTATCTGCTCTACCCCAGCATTGCTTACAACTGTCTTACGGTTTCTTCGCCTTTGCTGCATTGGCAAACCTTTTGAGAGATGTGCTGCCAAAGAAGGTTGGGAAATGGATTCCTCTACCTATGGCTATGGCTGCGCCGTTTCTTGTGGGTGCCTACTTTGCTATTGATATGTGCGTGGGTAGCTTGATCGTGTACGTTTGGCACAAGATCAATCACAAGAATGCCGGTTTAATGGTTCCAGCAGTTGCTTCAGGCATTATATGTGGAGATGGATTGTGGATTCTGCCTTCATCGGTTCTTGCCTTGTTTAAAGTAAACCCACCTGTCTGTATGAGCTTCTTTCCCACAACAACCTTCTGATACTATATACTTGTCATCTCCAGTTTCAGACAAAGAACCATTAGCAGCCACATGCAACATTTTATATGGTGAACACCAATTGAATCTATATGGTGTTCTTCTAGTGCCAGGTAGCAGATGGTGCTCACGTGGAAACGAAGGTCTCAATAGAAGGAATATTGCTGTTTTTCTTACCCTTGACAAGTCAGAACAAACTTTTCAACAGCCCAGAATCAGAAATCAAAACAATAAAGAAGACCTCTGCTGCACATGAACTTCTTGAAACTGGAAGAATCTCATTGTCCATATATAATATAATTACAGGCAGGGAAGTTTATATACCAGATACTCAAGACACCATAGTGTGTCCAGCTACAATGCACCGGCTTTCATCCACTGAAATTTTATAATGACCTCACTTTTGCAATAGAAACTTCAAAAAGCATGTCTCAGTCATTCTCCATTTATATGGCAACACAGTATCCTTGGCACAGACATGTTAGACAAGATGTCTATTATCATGCCAAAAATGTGAAGTTGCATCAGTATGTAAAAGCTTACCTTTGAATGTAATTTAAAATAAAATAAAAACCAAAAAAATAAATAAAATGTACTTGTACAAGCCACATTCCAGTGTTTTTCTTACCATGTGAAATCACCATGATGCAGTTTCAAAAAAAATTACTTAAACGGATTTAACATACAAGCAGGACTATACAGAGTGCAGCTTATGCAGAAGTCCCACCATATTCAATCTAATGTAAATTCGTTCAATTGAATACAGCAATACAATATAAGAACCCCTGAATCATAACATAATCATTGAAAAACCATGGCTTTGAATATTCCATTCAAACCAATATCAGTCAATTCATGAAGTCCACTTTATCTAGTGTGCCAATTTGAATATTGCCTACAGATTAGATGAGAACCCCAACAAACCTGCTTCAAATTTCAGCATGCGTGATTTATACGTCCCGTGAATCGGATAAAGACAGCTTTGTTAAAACTCTTTCATATAAGCAGAAAAGGTTTGAACTTTTGTAAGAGCAAAGTCAGCAAACACTGTAAGTAAGCATTGAAAACAAAAGAAAAATCCAAAATTTTATATCCCATAGCACAATTTACAAGTTGAAAATGACATATTACACTTAATCATACACATTATTTGAAGCAATGATTCCATGCATCCTTTTCGTTTGAGAATTTGCCACGCAGACTCAATCAAGAAAACCTGTTTGCTGAAACACAGCATTACGCACGCGACACAGGTCCCTTCCTTTGAGCGTACGTCCAACGCCTTCAAAAACCGAGCGGGTCATATGGGACCTAGCCACAATCACATGAGGGGGAACCATTTCCTCTTCGTCTTCAGCCTCATCCTCCACCTCATCCAGTTGGTATGAACCACCAAATCCTCCACCTTTTTTCCTATTAGGCCAGACAGGCACGTTCACCGGAGCGGATTGATGAAACATACGACCTCCGCTGGAACTCGAGTTCGAATTCTCCGATCGAAACACCGGAGGAATGGTCTTGGCGGCTGAGGCGGCGGAAATGGATGGATTAAGTGCGGATTTCCGAAGAACAAAGGGCATATGTTGTTCAACAGAGAGAGCAGCGGAAAGACCATTCTTGTACGGGTTGAGCTGAGATCGGTGGCGGCGGATTTGGGTATGGGAGGTTGGATAGCCGGTGATATGAGGCGGAGAGTGGGTGTCGGAGTCGGTAGAATAAGAAGAAGAAGATGACCAAACAACATCACTCTCATCTAGCTCAAGAGGAGGGTTGGTGGTGCTAATTGGGTTGGTGGTTTGATGCGGGTGTTGTGGTTGTGGATCCAAGATGCCCAAGAAACGAACGCCTGCAGAACGAGAGGCCATGGTCGTTGACTGGCTAAGGCCTTCAGGTTCTGCCAACGGAGAGAGGGGAGTGGGTGGCCACGAGCCTGATTTATTCCCTCACCTCAATTGTGGATTGTTTGACAACTGTTTTGTTAGAAAAATGATTATGCTATATTATTGAGCAATGATTTATGACGTATAACATTTTTATTTATATGAATTTTATTATAATTTTTTTGTTGTTGAGGAAAAGAGAAGTTATATTGATCAAGATCCATGAAACACACAGAAAAAACATCGTTTGAAAGTAGAGACCCTAACACGATAGTTACACTAAACGATAGGTCATGCCGAGCTAACAAGTGAGTTGTTTATTTCCTAAAAGCCTTACAACACCAAACCTAAAATTAGGAAATGTCAAAGCTAAAGAAAGGCAATCTATAGCAAGACAACCAAAAACTTTCTATGACGATTGCGACAAGGCGTTCACGCATGCTTGACAATTAATTTCCATCTAGAACAAGGCTAGCCTCAAACGCTAGGCTTCAGACAGTGCATAGAAAATCACTTTCATTTCAAGGAGGTCAAAATCTATTCTCGGATCCAAGTGAACAGAATAAGATGCCGCAATCAAATATTCAGAGTCCCTAAAAATTGATACCAATACCTGAAGAATGAAGAGTAGGGGAAGTGTTAGTATTGCATTTGATCATGCCGATCAACGGCTTGCTCTACTACGATGCTAACGCTAGTTGTGGAGCATGAGCCATAGTAGTCTACTCAGCATCCATAAATTCTCGAGTATGTACCCACGCGCATGTGACGGTGCGAGAAACAAAAACTGACTTATCCTCCAAAACGCTATTATAGCGTGACTTTTATAGATTCCGTATAGTCATCGCAAAACCACAACCTCCTCCCCCGAGTATTTGTCCAGAATCATAGCCAATAAGTCCTTAAATGACAAGGCATGGTGGATAGAAGACAAATCAAACAAGACTTCCTCTCGTACTGCTTCTTTCACAACATAGTCCAACAAGACACGACGTAAGGCCTCATTTTCCCAGCCGCATAGCAAACACACACCATCTCTAATATTCCTCTTCAGTAAGTTTTGACGATGGGCAAATAATCGTGCAAACACCGCCACAATAAGTGTTACACTTGAGGTTAAACCGAGATTTTCGAGATGCTTCGCCAAATTCCATCCGGTCCCTTAGAACCGAAGCCCCCCAAAGTGTGAAAATACAAGATCATATAGCTTCTACCGCACCATCAAGACAACCCACTAATGTCTGCAATATCTTTTGGATAATATGATCATGGTCAGATTTTATGAACATATGAACCGATTGGACTAAGACCATGGCTAGTAACTATGCAGATATATTGTATCGTTCGGACTAAAATGATTAACCCAAGTTATCAAGACCATTAACTCAAATTATATTATGGTAATGTTCCTCCCACACATTTTCAAGTATATGACATTACAGTGACCGGATCGAGGGAACTTTCTTAGAATAACAAACATTGCTAATTGAAGGGGTCACAAAACTATTCCTTACACGTTGAAGAAAAGATTAGAACGGACCGATTTGCGAAGAACAACCTACCTCACACTTCTACCGCACCATCCAAACAACCCACTGATGTCTACACTATCCTAAGATTTTCAGATATTAAAATATAGTTTTGATGAGATTACACTTATGGGAGTCAGCAGTGTAGGTTAATGGTAGGGATATTGTCTTTGACTAAAACTGCTACTGTCATCGTCATAGCGGTAGGGTTGCAGCACGTGGACAACATCAACCGTCTAGTTCAATTCAGTTCAGAGTCTTGTGCATTTTTGGTTTCTATGTGTGATAGAGCTACTACGTAAGACTTACGTGTTCAATTATCAAAAGTTCACTCCATACTGATTTTGATGTTTTTCCATTTTTATTTTAATTAAGGATTTGTCATGTTAGTTTTTCTTTTCTTGAGAGTATTGGGCTGTCATTTTCAGTATGAGTTAGCAAAATTCCAATCGTGGGCCGCCCACTGCTTCGGTCCTTAGCCAGGCCTTTGACTTCAAAAGCAGATTGGAATATAAAAAGACAACCATAGAATCCGCAGACAAAAAGGTACTCGTCATCGGAATCTGTGTTCGCATCTGCCGGTATTCTCTTCTGTTGTAAACCCTCAATTCTGATTAATCCGCTCCGTTTGTTTCATGATTCTAATGTAGTTTTTATTTGTGTTGGATATTTGATTCAGCTTGCAATCAGTGACGAAGGGATGGCTTCCGATCAGAAAGTTTATTTATTTGATGAGGTGTTAAACCACAACAAGACTAAGGATTGTTGGCTCATCATCGACGGCAAGGTCAGATCTTTTTCTTAATCTTTTTTTCCTGTTCAATTTTCTTCTTTTCCTGCTAGTGTCTAGCATTCAGAAGGTGTTTGAATCTCCGGTATCGTTTGGGTCAATTGATTGTCTTGTGTGGGAGTTGGGACAGTGAATTTCATGGTTTACTAATTGTCTGTTGCGTGTTGCGTGGTTAGGTATTCCCTTTTCACCTTTTCCTAAGATGCTGTCAATTGGGAATAGGTGGAAGTAAAACATTTTTCTATATGGAAATTAACTTATTATGAAACAATATCAGTCTCAAGTTTGAATGCTACAAGAGGAGGTTAGGTTTTAGATCACTTCTATGAAACAATAGGCTTTTAAAGGTAACCAGCAAGTATTTTAAATGTTGCATCCTGCACAATCATTCTCCTCAAGTGGTTTGTTTAGTGGATATGTGTAGATTGATAAATATATCGTATTATCATCTGTGTATTACTGCTATGTACTTTTTAGAACTATAAACCGTTACTCATGCTTCTAATGTGGAATGATTATGTTCCATATCGTAATGCCCCAGATTTTTAAAGATAGCAGAACATAATCGTTTATATTGACTCCACGCATAGGTTACTTGGGATACTTTTTAACCATTTATGTCTATACACTTTTCTTTTGTAGCGTAACCTACTTGAAACTGCATATTTGATTTTTCATACTACATTGGTTCCATGGTTGTTCAAGCCATAGGCGAAGCCTAGGGGAACCAGGCGCCTGGTCGCCTAGACGAGGCTTAGGCGATCACCTGGCATGCTAGGAGAAAAACATTATACTAGCGAGGCTTACGCAATTGCCTGACATGCTAGGCGAAATACCTCATAAATACCCAAAAACATATTATGAAACAATAATAAACTCTCCTAATACCAAACCAGTGAACACAAAGCATAAGTCAACCTTTGTTGGTTGTAAAATGATGAGAAACAAAATGGAAGCAGATCTTTCTTTGATTAACCCTGTTTAGTCTTCTTTTCCGATGCTTCTTAAGCATTTCCCTCTGTTCTTTCTATTGATTTGGGCATTCGATGGCCTAAAAGTTGAAGGTGAAGAAGTGATGGAGAAGGAGAAACATAGTATAATGAAGCAAGTTGTCTTGGAAGAGGAAGGGAAATAGGCACACGGAATAATAATTCCAACAGAGATGGAGAAGAGGATAAGAATGAGAGAAGTAATTAAGGGAGAAGACATTAAAAAAGTAGAAAAATACCTAAGGAATGTGAAGATGGATAGATGCGTTGGAGGATGGCTTTAGCATGTTATTGTTGTTGAAATTGAAGTTTGCATGCAACTTCGAACTTTGAAGTCGTGAAAGGGAGATCAGGCACCTTGAAAGTCAGACGGTTTGTGTATATCGTAAAAAGTTTTATTGTTTTTTATTGGGAAATTCCATAAATATCCTTACCAATTGAAGTTTAATGCTATCCTAAAAAAAGTGCCACTTAGTCACCACATTGTACGTTATGCCCAAGTTCAAGCAGGATCACCTTGTCTAGCGCCTAAGTGTCACTTTGCCAACTATGATTGGTTTGGTCAATGTAGATTGGTTTAGATGGAGCTGGTGCAATTTTGATTTCACATACCCGGTCTATAGTGTTGCATAAGACGTTAAGATACTTGCATTGCCTCTGTTTTCTTTAATCACATTTGAGACTTCAATAGATGCTTGATGTTTGGTGTTTCAAGGGACTAATAACATGTAGCTGCCTAGCAGATTTGTTTGTCTCGTTGGAGATATTTTTCAAACTTCTTCTTGGCTCTTTTTTTTTTTTTTTGAGTCATTCATTGGTGGTGAATGTATGTTCATTTAGGTGTATGATGTGACCCCTTTCATGGACGATCATCCTGGCGGCGACGAAGTTTTGCTATCAGCAACCGGTAATGTTTTGAAACCATCTTTACTACATGCTTGAGACTTTTCTCTTATGACTTTGCCTCTCTGATTATTTTCTGAAATATACAGGAAAAGATGCAACAAATGATTTTGAGGATGTTGGGCACAGCGATTCAGCAAGAGAAGAGATGGCGAAATACTACATTGGTGAGATAGACCCAGCCACAGTTCCCCTGAAACGCACTTACACTCCACCGCAACAAGCACAATACAATCCTGACAAGACTCCAGAATTCGTGATCAAGATTTTGCAGTTCCTTGTTCCCCTTTTGATCCTGGGGTTGGCCTTTGCTGTCAGGCACTACACAAAGGAGAAGTAAAAGGATTCGTTGTTTCATGTGTGTGTGGTGGGTCTTTGGTACATGTAGCTTATTTCATGTTTACTGGGGGTTTCTTTTCTGAGGGTATTGTGATTGATTGTGAGTTGAAATTTATCTGTGATATGTTGTTAAAACTCTATGACCGCATCTCATTTGGAGCTTATGCTCAATTCCAGACTGCCGGTATTTTCATTTTTAAGATTTAAATCTGGTCTTGAGAATGCCATTGCTGAAAGTATGCAACGGTTGTATCACAGAATTTCTCGGCAATGCAGAGAGTGATCAGCATGGTTTGCATTGATGGATAATATGGGCCAGGCCAGTCATATTAGACTCCTAATAAACATATGAAACGATTCAGAGATTTGAAATATAATCACATGTGCTAGTACCCGTAACACTTTAGAACTCGGGGGGGTTAATTACGCTACTTAAGACATGATGCATACAGTTTACTAATTAAAATCAAAGTGTTTTGCAGCAGACATGTCAACATAAAATGACCTCCCAATTTTTTATCATGGGGCCAGAAAAAACAAAATATAATGTAACAGAAGAAACATTCTGGAGTAAGTTTCTCTTTCCCCTCTCCC
The DNA here is from genome assembly GCA_026214975.1 of Gentiana macrophylla. Classification (NCBI taxonomy): domain Eukaryota; kingdom Viridiplantae; phylum Streptophyta; class Magnoliopsida; order Gentianales; family Gentianaceae; genus Gentiana; species Gentiana macrophylla. Next base: position 22,027,645 of record CM047806.1, read on the forward strand.
ATCTTTTTGGAGGATTCTATGACACTACAATTGTGGCAGAGTACAATCCATTCAACGAACAATTAACAACAATAAAGACACGCAATTAGGAATTTAACTCACAGTCATCTCAACAAAGGTTGTTTGTTTTGTTATATCTTATCGTGGAGGCTTACTACTAAATTGTGTGCATCATCTAGAAGCTTCCATACATCTAAGTGGCCAGCCATGCTATTACACTCCCTCAATATCTCATCCATGCTGTTATACTTCTCAATTATTAGTTTCCTCCTCTGCAATACAGATGCAGCGATCGCATACAGCAGCAAGTCTTCTGTTGGTGGTATCCTTAGTCTTATCTTGCTCCAAGCCGACTTCCCGAGACCCGCCCGTATAGCAGCTTGATCCGCCCATATAACCTCCCAAAGGCATAATGTTTGCTCAAAAGTTAATTCCCTTCTGAACAGAACCACCACCATTCTATACACAAAGAAACAGTCCTCTGCCTGAAGCTTCTCCAAGTGTCTGTAGAGATGAGAGTCTTTGTACTTTATGATTTTAGATACTATCTTTAACTGTCTCCTGATACCTACCTCATCTAGCCGGAAGTTATGTCGAGCTTTCTTCATGAACCCGACAAAACACCAGAATGCTTCATGGTCCTCTGTCATTACAGCAATTAAAGGAGATAGCAGATCACTCATCCCCTGGCAGTAGCCGATTTCAGGGTCGTAAAGTGCATAGGCTTCAAGAATGGCAACTAAACGAGCAGCGTGAAAAACCCTGCATGGTTCTAGATGATCGTAGTCTTTCAACCCAACAGCTTTTGCACAACGATGTGCTCTGTCTTCTTCAACCGCAGCTTGAGAAGGTGAATACGATATCCATTCTGCATTAGCTCGGACAGCATCAAGGCGAATGATTCGTTGCCATGTGGAAAAATCTTCTGATTTGTGGGTTTTTGACTGGACTTCAGTCTTGGAGGAAGTTGAATCCTCAGAACTCAGCAAATTAGTATCATTCCCATCCCTGCTTTCAGTGGAGGGAAATGTTTGACTCACATCAGGGTCTTCTGAGGAGTCGGAGTCAATCGAATCGGTATCATACACAACACTTGCATCTGCAGTTTGTTTTAAGTTAGCATCTTCATCAACCATAACAGCACTACCCTGATCTGGATAGTCATCACGTTGATTCGTTTCCACACTGGAAAGGGATTCTCTAGCACTGACAACATCTTCAGAATCAGGAGATTTACTATCGCCGCCGCCTTCATCTTTCGAAATTTGGCGGCACTGTCGACGAAGTTTCTCATATTCCCTTCTGCATTCATCGTTGACAAAAGCAATGATTTTCATAATTTCAACTCAGCTGAGAGGGTTAGAGAAGGAGCAAAAAGGCACATAGATATGCAAAAACATACCTCTTCTCGGTTTTTATAATATCTCTTTCTTCTTTGGAACTGGACAACTCATAGCTGCAGCAAAAAAGCGATGTAGGTTAGAACTTAACAAGCATTTCAAAACAGTGGGGGAAAAAATTGAAAAGGAGAAATTACACTCCAAAAAGCAACCAAAATCCTGAATCTTATTGCTGCTGCTTAAATACACATAACGGTACTCTGGCATCATTGCTGACAGGAATTATTTTCATACTTCATTTATCCTACTTCTACTGAAGATATAAATTGTTTTGTGGTAGTGTTGGACAAAACATAATACAATTAATTTTGACTACAATCAATCAACTAAACTAAAAGATCCAAAATCAAGTAGCAGCAAGACAAACATGCAATACCACAAGTGCCCCAGTATAGTCATGAGTAAAACCCGAGTAGTAGTAACATCTAGTACAACACTTCTAGTAATTCTTTTTTCTGCGATCCCTGGTCAAGAAAGTGTTTTTCTTAATTACTCCTGAGGTAACAAGTAGATGTTATTGAAAATAAGGACTGGTTTTTTCCCCCTTCCATTAATAGCTCCAGGAAGGTTGGGACACCTATCAGCAACAATCAGAAGATACATATAGAATTTGAGGTAGTAAAATATGCTTACATTCCGAGAAGGAACGGCCAAACCTCAGCCCTAATTGATGGATCAATGCCCTAAAAGAAGAAAAGGAAAAAAGAGTACAAACTTAAGTTCCAACCAAGAGCTCAAAGTACCACAACGAAATGAGAAATTGAATGAAAAAATCCTCAGAGAAGGCAAGACTCCACCTACCCCACTTCGCACTTTCTTCAGAAACTGGATTCCACTATCTTTTAGTTTTCCATCGGGCGTAAACATGCTTCTCCATGTCTGAAGGGTGAGGACATGCTTTCTCTTTCTGCGGGACCATGGTGATTTGAGGCGACCCCTGGAAGCAAATGATTGTCGCAATTAATTACTATGCATGATGACGAGGAACCACAACATTCTCATTCATGAGAACATCAACAAATGTGTCAAAAGCTTTAAACTACTCAAGCAACTGGAATCCAAACAGTTAATAGCTTCTCGCATTGAGATTTGCTCGAAAAGATGCATTCAAATTCTTAAAGCAATGGGTCTTACACCTGTATAATCCTGAATGAAGTAGAAAAAGAAGAAACTCAACAAGCTGAATGTTCCAAGAAGCCAAAAAATGACAAAAACGAATTCTAGCATGGTAAACCAATCAAGACAAGACAAACATTGAAGGTGTTATTTAGCATATCACGATGAAAAAGAAAACATATGTAACACTGAGGTAACACAGTATAGACACAGTCTTTGGATGTATGATAAGGTCAGGAAAAGGACTCAGCTGTCCATATCAAAGCATTGTCCACAACATCCTAGAAAAGTTGTAGGATACCAAAACATTATTTGTGTAGATGAACCTTCAATGCTCAAAACAGAAATGGCAATAAGTATCAGTGTCATAGGGACATTGGCGTCACATCCTCTACAGGTACGGCACCCAATATAGAGGAAAGTAGAAAATATCGACAATGTATACATCTTCTATCAGGCATAATTTCATGTCTTTTCTTTGTTTCTTTGACTGGCACCCAATGGGACAGACTGGCATGATTTTGATTTGCCCGAATTAAACAAAGAAACCACAATATTATGCCGAGTAGTCTTATACTTGTAACCATTACATAATCAAATCTTGACCACCACGGATACAGAGCTCTAAGAACTGACAAATTTTGCGACCACCAAATTTCAGCAATGCATCAGTTCACAAATACAGTGATTGTTCTACACAGTCAAACAAAAGCGATGAAACAGCAAGGTTCACGAACACAACAATCTACACGTGTATTGAATTTACAGACCAAATCTAAGTGCGTATTTATGATTGCAAAACTATGAAAAGTGCTTACACATACTCGCACTGTTTAGCTGTGCTAAAAGGTCTTTAACAATCACCTGCAATATAATGTACTTAAAAGAATTTTCCAATAAAACAGATTTGTTCCACTCAATATAACATCAGGTACATCTCGCAGAGAGAGCAAAACGGTAACGTTAATGAAAAAATTATTAATTCACCAGTAAAGGGAAGTTTGGCATGCTTTTCAATGACTAATTTCTTTTTCACAAATAAGAAGTATCAGTTGACAAATTCAGGTTTGGCTGCATGTAAAGATCACACAAGAAGGATATCAAATTATTAACTCTAAAGTATACAATTTATTCACAACTAACATCCAAAAACAAAAACTTGAAGATGAAAAAGAGGTGAACCCAGACAGGAAATGAAAAAAGAAGTTAAACTATTATAAGCTCAGGAAAATATCCGGAGGTTCTTAATAGAGCAATCACTAAGGTCCATGGGGAACTTTCTAAGGACAAGAAAACAAGATCTGAACATTAAAACCTAAATCAGTGTCCCATTACCATATCAGCCTACAGAAACATTATGGACAAGAGTAACACACTACGAGGTCTTTTGCTAAAAGGTACAAGAATAAATTAGTAGTGCGGTAAATGGAGGAGAGGATCTGGAAGAGCTAAGTGATTTAGAAAAAGACTCACCGATCAGAATGAGAACAAGCAGCTGGCGAAGAAGATGCTACAATAAATAGAACCGACCTCAACTGAATCCACGACGAAGACGATGAAGAAGAGGAGGTAGATGGTGTATTGGAATTGGATGTAGACGAAGTCAGGCTTCGCCTTAGAGCTTTCATCTACTACTAAAGCTAAAACTTTTTTTTTTTTTTTTCAGTTTGTAGGAACCAAGAATTAAACAAATACACTAAAAATGGAGCCCTAAGATTTGAACAGCTTTGAATGCTCTGGAGAAATTCAGTAAAAATTAGTTCATCTTCTGTGTTTACCTAGTATTGTAAAGAACGGCGGCGGCCAAAACGACACCGGCCAAAGCCGTGATAGCGAAAGCTACAAAGCCATTCCAAGAGGGCGAATCATCCCAGAAACCATCGCCGCCGTTGAGGTGAAAGCTTCCGCCGAGTTTACTGATAAGTTGAGTAACACCGGAAGGAAGACGACCACCGGCGAACGGCAAGGACATGGATGGAAAGAGGACGGAGAGAGAAGAGAGACAGGAGATTGGAGATTAATGGCGATTCTGGTTTTGCCCCACATACACAGTTGCAGCAATCGTAGTTGACTTTCCACCACCATTACCAAACCCAACAAAGCTTCTCAACTAGTAGTATTAATAAATATAAATAAATAAATAAATAATCCTTCTTTTTTTTTCCCTTGATTTCTTTTGTCGTTGATTTGAATCACGGCTCTTTTCACTTTAGCTCTTTCTTCCAGACAAATTTTTATTCTTTGGAATTACCGGCTCATTTCCAATTTAAACGCCATGTTTAGGCTTTAGCCCTTTTATTCTATTAACACTATTAATTCAAAATCAATTCAATATTTCATGACTTTTAGGTTTTCAATCTATGCATAACTTTAAAAACAAGATGAAATGAAAGGTCAATTTTGTCAACTATATTAAAAACCGGATCATTCATTAGTTTTGTTTATATGTCTTGACTCTTGAGGATATTCATTATGTGGTGATAATCCCGGTCTTGAGCTTGAACACTTCCTCTCTAATTCTTTCGATGGCTCAAATAGAATGATGAAATTATAACAGATGCATGCTATCTCTATTAGAAAGCTCATTGATCGTATTGTCCAGTCGTCTGAGGCCATAGACATGCCCTTGGCTCAAAGATGACTCGGTCAAAGCACAATCCTTTTATGTTTGCATGAGTTAGAGAAGGTATTTGTCGTTTATACCATGACCACATACTCGATGTTCACTTCGATCAAGATATCTCATGAGGCCATGGGTAGGTTCTTAGACTTGGTGTACGCATACATAGCGTTGCCTTAACCCCTTATCTGAAATCTTAGGTAGATATGATGCTCGGGGATGAATTGGTCAATGCTCGTTCCCTTTACGTTCGCATGAGTTATTGAGCAGTTATATGTTATTTACATCATGGCTGAAATCGTGAGGCTAACTCCCCCCTTTCCTCCATGTTAGCTTAATGCATGCCACTACAACATCGTGCTCGATAGTTCATTAACGGCTCAACGCATATTATTATATATTCATTGTCAAGTATAAAACTCTTTATATATTGAAGCATATTGTAACTCTTTAATTTATACTACTAACTTAAGCATCGGAGGAACGTTCACAGAGCAAGAAGTTGCCCTACTTCTCCCGCACAGAATATAGCATTTGAACGCTTGTTTCTATTTTTTTTTTCTTTCTGAAAAGGTTAAGTTTGTGTTTGTTTTTGTTGAAGTTTTTTTGGAAGTTTTTTTTTTTTTATTATCACTTCATCAATCATTTTTTACAATTCTCTCACCAATCACTTCTTCAACTACAAATAAAAAATATAAAATTATCTTTCACAATTTCACTTTATCTTCCTTATTACTTTTTTTACTTTTATTTTATTCATTATACTATTTTATTTCAATTTCTTCCACCAATCATTTCTTTATCTACATAAATTTCAAAAAAATATTTTAACTTTCTAATCATTATTTCAATCATTTTAATTATATTTTATTATGCACTAGGATATAAAACACTCCAAAATAAACTCTAACCCAAAACAACGGGAACATAAGTGTTTCTATTTTCTTTCTTTGACTTTTCTCACGGTCTTATGTTCCACCTATGTTATTAAGTATTATTAGATTTTCCGTTATGTATTCTTTTAATAATATATGATGTTGTACTGCATTTTTTATTTCTCATCTCTAATTTCATTTTGTTCCAAATATGCGAGGTAAATTTATGTTTGTTTTATTAAAGATGTTACTGAAGCGGAAATGACTGTGATGCTCCATTAGCGCTGATGAATCCGGTAATTACTTAGACTCGTTCTCATTTGGTCTAAAAAAGTTAAACCGAATTAACAATTTCATTATGTCTTACTCTTATATAAAGTGATGTTTCTCCCAGATTAACGATGACTAATAAAACAAAAAATAATAATATAGTAATATTGTATTGATTTTTTTTTTTTTTGAGCTGGTACAGATTGTTAATATGTAAACATATTTGGATTGTGTGTGTTAATATGTGTTTTTTTATTATAGTTATTTAAATGTTATACATATTATTGTAGAGATTCTAATGCATTTGACTTTTGATAGAGAATCAGTAACACGAAAAGAGTGGTATAAAAATCTGTGAATTAGAGAATCTATTAAAAGACACTGATGCAAGTGCTGTTATTCTTCTTTTGCATTTCAACCCACAATAGTTATACTCTCAATTGAAAATAGTAGTATATGTATCATCAATCAGTGTGCAGAGGTTTAAAAGAATTTATAATGTATTTGGGGGGGGCTTTACGAAGGACATTGATGTTTTTTAATTAAATGGGAAAATTACACAATTATAGACAAAATAACAATAATAATCATACTACTATTACACAAACTTTTATGGATAGTTTGGATGGAACGAATGAAATATAATTGTATGATATTTTATGTCATTACATTGTTTAGGTAAGGTTGTAATATAAAGGATATAAAATTTACATTCTTATCCCGATTTTCAGTTTTTATCAAATAATTTAATGAGTTCTAGTCTTAGCAGTTGTATGTGTGAGTTATGCATGTCCACCATATATGGTAATATCGTTTCAATAAGGAAAATAATAATGTACTGGGTCGTGACCAACTTTCCCAGTTACTGGGTCGTGGGCCAACTAACTATCCAATGGAGGTCTCTTTGATTTTTATTATTTTTATGATAAAAATGACCCATTCTATGCCTTCAACTTCAAGCCAACTCGTGTTGTCAAAGTACTTGTGAATTATCAACGACCTTGAATCTTCACTTTTCTCTAACATTGAATTCTTTTGTTCAATTATCAGTCATCTTTTATGGACTGAATCCCAATATCTTGGACTCGGTCTTCATACATAACGAACGTTTGTATGAACTATGAACCATTGGCAACTCCCGCATTAGCCACACCATATCAAACTTATCACTATGACATCATACCAAATATAAACCTTAGAATCGAGTCGATTCTAACAAGTCAATTGTATTCAATTTAATACCACAGTAAAAACTCAATTGTGCCATGGAGTGAGTTAAGAAAACAAAAAAAACAAAAAAAAAAAAAAAAAAGGTTGTGGAGGGTGCGTATTGTCTTGCAAATCTGCTTGTACATTCATTCCGCTTTTCCCAAGTTTTTGGGACATTACATAACTAACTAAAACAGAATAATTAACAAGCAGACATTTAAGCACACTCATGAATTTAAGTGTGTGTGGATTTAACACCATCTCAACATAAGGTTTAGTTAGATCTTATCGTGGAGTGTTACTACTAAATTGTGTGCATCATCAAGAACCCTCCATACATCTACACGACCCGCCATGCTATTACACTCCCTCAAGATCTCATCCATGCTGTTATCCTTCTCGATGATTCGTTTCCTCCTCTGTAAAACCGAAGCAGCTATGGCATACAGTAATAAGTCTTCTGTAGGTGGGATAATCCTTAACCTGCTACTGCTCCAAGCAGACTTCCCGAAACCCGCCCGTATAGCAGCTTGATCCGCCCATATAATCTCCCAAAGGCATAATGTTTGTTCAAAAGTTAATTCCCTCCTGAACAGAACTAACACCATTCTATACACAAAAAAACAGTCCTCTGCTTGAAGCTTCTCCAAGTGTCTGTAGAGATGAGCATCTTTGTACTTTATGATTTTAGATACTATCTTTAATTGTCTCCTGATACCTACCTCATCGAGCCGGAAGTTATGACGAGCTTTCTTCATGAACCCAACAAAACACCAGAAAGCTTCATGGTCCTCTGTCATTACAGTAATTATAGGTGATAGAAGATCACTCATTCCTTGGCAGTAGCCGGTTTCAGGGTCGTAAAGTGCATAGGCTTCAAGGATGGCAACTAAACGAGCAGCGTGAAAAATCATGGATGGTTCTAGATGATCATAGTCTTTCAATCCTACAGCTTCTGCAGAACGAACCGCTCTGTCATATTGGATGTCAGCCTGAGAAGGTGAATATGATAGCCATTCTACATTAGCTCGAACAGCATCAAGGCGTATGATTCTCTGCCATGTGGTGAATTCTTCTGGTCTATGGACTTTTGACTGGTGGACTTTTGACTGGTGGACTTCGGTCAAACCCTCGGTGATCAGCATACCAACGTCATTTCCATCCCTGCTTCGAGGGGAAAGAAATGAATGACTCACATCAGGGTCTTCTGAGTCGGAATATGAGTCATATACAACACGTGCATCTGAGTAGTCATCACTAATGCCACCTTGTTCTTCTACATTGAATATCTCTCCACTAAATTCCGAAGTTCCGCGGCATTGTTGACGAAGTTTCTCATATTCCCTTCTGCATTCATCGTTGAGGACAAAAGCAATGACTTTTTCATAATTTCAAATCGGCTGAGAGGGCAACAGAAGGAGCATAAAGGCTCGTAATAAACAAAACTATACCTTTTCTCAGTTCTTATAAGATCTCTTTCTTCTCGGGAACTGGCCAAGTCATAGCTGCAGCAGAAATAGAGATAACAATACGAACTCAGCAATCACTACTAACTGGCTTAAGCAAATTCAGGGAGCAACCACAATCCCAAATGTCAATGCTGCTTATAACGGTACAATAATATCTGTCATCTCTACAGAGAAATTATTTCCATGCTTAATTTATATTTCATCAACTGAAGCAATAAACCGTGTCTTCTATTGGTTCTACCGTTCTGGCCAAAACATAATACATTAACATAGAATTCCTTGACAGCAAGTGCCTCCGAAAATGCACAGATACATGTTGGAGAGAGTTGCGTATCCAGTATGGATGCATGGCAGATATTTTAGATACGCACACGGGTATGCACTAGGGCGAATTCACATATTTTCAAAGTTTCGGATCCGTGACATGTGTCACGGGTTGTCTCATTAGGACGGTGCACTTAGGTAAGCCGTGTGGCAAACAACGTCCCATGTTTGCTTTAGCCAAGTGTGGATAGTCTCATAGTGACGTCCAAACAAATAGAACTCCAAAATTCGCAACAAATTTGCATGGTGAAATGGAAAAACTGATATTCTCTTACTTGCAATTTAACAATATACAATGCAACATCTTGTGGGGGGGCACTAATAAGGACAGGAGAAGCCGACGTCACTCTCTCAATTGCCTCGTTTCTTACACTTGGTAATTTATTTCATCAGACTCTTAGTCAGGAGAGTTTTACTCGATTACTCATGAGGTGAAGAGCACACCTATTAAGCCTTATGGTGAAAAGTGAACGTTATCGAACTTAAGATTGTTTTTTCTTCTTTCATAAATATTTTCCAAAAGGTTGGGAAACCTATCAGCATCAAATAGAAGGTACACCAAAGAACAATCAGAAGACACACATTAAATTTGAGGTAGTAAGAGCTGCTTACACTCCAAGAAGGAACGGCCAAACCTCAGCCCTGATTTTTGAATCAACTCCCTAAAAGAGGAAAAACAAACAAACAAACAAAAAAACCTAAATTCCAAAAAAAAATAAATAAATAAACGCAAAGTACCACCATGAAATAAGAAACTGAATTAATTATTCTCCTGACAAGGCAAGATTCCACCTACCCCACTTCGCACTTTCTTCAGAAACTGGATTCCACCATCTTTTAGTTTACCATCCGGTGTAAACATGCTTCTCCATGTCTGAAGGGAGAGGACATGTTTTCTTTTTCTGCAGGAGAGGCGGCCCCTGGAAACAAGTGATTTTTCTAGTTAACTTTGGTTGATTGATGACTAGGAAGCTCAACATTCTCATTCATAAATACATGAATATATGGCTCAACGGCTTTACACTAATCAAGCAACAGGATTTCAAACAGTTCAAAGCCTATCAAGAAGTTACAATCATTGAGAATTGCTCGCCAATATGCAATCAGAATTCATACACCTGTATGATCCTGAATAAAATAGAGAAAGAAGAAACCTAGCAGGCCTAATGTTCCGAGATGCCAATTAAAGACCCAATGCATGACAAAAAACGAATTCTAGCATGGTAAATCAATATGGATAAGACAAACGCTAAAGGTTCTTTTCATTACATCACAATGATAAAAATATATGTAAACGCTGAGGTAAATACACAGAGGCACACCACAGTGTTGAAATATATCAGGTATAGGAATCAGCTGTAAATGCCAAAGCGTGGCTAATTCAAACCAGAGAAGGCCCATGACAACTTTTTAAGGGCTAGAAAACATGATTTGAACATTAAAACCTAATTTTGTGATCCATATCCGTCTACAGAAACAAATGGACAAGAGCACATTGTCTAAAGCTACAACAAAAGCTAATGCTGCAGTAACTGCAAATGGAGGAGATGATGAGGAAAAGCTAAGGGACTCAGAGACCTGTTACAATAAATAGAACCGATCTCAACTGAATCAACGATGAGGACGATGAAGTAGAGGAGATAGATGGTGGATCCGAATTGGAAGATAACGATGTCCGGCTTCGCCTTAAAGCTTTCATTTACTACTAAAGCTAAAACAACTCTTGCATTTCTTAGGATAGGCTAAACGATCAACAATAACTACATCATAGAAATGGAATTCTAGGGTTTCACAGCTTCAAATGGTGGATAAATTTATTAAATTACTTCTAACATTTGAGTTTACCTAGTACTGTAATAAACGGCGGCGGTCAAAACGACACCGGCCAAGGCCGTGATAGCGATAGCTACAAAGCTCTTCCGAGAAGGCATCTCCTTCCAGAGTCACCCGGCCGCCGTTGAAGAGAAAGCTTCCGCCGAGTTCACTAATAATAAGTTGATTTACAAAGGGAGAAAGACCGCCGGAGCCATTTCCATCGCCGTTGACATTGGATTCATTGGTTAATGATGATCGGGATTGGGAAAATTTATGTACAAATGAAATCAAGACAAAACCTAAAAAACAAAATAGATCAATATACCATGAAAATCAATGGTTTACTTTGAATTGATCTCTGTTTGGCTTTGAATTGAGACATGGGAGTACATTTCCCATATCTCTCCTGATTATAAAAACAAATAAAATAAAGGACGATAATATACACATGTGAAAGAAAGAGGAAACAAACAATTTAAAAACATAAGCAAGAAGAAAAATAGGTCAACTTTGGAAACAAAGTAACTATACTCCCGTCCCTTAAAACAAAATAAAAATATTATACTCCCTTCCGAAATAACTGTGGAAGTTATCAAAAAAAATTTATTTAAAAATAGTTGTTATATTTTCAATACAATATTTATTGTGCTTTTTCTATATCTATATTTATTTATTAATGAGAGAATAAATACAATATTGTACTATTAATTATTGACTAAATGTTTTTAGTCATTTTAGCATACAAATTAAAATATTAACTCACGTCCTTATTATGCGTGATTTGTGGCAATTGTCTCACTTATTTCGGAACAATAGAATAACAAGTTTTACAATACAACTTTTTGTTTCTAATAATCTACGCAGGATAAAAATGTATTATGTGAAAGGGAATAAAATGTAAAAATTCAATGTATGTCACTTAATACAACCATATTATAACCGTTGCATCATATATTCTCTCAAATATATATGAAGAAAGTTTACTTTCGTTACTGTTACTTATGCAGAACGTACTTGTTATGTTAGTTACCTTTCGAGTTCCGTCTCACGTAGCATGATTCACATTCTTGTTATATCTGCGTCTTACAATCACATAGACACAACCAAATACTCAAAGGTACAACGCATGCTACTGCATACGTGAAGGCATGGTGCAACATGTGTAATATGACTAAGTAAACATCTTACGTGACATGTAAAATCACGGTACTCTTGTAATACATTGCTCGCAACAAGGGTAATACAACTAGCTGTACATCCAACAAGACCCTTAGATCATGGCAGGGGCAAATCCATGTATGTCAAGTGGGGTCACGTGACCAATTGAGATCCGGTAAAAAAATAGTATTAAAATGATGTTGAATTGTTGTTAAAAAGTGTCGTTTTGTGGTTAAAAATGTGACGGAACTAAATGCCACAATGGATGTGGGAGAAGCACGTGACCGGGATTTGGGAAGAATGTGATATCCCACATTGGATGTGGGAGAAACACATGACATTCTTATAAGTGTGAGATATAAATGCTTCTCAACTCGGGTTAACCTTTTGTAGACCAAGCCGAGACGACGGCCCAAGCGATTGACCGGATCATTTATGTCTCATTTAACGCTACTGATCCCAAGTCTGGGCGTTACACTTTGAGTGGCAATGGTTGCATAATCTTGAAGATAAGCAGGTGGTCGCTCATCCCTTTTGAGGTCGAACATTTGGTACCTCGATTTGGGAAGGTGGAGTATCGGGTGGAACAATAAGTTTTCTGATTTGTGGCTCATCAACATGAGAAGTTAAAGAGGAATCTAGTGCAATATTTTATGAGTCACAACATGTCTTGAAATGTATATGCGTTTTGATTGAGGTTCAAGACATCTGTGACTTTTATGAAGAGGGCTATACCCAAGAATATACATGGATAGCTTTTCTTATCGAACGTAGAAATGATGTTGAAGAGAGGGAAAACGCCGACAACCAAAAACCCTTAGTCCATGATAGCTTGGATTCCTTTTATAGAGCTTGTGGTAAGGCATTTGGAAGTTACGAACGGATGATGAAAGCCTGTTAATGAGGTATACGGTTGTTAAGACCGCTTCAACCCACGATTTGAAGGGAACATTGGTATGAAAAAGCATTGTAAGGGTTGTTTCTATTATATGCCTATGTTTTCTTTCGGCTGCACAATTTTGTTTGGGGTGTAAGGACAAGATATTTGCAAATTTATTCCACATTTGGCTAGGTAATTTAGAAATAGAGTTGATTTATATTCACCACCCCATCATACTGGAAGTTCTTAATTTTCCGATCAAATTGATTCTGAACTAGCTTTTGAAACTTTAAAAAGCATTCGCAAAACTCAAATTTTTGTTTCAAAGGAAATAACCAGGTGAATATAGAAAAACCATCTATGAAGACAACATAATATCCGTAATATTGATTGGACTCAATTAGGGCAGGTCCTCACAAATCATAATGCACTTTTTCAAGAGGCGAAATAAATTTTCTAGTGTTATTTTGAAATAAATACACCAATGACGAATGGATGAGACTAAATTATCAAAATGGATCACAAGTTCACAACATAATGATCAATAGTCTACAAATATGTAGTTTTACACAAACATTTTCCAAGATCTAAATGGTTTTTTTTATTTCAGCTCTTGCTGGTCATAACAACCACCATTTACTAGTAGTTCTCTTGTACTCTATTCCCGACCCCCCCCCCCCCCCCCCCTCTTCCATTACACCAGTGACCGCTACCGCTGGTCTTTTTGGAATGCTGAAGTCTGCTTAGCATACAAAACCTTCCAGCTAATCTGCAAAGCCAACACCGAGTTTGTTTTAGGACCGAGTTCTATACCTCACTTCCAAGAAAAGGGGCATTCACAGCTTTGAAGCTGCTCCTTTGTCTAGAAACCAATTCAACTCCCCTTCAGGCGAGACCAATTGCACAGGAAGTGCGCTAGATTCTTGATCGGCACCAAGCGCCGCAGCTACTGCATCAGCTTTTCCAGAGCCTGCCAAAACAAGGACTATATTTGCAGAAGAGTTTATTACAGGGAACGTGAACGTTATCCTTTCAGGAGGAGGTTTAGGTGAGTCCTTGATGAATGCAACCCACTTCTCGGTTTCTTGGACTAAAGGATGTCCAGGGAAAAGGGAGGCTATGTGTCCATCTGGGCCCATGCCCAAAAGCATGAGATCAAATTTCGGGAATCCACTGGCTTCAGATAGTGCTATTGTCTTGTTTGCCACCAGATGCTTGATACAAGTTTCATAATCATCAGCAGCACCTCGGCTGACAAGGCGTCATTGATTGCATATACGCTTCCAGCAGGAATTGGCACCTCATAATGATAATTAAGGTGAAGAGAAAACACAAGTTATTTTATTTTTATTTTACAAACACAATAATGACAAGAGAAAATGTAACCAGTAAGGGACTGATCACACTGTAGGAATGGAATGCAAGGTAAAGCAAATGTTGAAAGGAAGTGCAAAATACACGAACCTAAGATTATGAGACAAGACTACCAGACAGCTAAGGCCAGCAAAATGTAATATGTGTTTTATCCTGCTTTTTTAATCCTAAAATCATAAATAAAATTCCATACTGAGATCTTGTTCTAGCTATCTGGCTAGATAAGGAAACAGTTTAAGAATGTAAAAGAATTCAAAACGACGGCTTGGGCACTCAGGATGGGGTTTAAGAAAATCCGGGATATGAACCAGGTGTTGTTAGCTAAGTTAGGTTGGAGATTGATCAACGAACCAGATTGCCTATGGGTTCAGCTTTTGGGAAGCAATCATGTGGAGGAGAGAGAGAACTTTAAACGTGCCAACCAGCCCTTGCCTACATGGCAAGGCATTTTTCATGGGAGGAAAGTTTGGACTTTGATCTGCAACAACATGATGCTCCAAGGGGGATGGCATGGGTCAATGGTCACATGCAGATGATGGTAAATATTCTGTTCAGACCGGATATGACTTGTTGAAGGCCCCGCGTGGAACTTTGCAAGTCCCCTTTTGAGGTGGATATGTCAAATACCTGATCTACAACACCTGAATTGTGATTCTCTGTGAAGCTAGACACAATGTTTTGAAAACAAATGCGCTCTTATAGACTGGACACTCCTACTCTTCTTGTACCAATTGCAAGCGAGTCTTCATACTCTTAGAAACTATAATTAGATTAAGAATGCCTGGACTCTCACTCTCCGTGTACCACCGCAACAGCTTTCTCATTTCTTCTGTTTCTTTAGGGTTGAGCTTTGTATCATTTTTTACACATCCCAACAGCTTGGTGGACCTTGGTGCGACTTAGAGTGGAAGTTTGTTATTCATGAGATGGTTGCAGATGCTTGGATGTGGAGAATAGTAGTTCTTTCCTGATTCCTGCCCCCCTGGATCTCACATTTCAGAAACTGAAGTTGTGGCTAGAGCTTGCCTTGTTTTGGTTTCGTTGGGAAAAAATTCGGTAAAGTGTATAGTTTTGAAGTAGTATCGCTTTGTAATTATCTGTCTATGGCGGCAAATACTTTTGGATACGTTATATATATGGTACCATGCAGTGGCAGATCCAGAAAAATGGTCACTGGAGGCAGATCTATCTATTTTTTGTATCTCCAAAATTCATACCTATTATACATAGTATAAGAAATCGCTGTTGGCAAATAAAAATTTCCACTGGGGTCAAACTCTTTTGTCCGTCCAATATTTTTCTTCACGTGAATGTAGTAGCGAATATATCTAGGTAACAAAGAAAATATTTCACTGGGGGCAGCTGCACCGGCTGCAGGAAGGGTGTCTGCCTCTGATCCCATGTTTATGCAGAGAATTCAAGCAGACACAATCTTTGACCTGTTCATGCAGACTAAATTATTTGCCTATAGAAACTCGGAGACAGGAGAGACAATCAGAACGAGCCTTAGCATGCTGAAAACTTTTGAAGCCCCAGTCAGAAATCAAGACCAAAGGGCATATTTAAGTAATAATCATTCCTTTGCTCAAAAGTCTGTTCTAATAAAAGAAGAATAAGATTATAAAGCTTCCCTGAAGATTGGGATCTTAGCTTAAATCTTTCTGGTTTGTTTAGATAATATTAAAAAAGAATTGTGTGTTTCTCCTGACAAAATGTGCACAAGAAAATAAAACCTTTCAACTTCCACTTTTACTTGGTTCCTAATCTCTCCACTTTTATGTTACATAAGTTCATTACTTTGATAAAGAAAGTTATAAAATACTTAAATAACACAAACCACTTTACCCACCGCTAGCCCTCCATAAGCAAAGTTTCTCAAATCGTAACCTATTACACATAAGTTGCTACTTGAAAAACCAACAAGTTGTAGTACTAAAAGAGGGAACAATATGGATATACTTCCTGCTAATCACAGACTGTCACAGATTTCAGTGAAAAAGTGCAATGTGAATAAAATGATGACTGAAGACAGGTCAAGATATAATTTTCTGCACTATTACTTTCATCCCATGCCAATATTATTTACCCTCATCCTCATGGTTTGAAATAAATGAAGGCAGGACACCAACAAAGAATTTCAGCAATAGAATTTTAGACGAAAAATTTTAAAATATGTATCCAAAGAATTCAGGGAGTCTGATGAAGAACAAGTTTCTTTATGTTCTAGTTTGATCCCTAATTTATCTCCATGGTAAATCTGTCTATACAAAAAAGAACATGTTTTGCTAAGACTGACTTATCCATCAGACCATGAAAACTAGCAGTCCACCAACAACAAGGTGTGTTTCAGGTGCAATTACAGGAGAACACTACAACCTATTTAGGCTCTATGCATAAGCAAGTTATGTGTCAATAAGCAATTCAGAACAGTTTATTGTTTAAAGCTGATCTCTTGCACCATAATCTAAAGCAAACATCCAAGTTTACTTAAGTACAAATATTCAGCTCAACAGAGTAAATTTAAGGAGTAGTGCCGTCACCATTGGGGAGAAAATGTAAAGACATATTTTTCCATTTCATCTTGAAATTAGAATATTTCCAGAGAAAACATCAAAGAAAAAAATAGCAAAACCACATATACATACCTTAGATAGGAAACCATCAAATGCAAGCAAATAATTGCTATCTGGATGGTTCTTTGGAACTACTCTTTCATCTGCCCAGAAGATACGCCATCTCGACCAATCAACCGTCTCCAGGTACGGAGGCTCCACAAGTTTTCTGTCATTCAAGTAGCTGAAATCTTTAAACTAAAAACTCAAGGAAATTATTAACACTCAAACCACGACGGAATTCCATAATAAATTAACAAAAGCAGAGAAGTAATGTAAGAAACTAATTGACCTGAGGGATTTGATGAGGGAACCACCAGATAATACCACTGTAAAAGTATTCCTCTCTTTAATAAATTTATCGGAAAGATCAGCGACATGTTTGGCCAAAGAGATGGAAATCTCTTCCTCCGAATCGAACACTTGCGTGTTGCCGGCATTCTTCTTAGTGGCCACCAAGGACATTGTTCTCTTGGCTGTAAACACAGAGTTAATTGCTGAAAAATTCCGCGTAGGTCGGATCGGAGAATAAACAGGTCCAACTGTTGAGGGCTGAAAGCTCAACGGTAATCGGCTGATCGACGGGAAGCGACGGGGAATGCAGCAGTTACCGGTCAGCGGAAGCACATGAGAACAGGACGATAACATTATACTTATAAAATAGAAATGAATGAGAAGTCAAAAGGTTTAGCCGTAAGAAAGAAAATAGGGGCTTAAGGTTAAAAAGCCTGTTTGACAAAAAAAAAATGGGGAATATAGTCTTTTCTTCTAAGAATTGGCCTAAATAATTTTTTCAAGATTTCACCACTCTAAATTTTCGCTTTTGGTGTTTTTGGGCAAACTAAACCCTAATCGGAAGGAACCCAATAGGGATTCGAGCGACCCAAGATCGCGCACATTCAGTAAAAAGCTGGAGAAAATCGCGGTCAAAATCGCGGTCAAAATTTTAAGGCCATGAAAATATACGTTACTTCTATCGGCACCACGAAAATCGTTTGTGGCATGATTAATATTTTCGATACCTTATAAATTGTTTTTGGAACCATCATATTATTTTTTTTATTTCAAGCACAACCAGAAAAAAAAAAAAAAAATTTATTATACCATAAATTTTAAAAAATACAATTTAGTCATTTGATTATTTAAATTAAACAACATTCATCTTCATCTTCATCTTCATCTTTATCCTCTTCAAGTTTTTTATCAACAAAATTTATTTTCATCTTCTTTAACCTTATCATTAAAATCCATCTTCATCTATTTCAACATTCTTTATCATCAAAATTCATTTTCATCTTTTTCAACATTCTTCTTCATCAAAATTCATTTCATATACTCCAACATTTTTCACCAAAATATCATTTTCAAACAATATGGAAGTAAAATGGAATCAAAATTCATATTCCATGGCTTGAAACACCATTAATTATGGGAAAATGAAGTTTTTTAGAGTTTTCCGATCGGCCATTGGATTTTCCGTCCGGCATCCAACACAACTGCCGTTCGTATGTATAATAAATATCAGACTTGGTGACGTCTTGTAGTCCAGAAATGAATATTTTGTTGTTGCTATAACGCCACCAACTCTGACGTTGGAACGAATAATAAACGTCACTACTCCCGACGTTTTTGACTTCATAACTTAATGAGTTTATGTTTAAGACGCTCGTAGAATAGTTTAAGACGCCACCAAAGTTGACGTTAAGTTAAAACGCCCCCACTCCGATATTCTCGAGTACGAGATAAACGCCACCCTCACCGACGGCGAACATGTTACCCTAGTGGGCTTGTATGACTTAAACGTCAGCTGTGCTGATGTTTTATCCGCATTAAAACGTCACTGTCACTGACGTTTTAAGCACACGGTCATCTTCCCCAAACCTCCGATCGGAAAACGGCCGGTTGGACGAAAAACACCTTAAAAACCCCCGATTTCAACCCGATTTCAACCAACAACAAATACACGTTTCAATGGAACAAATTACTTGTAACGCCCCAGAAAAAGAACGTTCGGCACGTATAAAATAAAATAAATTCCACTTTATATGTATGCCTCTACTACGTCGTATCGAGTTAAGCAAAACGGAAGCAAAAGACTCGGGTATAATTTTTTTCAAATAACCAAGAATAGAAACTGAATATCTAAAGAGAGAAATGTAACATTTATTACATTGAACACTAAACGAAACCAAAACGCATTTAAACCTCCAAAAATAACTAAAAGAAAATCACAACGTTTCCAAACAAATCTAAAGTATTAATGAAAGCAAAAATAAAAAAACTCTTCAACTTCGCGCCCTTAAACGTCGCCGTCAAAATCCTCCTCAAACTCCTGGATTTACCTGTTAAATGTTTCTCTCCCCAAACACATAAATAAATATGCATTTGAGGTAAGTACATTGTACATAGTAAAGTGTAAGCTACAAATTAACTAAGGCTCTTTAACAAGTTTTATTATAATAGTTATCTTTATGAGACCGACTCGATCTAAGGTTCACTTCGTGTCCATCAACACGCGCTTGACTATACGCTTCTAACTTAGCTTATCTTGGTTACATCATTACTCAAGGGCACTGTCCATGGCGTTCATCAGCCTGAAGATATACTTGCTAACTAACGGTGATTAGCACCGATTAGCTCCGGGGTCTCCCCGGTATGCGTATATGTTCGATGAATTTCCTCCACTACCCTTCAGCCTTTTGAGCCAGTAGCGTTGTTCACCTTTCATGAACGTATCACATCGCCGATATGAAATAGTGCCTAAACAAGAATATGTGACGTTTTATCTTTTACTATCACATATGTAAGTTTATTATTGTGTATTAAATAGCCACCTAAGTGTTTTTAAAACTTATCTTATCAACTCCACTCCCTCACTTAGACAGCTAAACATCACATCCTATCAAGTACACTGACATTGATGAACTCTAGTTCATCAAAGCACAAGCCCTTTCATGCCCTTCCGATGGATCCGAACTTCAACTCCCTTTAAGAGTACATCCGGTGCCGAAACTAAATGATCGGAAGCTCAATCGAGGCTTGTTCAAGCTTAATTAATGTTATAAGATCAAAGAATTAACATTTAAAACTCATTACATGATTTAAAACAACATTCTCCTCAAAACAGGGGCCAGTGCGCCTACACTGGGTTCGGTGTGCACGCACTGAGCCTCTGTATGTAAAATTTCAAAATATGCTCGCCCAAGGCGCCAAAGATCGGTCTCAATGCCCAAGATTGGCTCTCCAAAGCATGTCCAAGACTAGGCTTGTGCGCCCGCACTAACTATTTGAATGTAAAAATTCACGTTCAGGGCCTCGTGCGTCCACACTGGGCTTGGTGCACCCGCACTAAGTGCAAGAACTCCCAAAAACTCGCTTTTGAACCCTAATCGATCCCTAATCATTCCCAAACTTATTCAACATCAATGTACTTAAAATAGCGTAAAAACTTGACCTTTACAGGCCATAACATCCTATGATTCTTAAACAACTTGTAGCATGAATTCTAACATTCAAAACATCAACAAAATCACAACTTAAACCCTATAAGCCGTAATTAACGTGTAGAAGACCTTCTTACCTTTACAAGCTAATCCGCCGTAATTAACGTGTAGAAGACCTTCTTACCTTTACAAGCTAATCCAAATCCAAAACTCGTAAAATAGCAAAGAAACTCGAACACCTTTTGTAGAGAAACCAATATGATCAATCCGAATTCGCATTAGAATCAGGTTCTCCTGGCATGCGAAACTTCATTCAAGAATATTTTGGCTTCAGGGGCTAACACGGTGTGACACGAATACGCAATTTCTCTCTTTTTACAATACCAATCCTGCAATGTTCCCCTGATAAATTCAAATAGATTCACGACACTCATCTTACGCGCATCCCTGATCACGTTGTTAAAACTTTCAGCATAGTTGCTTGTCATTATTGTGTAACGTGTCCCTGGAAATTGCGATCGTGCCTATTTGTCATATCCAATATTCTTTAGGTAACGCGCTACTGGCTTGGTTGGATCTTGATCCTGATCTTTTATCTGCTGAAATATTATTGTGAATCGCGTTTCTGAAAATGTATGTGCGGCTTCCCAGAAAGTGTATGGACAATATCCCGTGGTTTCGAATTTTTTATTGAAGTTCATGACAATGTGGTAATAGAAATAACAATGGTGAGCATTTGGAAATACTTCCTAACAGCTGCAATGATGCCTGGCCCTCAGTCTGATACGAACACCAAGTCTCTACGTTCTTCAATTATCGACTTCACTTTAAGCATGAAATACGTCCACGCATCGGTCATGGCAAACGCTAACGGAAAGAGATGGTCACCCGCGTCTACACCGATAGCTACTAACTATGTCCCCTCGCATTTTGTTTTCAGATGTGTACCGTCCACAACTATGATAGTCCGATAGTACTTAAACCCCTCAATACTAGAATTCAAAGCCATGAAACAATACTTGAACCTGTCAAGTGCATCAAGCTCTATGTCTGTGATAGTTCCAAGATTTTTTTTTCAACATGTAAAAGTAGGCGGGTAATTTAGAATACAATAGTGTTACGCTTCCGCCAATGAATTTTGAGGCTTTTTGTCTACAGTGATACGCACGCTGATAATCAAGGTCTACGTTGAATACTCTTTTGACCTCAACTATTAAATGTGTCATGAAATCAGAGCAGAGTTCGATGAGGTTCTCCCTTACGAAACGACCTATAGGTCCGGCCTGGCTTGCCTATGATCGTTGGTTAATCGCCTCCAATCTATAAGTGTGAGTTTCAATGTACGCGTTATCTCAAGTTCTTGCAACCGTGAACATTCCTACCTTCAACCATCCATTCGCATTTGTCTAAAGTAAAACATCGTAGTTTTAACTTCTCCTTGTCGGACCTTAAAGGTTTCCACATGTAATTCTTTTTCAAGGCGTGGTAACTCATTTTCATCTCAGATATCATCCTTGTCTCTCGAACTTCTACCAATAAACAACATTCTCGAATCTTCCTTCCGAAACGACTCCACCGTGAACACGGAGGAATTTCGGAATTTAGACCCGAAATGAGCACCTCTATTGCGATTAATACTTGCCATACTAAATGTGCGACCAGTGTCAGGATTCTGTTACAAAGGTGCCCTCAGATAACTCATAAACGATCCACCGATATCGAGGCCCGCTTGCATCGGTGTTGGCGTAAAATGAGGTAGAAAGTCAAAGCCGGGCTTGTTCCATGTATGTGGACATTATGACTTGTCTCGACCAAAATTATTCCAAGATGTTCCAAATTCAGTAATCGGTTCACGACTCCTAACACTAATTTGTTGTATGTACGGTGTATGCGCTGCTTGACCAAAATTATGCCGAGATCGTTCCAAATTATTCAATGGTTCACACCTTCTACCAATAGGTTGTTGACTGTAAGGTGTGTGCAATGAATGACTAATCATATTCGCAATTATTCCATAATCGTATCCAGGTTCACTTGTGATGTCAATGACTTGATTACGTAAAGTTGTATTCGGTTTGATGGCAATTTCATGAAGGGTTGAGACTTATGTAGTAGGTACAACATGCTCTCGGGAATTTCGATTACAGTCAAGTTCGGGTGTAAAATCCTTGATTCCTCTATCATTTTCTCGAACTATCGGTTGTTCATTTAAGTCAAATGCATTGTCATTCATGTCTTCTGAATTGTCATCGTCCATAACCGGTTCAGCATTAACACATAGTTTGACGGTTTCTTTTCTAAGAATATCATCAATGTATCCTAGCCACGTATCATCGCCCAAAACATCAATCGCCCCTTGTAATCTCCGTACAAAGTTTCATGACCAATGTATTGTTTGATACATCAATTCCTACTTTCTCACACACTTTGTGCTTCACTTCATCCAATGTCATATCGCTTTTCACACCTAATCAAATAAAATTTTCCTTTTTATAAGACCATTTGTCGCTTTCTTGGTATATATCCACTCTCCACTTGAATACGAACTTAACGGATACCATGTTGTTATCTGTGAAAGAATTATTAGTTCACATCAAGATAGAGTGGAAATATGAAAATAGAATAATATTTACACAATGAATATATATATATATATATATATATATATATATATATATATATATATATATATATATATATATCAATTATTTTACACATTGTTACTTTTTTTTTTTTGAATGTCGTTGTGTTGTGTTGTGTTGTAACATGAAGAGACGGGGAGATAGAAGAGAAAATTGTTTTTACCAACGTCATAGAATATTTGATGATGACGAGGGAGAACAAATGTTGTACATAGCCAGCACAATAGAGCTTAGACTTTCGATCTAACAGATGCCTCACTTCCGGCGGAGGCTTTACCAAGCTGCTGAGAACGGGAAAAGAGAGCTAATGAAATTTTCTACGAGCTATGCTATATAAGGAGCCCCAATACAATGCATGAGGATTAGGACGACACAGCGGATCAGAAGGAACCGAAAACACCCTGGGGATACATACATTTCTAAGAACCTCATCAGGTACGTACCATAGAATAGGTCGAGATTTGTCATATGGTTTATTTTCTTAAAATGAATCATTATGTTGTTACCGATAATTTCATGGGATGTGCTGATAAGATCACAAAATACGTAATAAAATACAGATAAATTTATCAATCTCACATGTGAATTGAATTTTTATTGTCAACTACAACAACAACATAATCAACTTATACAAGTTTGGTTTATTACTACGAGCAATCACATTGACATCAACCAAAATGCAAATTTATCAACTACATTTTTCTCCAACGAATGTCAATTTCATTATCAAACTATCTCATCACAATTAATCCTTTCACTACCCTAAAAATCGAAACTTTATTATTTCACTACCCTAAAAATCATAAAATTATAACTTTAACAAGTTAATTACCTCAAATATAATCATCTATCGATGTGTAAGAAAAACAATCAAAACAAATACGATATTTAAAATTATTCAAACAAAAATAAAATCTTAAGTGAAATGTTTACCCATTTGTTTAAAGTTACAAGACCGTGTAATAAAATCAACGCCGCTCAACCAAATGGTTTTTGGTAAAGAATGGTGATTTTTTGTTTGTTAACAATGGTGATTTTTGGTATGGTGAAACGGTGAAGAGGAGAGGTCAAACAGGGGGTGAAAAGGGTGAAATGATTCAGATAATGTTTTATGGTTTTTCAAATCCAACAGCGGCGTTGCAAATTTGGGCGAGGCGAATGGAATTCGACGAGGCGGCTCGTTTCATTACAATTCAACGTGATCCGTCCCAATTTGAATATAACTTCCAAATCCCACGAAATTCATCCAAATTCTCGACGGAGACGTTGAAATTTTGACACATCACGCCCAAATTTGGACGGACTCGTTAAAATTCCAACGGATCCGTCCTCAATTTTAACGCCATCCGCTCTTTTGGTTTGTCTTTACACTTCAACGAATCTTTGATTGCATTGCCATGAGTCCGTCACAATTTGACGAGCCTGCTCAAATTTCGCCGTGGAACTAAAAAATGTCAGTCTGAATTGACCTGAAACGAAATATTCCTTGCTACAATAATCTGATCTCATATTTTCTCGCCGTAAGAATGACCACAGTGGTGTACTCTATTACACCCTTCATTTATCTTATTTTCCGTTCCAGATTCACTTTTTCAACAGCTTATAAAACAACCAACTTTAATAATGTTCACTATACAATTCCTCAAAATTACTTTTCCTTTTTTGGGTACAAAACGGGGGGCCGGGGCCCCCAAAGCAAAAAAACTAATGTCTAGGTAATAATACCCTCTCATATCGTCCGATAATAAACTACTAATATAATCAAGAGAATCAAAATTACTTTTCTCTCTTAAATCTCAACTAACTAATTTAACATCAACACATTTTCCTTTTAAAAAAAAAATTTCTTACCAAAATTGAATGAAATGGTTTATACTTATAAAGTATATTTTAATATATGTTGTCAAAAAAAAAAAAAAAAAATCATATTGGTATACATAAACAATGTATATCAAATAACAATTACAGTGGCTCGACATTTGGCAGGATAACTTCCTAAAAAAGGATAAACATTCCATAGTAAAAAAATGAAGAAAACAAAACCAAACAAACAAAACCATTTGACAGGATAAGAAAATTGTTGACAAGTTGATGGAGAGGAAAAAAAAATACTATTCATTTTGAAGGGAGCCATAACTTTTTTTAAGGATGAGGAAATGGATTGGGTGTCATTGTGGACTTAAATCTTGGATGTCCACTCTATATCAAATTTAGGGAGTTGATAAATGTTCCCATTGTGGTCACTCCCATTGGGTGCCATTGTAGATTGAAATGGAGTGAGATTTAAACTTCGGGAGATTTTTCTCATGACTGACTCGCGTGTAAAAACAATACACGTGGACATATGCGGACCAAAGTGTGAGGTTCGGATGTCTTCACAAGTCTTGTCTTCTCAAGTGGAGTCATCACCCAAAAATCTCTCTTAAACTTTGGCATCGCAAACGGCGGAAACATTGTTTTCATCGACACCGATAACAACAAGATTGAGAATGCTTGCATTCATGATCATGAAAATGACATTTTGGTCCCCGGTTTTCTCGGACTCTGAAATAGTCCTTGTGTGCCTTGTACATCCTTAAGCATGTATTTTCGTTATGATTTTAAGACAGCTTAATGATTTATTGTCTTAAACAAACATTTGACATGTCTCATCTAACGACACATCTACCTAGAGTTTACATTTCTTAAATTTATTGCATCTCAACGGCTCTATCAACCAAAATCAATACAATCAACACCCGATTCAAAGCCCTAAATAAATTATTCATTCCATCCATCACATTTCACAAGGCAAAAGGAAAATTGGTCAATTCAACACAAACTGAACACGGTATTTACATCTTCTTCTCCTTCTTAATTCTTGTTCTTGATATTCTTCTTGATTTTTTTATTTTTTTGTATTTCACATCTTTATCGCAAAAATATCATTGATTTGTAGCATGTCGTCTTCTATGTAACGCCCGCTCTTGGACAATTTAGTCTTTATCCGGAAAAGGAACGTTCGCACGTATAATATAAAATAAATTCCATATTACACGTAAGCCTCTACGTCGTCGTATGAAATAAAAACAAACAGAAGCTCAAAAGACTCGGGTAAAACCATAAAAGATACTAGAAATAGAAACTCAACAAACTAAAGATAAAATGTTTAAACTTACAACAACGATCACTCCAAAGGTCTTACAAAGAGAATACGAAGTCTTAAAAGAAGTATAAACTTTCTTACAAAAGTCTAGAAATAAAAGAATAACATTTGTCTAGAGAAGGGAAAGCAACAAAGCCTAGTGCAACATGAAGAAAGGAAACTCGACGCATCATTAAAGCATCGTCTTCATCACATATCCTCGTCATCGAACTCATTGACAACCTGTTCATCTTCTCACGCCACTATGCACACAAAAGAAACATGAAAATGAGGTAAGTACATAGGTACTAAGCAAGACTGAGAAGCTAATGAATAATTATGCTTTACAACGACAAGGTTAATATAATTAATTAATTTATCTTTATGTGACCGACACAACTCTAGGGTTCACTTCATGCTCATCAACATGTTGTGACTATTGGTTTCTATCCTAGCTTATCTTTGTTACATTAGTATTCAAGGGCACGCATGGTGTAACTCACCACGGAGTAGGTGCAACATATTGGTGGATCACACCAATAACCACGGAAGTCTATTATGGTAGACTCCGATAGTGCACACGTTCAGTGAAGTCCATCCGCACCTGGAGTCTATTCTGGTAGACTTACGGAGTTATCCACTTTATTTGAACACCCACACATCGCGATATAGACTTTTGCCTTACCAAGAATGAATTGATGTTTAATCTTTTAACTACACAAGACGCTTATTATTAATGGTTAACTAGCCACCTAAGTATACTCAAGTAAGCTCCTCACAACTCCTACTCTCTTACTTAGACCACTGTGACACGGACAAGCCTAGCACATACACATATACATTGATGAATACTAATTCATCAAAGCACAAGCCAATCATCCTTTTCCGACGGTCCCGAACTTCAACTTTTCTAGAAGCGTCCATCCGGTGCCGGAACTAAACGCATCAGAAGCTTAATCATGGCTTGTTCATGTTCATTTAAGGTAATTAGATCATGAAACAACATTTAAAACTCATCTCATAGCTTAAAACAACATTTTCCCCAAAACCGGGGGCAATGCGTGCGCATTGAACGAGCAAAAACTTTCTGGAAGTCTCTGTCCGGCCAATGCGTGCGCATTGCTCCTACACAAAACAGAAACTGACCATCCTGCATCAGCAATGCGTATGCATTGCTAACCAATGTGTACGCATTGAGCGTAGAAAAGCCCTAGCTCACCTTTTTCTGCACTTTTACGATCCCTACTCGATTCCAAACATATTCAACATAAAAATACTTTAAAACAAAGAAAGAAAATATGTTCTAAACATCATATAGCATACCATAGCATATCAACAACATATAAGCACAATTTCTTGCTACAAACCAACACTAACGATCAACCTAAACATTGTAAAATGTAATTACTCATTAGGAAGAGCCTCTTACCTTATTAGCAATCAATTCCAACCCAAATCCTTCAGAAAAACCGTAGCACTTCCAAGGTTTCACTCAAAACCTAATTGATCACATCAAAAGCTTCTAAACCAAAAAGAACTACGATTTAAACCTCATTATCACACCAAACTTGATCAAACCACGATGATCCATAGTTAGGGCTAAAACTCATACCTTTGCAAAACTCCAAACTTTTGCTATCAAATTGATCCTCATTTCCTGCTGATTCCGTTTCTCCAAAAAATTCTGAAATCCGCTAAGAACTCACTGAGAAATCTAGAGAATTTTCCCTTGCCTTCTCTAATGCTCATAACGTGTTCTTCAGAGAGCGTTAGAATAATCTGATTTCTGATTCTGATAACTCCTCCTACGTATCTTCTAATTGTGGGGAGTTATTTTCTAAATACAACTCCCACACTTAAAACCATTTATTACTAATAAATATCATTTATCCATTTCTCTTTATTTTCCTTTAATGTGATTAACTCCATTAATTGCAAATAAATCTCTTCACAGACGTATATATATATTTTTTTTCAAAATATATACATATATACCACTTAATTCCATAAACAAATAAATATAATATTTCGCTTACGCGAGAAATGACACGCCTGTCCCTTTTTCTAAAAATCGTTATTACATTCTACTTCTTTTTTAATGGGAGGTAATGAGAATGCATCATATTTTCAATTTCAGAGAAATGATGAATTTATTCTCTTCATGAACAAATAAAAATCATGGCTGAAGGTTTAAGGCATCCTCAAAGTACAATGTATCTAAATATATATATATTTTTTTTAAACAGCAATTTTTTTGTTTTTTTGGGTTGTGAATTGATGTTATCGATCATATTGTTTTAGTGAAAGGCTGGAGCAAGTTGCAAGTGCTTTGAATGGTTTGATGCACCAATGTGTCCCGTTCAAAAAAGTTTATTTCAAATCAGGGCTGATTAGAAGGTGCAACCTTAAGGTTGAATTAATAATGCGGTTGAAAATGAAGTTGAATATGGTAAAGCCAATCATGACATGTTTATAGGTTATTTATGGATAGTTGATAAAACCTGGATTTGATTTGATTATGGGTGGTATGAGTTCATAACGAAGAATGGGTTGATGGCTTGAATTACAAGGTAAAGCTTCTAGGTTGGATTGCTTTTTGTTTTAGGGAAGGTTGGATTGTTAGTTTTATGTATTAAATGCATGTTCTTTGGAAGTTTTTGAATAAATAAAAACCTTTCCTTCTAAAAAATGGGGTAAGTGCATGGTTTAAGTAATTAGGCCTAATGTGTTGATCACGTCTTTAGACAACAAAGTAAATTATTTATCAAATGCATATGACTTTTCTGAACAAGTAGTGGAAAAGGTATGGCATAATAAAATTAATGGCAATATTTTTTTATAGTCCATCAAATTTTCTAAAACATTATATTGATATTCAAATCCAAAAACCAGACTTTTTTTTTTTTTTTTTTTTCGTTTAAAGCGCTCTTCTCAGATCCAGGAGCCTAATCGCCTGACTAATCAAAAGTTCGGTCAAGCGCTCATTTACAGAAATCACTTCTTAATCGTGATAAGGTTTGTGAAAGAGAACACAAAGACAACACGTATTCCATGTGTAGATAAATTTGAATAGCGAAATGAAAACATGCGATAAATACAAATTTTGCCAACCTTAAAATATCAATGGCCTATTAGCTCAGTTGGTTAGAGCGTCGTGCTAATAACGCGAAGGTCGCAGGTTCGAGACCTGCATAGGCCATTTCATTTTTTTTTTTTTTTAACAAAACCATTCATTTTTAATCACATTTACATTACCATTTTAAAAATAAAATCACACTTTTTTTTTTTTTTTTTTATAAAACCTGATATTTTATTAAATCAAAAACTGTACATGACTCTACATAAAAGATGAGATTTTGTAATTACAGAATATCACAAAATTAGGACAGAAGTAGTCTAAGCTTAGAACTGCCATGATCGCGCGTTTGAAATAAACACAATGTAGGGGTCTTTGGGTACCATTTTGATGAAACTCTTCGTTCTTGCCAATATCAAATACTAGAAATCACCATGGAAAAGAATTCTCCAAAATTCGATGGTGTCGTGTTTAAGCATATGCACACCAAGGCGTAAATCAAGCCAATTCGGTATACCCACAAATGAAATGAATTCATACCAATATTCTCGAGGTATCACTTCTCCGTGTTTTTCTTACCACCGTACAATCTCTCATGGCATGCATTGTAGTTTCGCTGGGTACCGCATACATGGGACCAGTGTCATCCTCGATGATATGTCGCGAAAAAAGAAGTTCAGCCGTGGGGAGGGATTCTCTACGAATTTGCCACAAAAGTAGGTTACCGCGAAGCGGACCTTTGATACTCCAAATCGTCTTGCATCCACGGCTGTCCAAAGGAGATAAAGCAGGCAGCCTTTGAAGGGCATGGTAAGCCGAGCTAACTGTAAATTTTCCGGAAGGATGCGGGTTCCATTTCAGCCCGCCATCTCATTCTTCCCAAAAATAATTTAACAAAACTCCTCATTTTAACAATTACTTAGTCATAGGCCATTTCATTTATTTTTTTTTAACAAAACCATTCATTTTTTAATCACATTTACTTTACCATTTTAAAAAATAAAATCACACTTTAAGTCTCTTTTTTCTCATCCTTCCCAAAAAATAATTTAACAAAACTCCTCATTTTTACAATTACTTAGTCATAGGCCATTTTATTTATTTTTTTTAAACAAAACCATTCATTTTTTAATCACATTTACTTTACCATTTTAAAAAATAAAATCACACTTTAAGTCTCTTTTTTCTCATTCTTCCCAAAAAATAATTTAACAAAACTCCTCATTTTAACAATTACTTAGTCTCTTTTGTCTCATTCTTCCCATAAATGAAATTAACAACTAATTAAAAAATAAAGAAAAACACTTTAGTATTTACAAACATGAAATGAAACTCTACTACAACTCTCAATAGCAAAATTAATATTTCTTTGCAAACAATTTAAGTTATCTACAATTGCAGTCTAATAAAAATCATATTTTAACAATTACGAAAACTCTACTACAACTCTCGAAGTGTTATGAAATAATTGATGTGAATGTCCATTAACTTACACCATAAATACCAAGAGGTTTTATTCAATTCTAGAATTCACTACCATTCATCATGTAAACCTAAGTTACAAATTCCAAGAGTTTTCTTGTCAATTATTATCATTCATTGTATCATTTGTAGTTGGTTCATCTACCTTTGGTGTTGTATAAATACCTCATCCATATCTTTGGAATGGGGTGTAGAGAAGTTGAGATGAAGTAATAAGAAAGTTCATTCTTCCTTTTTCCTCTACATCTTTTGTTGTTGTATCTTTGGTTTGTTTTCTATTATTTTATAACAACATCAATCAAGACGAGACTCTACCATTTTTGAGCTCATGGTTCTCCGTAATTGATATGAAGCATTACCTCCCAAATTGTCACAACATCAACGTAGCAATTCTTCTTGATTAGGTGAAGGCATTCATTTTTGACAATTTTGGATGACCAGGGAGACTATACAACTACATAGCAAAATTTGTTGTAAGTTTTTTTCTTTTTCCCACTGCAATTCATATTATCATATTTAGAATTATGACTTGATGCCAACTATTTGTTTACTATCATTTACTATGCTTGTGGAGAATAAACGAATGTATATAATTAAAATTGCTCAACCATTTGATCTAATAAGCCTTCTTGAATTCAATAATTTCATGTGATGATGTTGCAACAAAGATGCTTCCTTTAATATCATGATTGGTTGTTGATATATGCTAATAAAGTCTTGCTTAAAATGTTCTTGTGCTATTGGTTAACTCCAATTCAAAGCAAATGTGGCTTATGCTTTTTGTGTTTTTGGTTTAATACAATTAGTTGTAGATGGTTGCTTTGAAAAGAAATGATGAGAATGATTATTGCATATAGACATAAAACTTTCTCTTGGACACAAACTAAATGTTAGCATAATCCATGGAATTACTTCTTGTTGTGCATTATTTGAATTATAAGGACATTAGATATCTTTAAGATTATTGGAATTGTCATTGTGGTTTTATATTTAGATGATTTTAATGCTAATTTCCAATGAGTGAAACCTTGTTATATGACCCTGTGTAGAATATTATTACTACTGCTTCTTTCGAAATGTGCAGTACATAGATTTTGCCCAATGCATTGGCTATATGAATTGTTGCATATATGTGTTAATTGGTTTCATCACTCCTAGGATATCTAAAGGTGTTCTTCTTACAATATTATTCTGTTGAGTTATATGCATTTACTTGACTGAACACTACTATTTGAGAAGAAAACTTTAAAAGAGAATTCCTTTTATTTATTTATTATGCCTGAGTATTGGTAGAAAAAGGAAGAGAATGCACACCTTTGTGCATGGACTCTCGGTGTAGTATATGGTACTCACATTGCAGCAAAATAATTAGGAAATGAAATCCGTTTAGTTCGCTCAGTCGAGTTTCAAAAGGACAAGAATGAATGGATACTTTTGATTTGCTGGCATGATTTTGTATTTCATATTGAAATTATTTCCATGTGTAATAACATGTGTTTATATGTTATTTTGATTATTTATACTTTGCTAACATATTTATACATCGAGATATGAGTTTAAGATGCGTGTATTGAGATTCTCATTACGGGATGTATTGTTGGCCATTTCGCTTAGTGCTTATACTTGTCTTTTACATCGCTTAGTAATAGTTGGTCATCATATGGTAATAGCCTCTTACACGGTGATCATCATTTAAGAATCACATTCTACATGTTTGTATATTATATTGATAAATCATCTACGGCACTTGGACACAACAAATAATGTAAGAATTTGAGGTAAAATTTTATTCTTTATGATGATTATACAATTGTTTTTCCTATATGATATGCACGTAATATTGATGTTAGTGGACTTTGTAACATCAACACAATGAGAGCTCAAGTGAGTAAAATGTCCCAATCAATTGGTAAACATCCATTCCATGTAGTGAATGTGACTCCATTTTCAAAATTTGGGAACGATCGTGGCGAGCGATGAATTTGAATTTGGCCCAAAGATTAAAGCCAAACTTGAGATTGATTGTTGGCAATGACAAAATATGTCTCATCGATAGTCGACAATGCACATTACATGAGAATGTCTCAAAATAAAAAAATAAAAATGGGAGAAGCAAATAATAATTGTTGCAAGTGCTATATTGATATAAGGCGTCGAAAAAGCCATTGATATTTAATCGCTTGAAATAAAGCACTATGCTCTCCCGAGTCTCGAATATATTAGTTTAGAGATATCTATAAAAAATTATGGTATCATATCGAGACTATGAGAAATAAAGAGTATTTACTCGTTATGAATATCATTTGTCGGTGAAATGAGTATAAACAATATGTTTGAAAATGATGAGACATGTCAAATCCTAAAAGATAAAGTGACAAACACTATATGCATCATTTTTGGAATTAAATTATGTAAGATGCATCATGCCACCAAATTAAAAATTTTAAGCTGTATCATTCCATTCAATGAAGTGAACGTGGAAATATATTATTCTGGAGATATCAATTACCGTTGTCATACCAAAATGAGACAACGGATGAAACGATATTGAAATGTCAAACTCCGTAAGAGATTATTCCCGCTTGATATATATTCATGAAGTTTGTTGATACCGCATAAGAGGATATCACATTAAAATGTAGAATCCGCCACGGGTTATTGCAAATATTATGGATATCGATTGTATATATTGTCCGAGATTAGCGGGTGGAAAAATAAATACAATTAAATCAATTCTCGTGACAAACATTATAATATAAATGAACTTGAAGTTCATTTCTGAATAGTCGTGATTGAGTCACTAAATACACAATGTGGACAAAATTTATGAGATGAATTAAGAACTCTAAAAGAGTCATCAATTATGAATGTTCTGGTAATATAAAAATCATGAAAGACATGTCATAAAATAGCTATATAGCATATCAATATAAGACACAATAAGCATTGTCAATCTCATGTGGGGGAGAAAAGAACATGAAGTTTTATTATATTATTTTATCGAAACCCCCAGGAAGAATGTCAAAAATAATGTGAATGATTCTTGAAGAATCTGAAATGACATAGTGCTACTGATGTTGATATTTATATTAAACCCATGAAACGTATAAGTTGTTTTGTTTCCAAAAGATATTAATCTCATAGATATGAGATGATTAAATAACTTTTATAATCATTAGAAACAAAAGTCAAATAGCACTTGATCATGAGATTGATTTAGCAAAAATCATTGTGTTAGAAAATATGTAAATCGTTTGAAGCGAATGACAGAGCATCAAGTTACAAACTTCGGTGCAATTACTACATTTTTAACGAAGATCATTTCCGGCATTAGGGGAGATAAGAG
Organism: Gentiana macrophylla; assembly: GCA_026214975.1. Classification (NCBI taxonomy): domain Eukaryota; kingdom Viridiplantae; phylum Streptophyta; class Magnoliopsida; order Gentianales; family Gentianaceae; genus Gentiana; species Gentiana macrophylla. The sequence continues at coordinate 22,061,880 of CM047806.1, forward strand.
AACCCCATTTTAATATATAAGAATGCCGAGAAATTTTATAAAGATCTTCTACGCATCATTCTAACTAAATTGTGTAAATAGTTTAACATGCAATATTTAGCAAGGAACGCCAGATGCTTTTCTTGGGTATAAAGAGTGACTATTTATAAATGCACCCAATCAAATATGATTGATAATATTATCTACACGAAAGTGTATAAGACCGATCGGTGTAAAAGATAAAATCCACGGAAAGTGAATTCACTATTGATATTAAGTCACTCATGAAATATCTCAAGAGATTTGTCTCAAAACGAAACCCCAAATAAATTCGCACGTGCATCCAATGATAAAATATTGGGGTTATGAACAACCGGATCCATGCATTGATAAGGATTCGGTTTATGCTAATATCGAATTAGCAATGTATTTCACGAGAGAAATTGGTAATATATTATCACAATGTCGTTTACATATTTGCCTCATAATTTGCTAGTATAATCTGGATCCGAACCCATGTCAATAATAGAGTCTTTGAAGCATATAGACTGGTAAAAATTAAATAAACAATAGAGGTCGATCTTGATTAGAATTTGGTTCAGTAATAACCAATTATTGATTTTGATCAATTACATTCTCCCACTATGGATAACATCATGTTCCGCTACTTAATAAATCTGGCAAAGAATTAAGGATTTTTATATGACGTTGTGACCGTATATTTATAGAGTCACTAGACATATTTATATGAAAATGTATGATTGATTTTAGAAATGAAAATCATAACTCTGTATATATTGGTTGAGTTGCAAATGTCATTATATTGCTTAAAATATGGTTAAAGGTAAGAAAATCAATCAAGAAATTCCTATGAATAAGGTATATATATAAATAGCTCATGCATAATGACATGAGTTGTGTGATATTACATCCCCTATTTTTATTTAGAAGATAATGTTGATTGTGTTGCAAGTGTTGCACAAATGAGTAGTGGGTATGATAATTTTTAGCCCTTACATTTAAATTGGACTCTAAAAGAGATATGACTTATAAAAAGTACGCTATAAGTGACAATCCGACATGTTTGTTCACTAAGTTCATTCCAACATCTATTTTGGAGAATTATGTTTATAGTATTGGAATGCGTACATTTGAATGATCATTGTCGTCGTCGGGAGCGACAACTTCAAAACAATCTTGATGCTTTGGTCTGTATGAACAATGATCGTACTCTTTTCCTTTTAACTAAGTTTTTTCCCACAGGGTTTCTTAGTTAAAGGTTTTTAACGAGGCGATCGATTCAACACATAAAAACGCATATGTCATGAACTACTTTCCTTGTCTAGTTTTTGTCCCACTGGGTTTTTCTAGCAAAGTTAATAGTACATGACATATACGTTATGCAACTTAGATAGAGCATTCAAATCAGCTCTATATTCAATGATCTTTATCTACTATTACAACTGCAAAGAAGATTGTTCATCTCAAATTCAATAATATTTACATAAGTGGGAGAGCACATGATCTTCAAAGAGAAGTGAAATCGATATGCGATGAATCAAGCCAAAGTGTTGACCCGACAGATTCAATTACACTCAAATGATGAAGAATTGTAGCGAGACATGGTGTTCGATTGATATTTCAAAGGACACAAGAGGAATTATACATCATACTTTTGAAGACGATCTACAAATGAAAAGCGATGCACAGTTGTTCAAATTAAGTGATCAAATCAATCGATTTATTCACGAAGCATAGTTTTCTACTACATTCAAGATAAGATTTCCATTTGCCGTTTCAAGCTCTCAAATATCGTTTTCATCATGGGGAGTAATACAAGCACGAATGAATATGTACTATTTTCCTTCACTTGGATTTTTTTCCATAGGGTTTTTCCTTGTAAGGTTTTAACGAGCGTATTCTTTGTTTAATGGACATTCAAGGGAGTGTTATGAAATAATTGATGTGAATGTCCATTAACTTACACCATAAATACCAAGAGGTTTTATTCAATTCTAGAATTCACTACCATTCATCATGTAAACCTAAGTTACAAATTCCAAGAGTTTTCTTGTCAATTATTATCATTCATTGTATCATTTGTAGTTGGTTCATCTACCTTTGGTGTTGTATAAATACCTCATCCATATCTTTGGAATGGGGTGTAGAGAAGTTGAGATGAAGTAATAAGAAAGTTCATTCTTCCTTTTTCCTCTACATCTTTGTTGTTGTATCTTTGGTTTGTTTTCTATTATTTTATAACACGAAGCAAAATTAATATTTCTTTTATGCAAACAAGTTAATTTATTCAAAAAATCAAATTTTAATTACAATTTCAGTCTTCAAATATGACTTAATTGATTTAATGTCTAAATGATTATTTCTTCCAAAAAATGTCTAAATGATTAAAGTCTTAAAAAAACACCCTTTAACAATTTACAAACATGAAATGAAACTGTACTTCAACTTTCGGAAGTAAAACATAATACTTTCAAGCAAAAAAAAACTTAATACTTCTATGCAAACAATTTAAACTATTCAAAAAGTTAATACTTTTATGCAAACAATTTAAACAATTACAAATATGAAACGAAATTCTACTACAACTTTTGAAGCAAAATTAATATTTCTTTTATGCAAGCAATTTAAGTTATTCAAAAAACCCAATTTTAATTACAGTTTCAGTCTCAAATATGACTTAATTGATTTATTGTCTATGTGATTAAATCTTAAAACATAATACTCCCTCCATTTCTTTATAATAACCACTTTTGGTGTCGGCACACAGATTAAGAAATTAATTCATGTTTCTTAAAAAACAGTACAAATGACAAAATTACCTATTTATTTTTGCTTTTGAATCACCTTATGTTAAATACTACATTCGTCCCAAAATATAAGTCCGTTTGGACTTTTTCACACTTATTTAGAAAGTTAGTTAAATTTGTTACGTGTCATTAATTTTGATTAAAAAGACTAAAATGACATTTCATTGGTATTAATGCAAAGTAGTAAAAATTGGTTAAGTATATAATAAATAAGGGGTATAATGAGAAAAATGTAATAAATTCTTTATTAGTTTTCTAAATGGAGTTATATTTTGGGACAAAACCAAAAAGCTAAAAGGACTTATATTTTGAGACGGATGTAGTACCCATTTTGGTAAATATGTATATTTATTTAAGGGGCAATGTTAATGTATTGATGTGATATATTCAAGCACCACACTGCAGTAAAATTCGACTTTTAGAGGTCAAAATAACACATTTCGACTTTTCGGAGTTGAAATAATACATTTCGACCTCTAAAAGTGAATTTACATACGTAATGCTGCAATCTTGAAGATATCAGTATGATCTTAATTAAAAATACCCTTATTTAAAATATGGAAATTTCATTAGTTCACCTCGTTGGTAATGTAGTAGTACTAGTATTTGTTGTCTTTTCATATGGCAAAGACATTGTAAATATTTTTCCTATTTTCATTCATTATGAATATTGAAATTTAAAAACATTGTTTGACCATTGTAATTAATATGGGGTAAGAGTGAAAAATAATAATAAATGTTGTATTGGGTTTCTAAAATGACAGATAAATTAACATAAGGTGTGTCTAGCTAGAACTTTTCGCCCTTGGAAAAAAAATGTCAGATAAATTAAAAGAAACAAATTCTGAAAACTGGCATTTAAAAAAAACAGAGGGAGTAGGAGTAAATATATAGAGAGACGCAAAAAATGCTAGTTACTAGACTAAGAAAATTTCCGGTTAAGCTGCTGATATTATCGGACCGAGAAAAGCAAAGAAGAAAGCGTGATATTGAAAAAGACTAGCAACTAGACTAGGAAAGAAAAATATTGATAATGATCTATATAAACCGAGAAAAGACTAGCAAATTTATTATAATTTATTAATAAAAGTTGTATTGACATAAAAAAAAACAAAAAAAAAAATCTATATGAAAAATAGATGGATGGACCTAAAAGAGATAGGGACCGTATAAAGTGATGATTATCTCCCGTTTGGGAAGAACGAATAAAATGTCAAAAAGACTACCTAGTGAGACCAGCTTGACAAATTTTTTTACACACGTTTATCGGAGGATTCATTTTCAATATGGGGTAAGAGTGTAAAAAATAATAAATGATGTATTGATGTTCTAAAATGACAGATTAATTTAAAGGAAACAATTTCTGAAAAAAACCGTTAAAAAAAACAGAGGGACTAGGAGTGAATATAGAGAGAGACACAAAAAAGGCGCTGCTAGACTAAGAAAATTTCCGATTAAGCTGCTGATATTATCGGACCGAGAAAAACAAAGAAGAAAACGTGATATTGAAAAAGGCTAGCTACTAGATTAGGAAAGGAAAATATTGATACTCATATTGATACTTAACCGAGAAAAGACTAGTAAATTGATTACTAAAGTTGTATTGACATAAAAAAACAAAAAAAAATGTCTATGGAGAAAGAGATGGACTGACCCAAAAGAGATAGAACCGTATGAAGTGATGGTTATTTCCCGTTTGGGAAGAATGAATAAAATGTTAAAAAGGCTATCTAGTGAGAGACTAGCATGACAAGTTTTTACACACGTTTGTCGATGATTCATTTTCAATATGGGGTAAGAGTGGAAAATATAATAAATGTTGTAATGAATTACTTTTAAAACGATGATAAATTAAAAAAAAAAACAATTTCAAAAAACGACCGTTAAAAACCCGGAGGAGTAGGAGTAAATATATAGAGAGACGCAAGAAAGGCGCTACTAGACTAAGAAAAATTCCGGTTAAGCTGTTGATATTATCGCATCAGAAAGCAAAGAAGAAACCGTGATATTGAAAAGGCTAGCTACTAGTTTAGGAGAATCATCACGACCTCCCAACTTTGAATATTTTTCGATGTATCTTTTCGATGTGAATATTGATACTCATCTATATTAACCGAGAAAAGACTAGCAAATTGATTATAATTGATTAATAAAAGTTGTATTGACATAAAATAAAAAAAAAAAAAAATCTCTATGAAGAAAGAGATGGACTGACCCAAAAGAGATAGGACCGTATGAAGTGATGGTTACCTTCCGTTTGGGAAGAACGAATAAAATGTCAAAAAGGCTACCTAGTGAGACTAGCTTGACAAGTTTTTTTACACACGTTTATCGGAGGATTCATTTTTAATATGGGGTAAGAGTGGAAAAAATAATAAATGTTGTATTGGTGTCCTAAAATGACAGATAAATTTAAAAGAAACAATTTATGAAAAATGACCGTTATAGAAAACAGAGAGCGTAGGAGTAAATATATAGAGAGACGCAAAAAAGGCGCTACTACACTAAGAAAATTTCCGGTTAAAGTACGATATTATCGGACCGAGAAAAGGAAAGAAGAAAGCGTGATATTGAAAAATGCTAGCTGCTAGATTAGGAAAGAAAAATATTGATACTCATCTATATTAACCGAGAAAGACTAGCAAATTGATTATAATTGATTAATAAAAGTTGTATTGACATAAAAAAAAAAAACCAGAAAAAAAAATTCTCTACGGAGAAAGAGATGGACTGACCCAAAAGAGATAGGACCGTATGAATTGATGGTTATCTCCCGTTTGGGAAGAACGAGTAAAATGTTAAAAAAATTTCACAGTGAGTTAACTCGATGAAGTATTTTTACACACGCGTTTAGGAGTAAATATGAGAGACGGAAAAGAGTTGACGGCTGTGGATTTGAACCCACGCCCTTTCGGACCAGAGCCTAAATCTGGCGCCTTAGACCACTCGGCCAAACCGTCGGATGAATGTATACGCCGTTTATTATTTATTTAACTAAACAATTTTAAAATCGACAAACACAAATTTTTTTTTTTTTTTGGTTACTTTCGCAAGTTATCTATCTTCCATTTCAGTCACCCGTACGAATTTTCTTTTTTAAAAATTTGACCGAACATGTTAAATACATTGCGTTTTGAAATTTCATACTAAAGTTACAAATGAATTCATTCCACTTATTTTGGGGGAGGTGGAAATATATACATATATCTCTATCACTTGTTAAAAATACTTTATCTTTTTGCTCTTTCAGTCAAACAAAACATTAATAATTCTATATTAGCCACAAAATGACTAACATATACCTTGTAACAATTTCTTTCCCTATTTTATTATGGGATTAATTTCAATAAAACAAAGTTCTTTAACGAGGTTGGATCCTCTGTTGTGATCGGTGGTGTGATAGTGTTAAAGGATCAAAACAACGTTGTTTTTGAAGTTTTATATTTGAATACACTTTCGAACCAATTTTTATAGGTTAATAATTGATGTCTTCATATGGTGTGAAGAGTGAAGACAACATCTGGAAATTAATTTCCTCAGAAAATGACGATTCTTGCGTAATAAACATAGGTTAAATGCTATTATCATAACGGTGGTGCCATATATAACACACATGTATGTACCTTTAATTATGATGATCATAATGTAGATTTTTCGAAATCAACGGTGTAAAAATATGGTATATCATCGAACCTTGGTGAAAGCATCACTCTAAAGGATAGAGGATCTCAGAAAGCAATATTTCTGATCTCATTTGGGTAGAGAATCTTCATATTAATTTGAGTTTTTTTATTGTTCAAAGTTTCTTTATAGTCAACATTAGTACACTTACATATAACAAACTCATATATATATATATATATATATATGTCTCAAGTCTCAACCAATTATTCCTCTTGATTTACATACTCTTGCTATGTAGCACAAATACAATTGCAATATATGATAGAAACAAGTAAAGGGTTGTGTGTGTTGTTGTTGTTGGGGGGTGAGGTGGGTGGAGGGTGGGGGTTGTAGGGTAGAACTAGAAATATGATAATTTGGGAATTACAGTACTACTAGTGAATTTTTTTGCATTATACAACTACTATATATGTTGTTGCCCACACACATGGTTGAAGATATGAAAATCTCCCTGCTGGCTGCTTGCTGTTACTTTCCCTTCAATTATTCTTTAATATTTGATAGAATTGTAATGATCTTTGATGGAGTTTGAACAAATGAAAGAGAAAGTAACTGCTTAAAAAAAAACATGGGACTTCTTCTTCCGCCAGCAGTTTCGAGATTCTTGATAATTTCCTGCGAAATTGGTGCAGTAATCTCTTCAGTCACTCTATTTCAACGTTAAAACACGAGCGTTTAATATAGTCGCTGTAGATATCACTGCATCAATTTCCACACGATTCGATCCCGATTGTAAAGGGCTAAGATACTTGGAAATATCTAAACTGGTGATTTTAAACTTTCTCAAGGCAAAAAGATGTCCAAGTTTCACAATTCCCACCAACTTGAAGGACAACATGGCTCATCCAAAAGACATCCTGTAGACACAAGATTGAGCTGTTGTGGTTGTTCTTGTGATTCTAACAAATTCCCTCCTTGTCCAGCTGAAAAGTTTACAACTTGATTATGAAATTCATCGTCGTCCTGTCCGAAGTATTCGCTACCTACTCTATGTTCATCCTCTTCATAGAACATGTCTTCTTTTTTCTCTTTAATTACTTCTTGGTCCCTATTCCCCCAATCTCTAACCTTCACATCTTCATTTTCATTCTTGCTGTTGTTGTGCTGCTCATTACAGCTGTTTTCTAGCAATCTTCTTAATCTATTAAACTGTTAACATATATATATTAAAAGAATCAATAAATCATAGCTAGCTAAAAACACTACAGATATACATTAATACATATCAAGAACATCTCATATGGCATGTCATATGTGCCATCTGAGATGTACCTCAGATGACATGGCATGTCATGCATGTTATCTGAGATGTGTGAGAATGACATATATATATATATATATATATACAACTCTCAAGAACATCTCAGATGGCACGTCGTCATAGGTGTCATCTGAGATGTGATTGACGGATTTTAATTACCATATAATGAAAATGAAAAACCAGAATTGGTACCTGATCTAACAAGGTATCTTTTTCTTTCTTCAAGGAATCATATTTCTGATAGAGATCATCAAACTTGTTCTTGAGTAGCTTATATTCTTGTTCCAATTGCTTTGTTTTCCATCTTGCCCTTTTATTCTGAAACCAAATGGACACTTGTCTTGGCTCCAACCCAATATCACTAGCAAGCTGAAGTTTTTTCCTGGGCTCAAGCTTTGATCCATGACTAAACACAGATTCAAGCAATTTCACTTGTTCATCACTAAATCTTTTCTGGTTTTCTCTTTTCTTCTTCTTCGTCTTCTTCTTTGTAGTAGTACTACTGGGATGGTGTTGAACACTGCTCTCTTCTTCTTCTTCTGAATAATAGTACTCTTCTTGATCCATTTTTGTTTTAAGAAAATTAGATCAGCAAGAATTTTAATTTCTCAAACTGATGATTGAGTGGTCCTCTCTGAATAATATTATCTATATAATATATTTAATTTAAAAGAAAAAAGCTTTTTGCTAAAGATGTGGAGTTTTTTAATATATAGCCATGCAAGTCAGGTGTGCCTACCATGTCATTTTCAAAGGTGAATGGGAAGCCTTTCAGTTGACACCTAAATTGAGTCTTAATGATGTTTAACTTATCCCTTAACTTTTTATTTACATGTTTATCTTGTCTCTCTCATATGTCCCTTTAGGTTTATCATCTTTGTCTTGTTTACATATGTCTATCTATCCCCATTAATTATAACCTTTCTCTGTTTCGTGACGTACTTAGTGGTAAATCACTGTAGTCTAACCCTGGCTTCGCTAAGCCCGTCAGGGAGTTTCAATCTCGCCGTGACGCGTGTGTGGTGTTATCCTTTCGTTTTTGAAAAAAAAAAAAAAAAAAAATTTATAACCCTTCAGGTGATATTAATATAAAAGAAAACAAAAAAAAATTCAATACCAACAACAGTACTTTAATTTTATCCTTAATTTAAATCAATGCCATTAAGTAAGGGGAAATTCAAAAAAAACTGCACGGCCTCCAGAAAATAATTTGTCTTGTTTCATACCCTCACTTGTTGAGATTTTTATCCGTATATCCCGTCTTAAAGATAGACATGCAGTACCGTTCGTTTCCACCTTCAGCACCGCTCATAGATGGATGATACTGCCAGATAGGTCGTACATATTCTATGTATCATTTGTCTCAACTATATTATAGGTCAAAGATCGATCGTCCGTCTTAAAGATAGACATGCAGTACCTTTCGTTTCCACCTTCAAAGATCTTCTTCAGATGGATGACTGCACCAGGATAGATAGAGTGCCGTTATCGTGCTTACATGTATCATTTGTCTCAACTATATTATAGGTCAAAGATCGACCGTTTAACCTTTTGTTTATCTATTATATCTATATATACACATATATTTATATATATTATCATGTTTGCAGTTGATAAAAGGAATCAAAGTTTTGTTTCTAAAACTTGTATAACCTGCCAATCAGCTGAAAACATATGTTGTTGCAATTATTATTATTTTAAGTACTGAAAGGAGAATAATGTAAATTTAAAAAACAATGAAAAGCTTAAGGAATCATCAGATGTACCTGATTCTGTCCTAGTAGTATATAAAGTCTTGATCACCGTCCCATATGCTTTGATCATCCTATCATGTTTCTATTTTTTATATTTATATATATATATATATATATATATATATATATATATATTATATGCTATGATTATATATAAACACTGTTCAAAAGGAGGTTCAGGTTTATATCATGTTTTTCGGTTTCTATCATATATTCTATAAATGAAAGGATATCTGTATGTCAATTGATATAAACAAGCAAAATTCTTCCAACCAAGTAAATGCTATTAAAAAAAAAAATTTATGATACACGTTGCAAATTAATGCATTTTAATTAGTCATGTCAAATACAGCAGAAAAAGAAAGAAGTTTTTGCTATATATCAAGTGGGATCCAGGAACTATTGGTAGCCTAACGTGGACAAATAAGTTGTCAATATCATTATTAAGTAAATAAAAGCAGGAAAAAAAAAAGGTTTTTGGTCTGTTTAGATAATTGTTTTTTTTTAATTTATTTATAAAAAAATGGTGTATATATAATTGAATTTTGGTGCAGGTGTTTTAATTGCCGTGTATGAACATTATACCAATGCAAAATTGTCTCTTTTATTACTTTAAAGTGCCGTTTGGAATATTGTGATGATTGCTGCCTGTTGTACAACACCACGCAAACTTGGTTTGGTGTCCAATTGAATGGGATGGGACTCTTTTTTTTTCTTCTTTCCCTACCATATACACCATACATAGTCTTGCTCTTACACAACACGGATGCAAGCTGTTTGCTTATATTTATATCCGATGGAACCATGTGCTATTATTTATCCTACTGACGCGTGTATAACCCGATTTCATACACGCGATTAATCGACATCCACATACAATATACTTTAATCGGTCTTCTCTTCAAATTAGCTGATAAATTAAGGTTCGACTCAATATTAGATTTTATACATGTGACCATGTTAGAAAAGCTCACATTCGTACAACGCATGCCACCTATTTTATCGACATCACACAAGTCGTCATCTGTTATCTATGGTCAACACGACGGAAGACGCCTACAGCTACACCTCATTAACTGGGGGTTTGCCCATGATTTTGTAATCTGTTCGTGATTATCGCCATCGGAGTCGTGATTGCTCCATTTACAGCCTCGATCGTAACGGCTTCATGCACGATCTCAATGTTTCTTAACTCACTCCCTCCCACGAGGAAAATCTATATAAAGGGTCATCATCCTCAACACCAATATACTACACTTTTACATACTACATTCTTGATTATAGTCAATGTAGAAATTTATCTACAAATTGTTACTAACTTTAGCGTCAAAGCGTCCCCGGAGCCCCTAAGGCTCTATCTGTTTTGCAGGCTTTGATACAAGAATCCACAAAATAGCTAATTGGATTATTCTCATTATGTCCATTTACCTGTATCATAAAAGGATTTCAACCTGGACGATTGTGGACATCGTCACCTTTTCAACACATTTTTTTCTTCCACAATGTATTTTCGAACAATTGCCTAAATTACTCAAATGACGGTTAGTTAAAGAAATGGTGATAACTGCAAAAATTTAGATAACATAAATGGCAAAATTACAAAAAAGAAACATGAGTGAAATGCCACAACCTTGACCAAACGATGAGAGTGTTTTGTTCAACAAGATTTGTGGACCCCCTATACTACATGTGTATGCCTGCGGACGTGATCTTATCAATTGTGTTAAACGATGTGTCGTATGACGAAATGGAGGATCCTTACTTGTATTGATACATTATGCCACCGTAGGATGATAATTCTTTCACCTTCACATGTGGGCGTTTGGACCTGTTAGATGTAATATCGTCGGATCAATCATGAATTGACCCGATTACGCAGCGGAAGACATCAGATCTAGATCTAAACGAAACAAAATACATAAATAAAAGATCTAATCCTACAAGGGGGTTGGATTTTTACCTTTTTATGGTGTTTAACTCCAAGAACAAAGTAGTATCAAGCCACAGCCAATTTCTCTTGTGAATAGTGACGTGAATAGTGTGTCAAAAGGCAGAAAGAACTCTCTTTATATAGAAGAAAACTTAACCTCCGCCGATTAAATAATTAAGAGACAATTATTACATTAATCCTTTATTCCAAATAAAGATAAATAAAATGATTATCCCAAACAAATTAAGATAAATCATATTATTATCTAATATTCCATGAATTATCATTTAACAAATAAAAGATAAATCACATGTCGAAATAATTATCCAAGAAAAACTAATTTCTTGATAACTAAATAATAAAAACATGCGCCCACTTGTTAAACAATTAAGGTCCACGCATTTTCTATATTTGACCAATTTGGTCAAAAAGTCAACACACCACTTCGGTAAATCACTTAAAATGTCTTTTCCGTGTATTTAATTATTTAGTCAAATTAAACAATTAATCCACATATCAAATTAAATAGCCCAATCCACTATTTAATTATAATTGAGGTGAAACGACGAGAAATCCAATTATGCTATTTTGGGAGCCACGTCGGGGGCCAATTACGAATTCATATTCAATGAATTACAATAAATTAGATAAAATTATTCGTCGTAGACGTAATAATTATATCCAACCTATTAATTCCAGGATTACACCACCATAAACCCGAAATCGAACTCTATCGAATATAGATAACTTACACTCAAATTATGAGTCGAAAGCGTCATCCACCGATATAATCATTACATACGGATAAATCCTCCATGATCGCTCACTTCGATTCGGGATATTTCCGTAAACCCTTCTCAAAACATATTATCCTTATTTACCATTAACCCCTAGTGATCAATTAGTTCATATTCAATATAATATGAACTCGGCCGATCGATCGCTTTAGGGTCAACAAAGAAGGAATCGTCTCTACTTCCCGAGGAAGGAATGGATTCCATATCGTGATAGCAGACAGACCACTCACTCATTCCGGAATAGAGCCAACGAGAGTGTTGGACCACATACTTCGTGATCCTTACTAACACATCAAACTCCACCCTAGTCTAAGCGATTAAATGCAGTGATCACCTCGGATTAAGATTAATCCATATATGACCATCTTGCGATTCGATAAGACTTCCCGATTACGGAATTATATCGAGAACTCAAATCAAATCGGTCCAAATTTCTATATGATTATCATCATATATAAATGCCCCACTAGTACTTCTATTACCGATAAATCGGATAAGATCGTCACACCTAAAGTGTTAAGGCGCATTAATAGCAAATTAATCATGAGACTCGTACTCAGATTAATAAACGCTCACGGACTAAGTTAATTTTAAGTACATCTCACAAACTCAATCCTCTTGTGTATAGCCATACACCGATCGAGTTATGTGATTACATAAACGAGGTACTTAGGGTTTTCAAGAAGTGTCTTAATTATAAGCATACATGCATATAATAAGATGAATTATTAATTACGTCACCCTAAAACAATTATACAATTGTCTTTCTAGGCACTACACTACAATCTCCCTCCACTTGCACGAAGGCAAGTGGATTAATTGTTTTAGAGCACACCCTTATTTATCTATATCTACAACATTCTCCCACTTGCTCAAAACAAGTGAGACGAATCCTCAAATATGTACCTCCAAGCGCATCTTAGTAATTCATCCTTCCAAGCACGACCGAGTATGCCTCCGCAGAAGTAGGTCGATGACCGGCGCGTACTCGAATCCGAATACCGTGTGACTTGGTACACTGATTAGGTAGGATGTCGGCTTGAGTCAATCTTTGGGATCGAAACGTCCGCTTTCCATCTAATCCGTGGTACGATATCAATAGGCCTTTGATTCAACACCGAGGACGAAATCGACTTAACGATCATCCTTCATCCGACCTAAAGTCAAAATCGGTGTCATCACTTATATTCTAGTTTGCACCGAATATACTAGCATATTATTCCTCATTCTCCCAAGATACTTGAGGATTCACTAAACATCCCATTTCAGTATTCATCCTCGTGTTTAGATAACCATTCCCGAGAGGTAGGTAGACTACATCGTTGAATGTTGCATAAATGCAAGAATATCTTAACCAGGTGAATGGACGGGATTGCCAATGATCGATTCTTGCGGATTTGAGCGAATCAAATCCTTTAGAATGAATCCCGATGGCATGTCGACTCGACTTGGATAACACACCCATGTTGTTTCCAATTGTTTCAAGTTACCGTTCACAAACACTAATCTACATACTACTTTACTAATATTGATGCCAAGTCTACAAAAGACTTATCAACATTCTCGTCAAGTCCACATATTAAAATATATTACTTTGAAATGACTCTGAGGGTTTGCTTTAATCCCCAAAGGATATAAGCTATGGCAGGCTTCCTGCCAAAGGTTCTTTCTGAATAAATTAAGATACCGTTAATCTCGCAAAAAGGTCTTAGGGAATCACCCCTATTTTATGCTTTGTAACGAATCCGTTATTTGTTCTTAGCTAAAACCCTTCATTCGAATGAATTCGATTCCGTTGTTCGGCAAGAAAGTCTTAGGAATCACCCCATTTCCCGCTCTCTGACGAAAATCAAGCAAGATCGAGTGATAAGAGAGATCACGGTCCAGTTAACTCTCTACCTTTTAGGAATCACCCCAAATTACTCAAACTTTGCTATTGAAAGTTAAACTTTCCTATTCATTCGACTCTTCTCCGTGTAGTTCCAATTACTCCCACTGGGCCTGAGATACTCAGGTGGTTCTACAAGAGTCTCAACAGAATTGGAGTATCATACTCCATTCACAGGGTTATGGCTTTTAACCAACCTCTATGATCAGGATCCTACACAGCCCACAAAAGATTATAGGTCATCAATCTGCCCTATAGACCGTAAGGTCCTGCAATGGGTAACCATACTCCCACTGCATTTTGGGTGGATCGATATACTGATCTAGTTTAGTAGTTTTTATTAGTGTTGTCACCAACTACCGGTGTTGGATGTGGACTAAACAAATCAGTTAGTAACATCTTGAGTACATATACTTCAAGATCCAAGGTTGTTATTTATAGACTCTATCAGACCGAGTTAGACAGTATAACCGTCATTCTCTGATTTTCCGAGTTTCATAACCAACCTTTACTCAATGCATTAAGATATTTCACGTCCTGAACGTGTACGCAAAATTTCCAGTCCTACCTTCAAGCACTCGGTGCTAAATGCCTCTATTTACGGAAGTGGGGTGAACCGAATTCACTCCTTATCCACAAATGCGTAGGCATCTTTTAGGTAGACTTCTCGGTTTTTCAATACAACCGTTATTTTGCAACCAATATCTATTTTGCAACCAATATCTTAAATGAGTTCAAGAGCCAGATCGTAGCACATCAATAACTATTTAAGGCAAATTTATGGTGTATCCCTTAGTGAAAACATTCCACCTGGAGGCGGGCGAGCATCATCCCCAAGACTACGCGATAACCTATTTCTCGAGTATGGAATACTCTATCTCTCAGTGAAATCGAGATTTCCTCCAAATATTTTGAATAAACTTACTTTGAGTTTCGAGTAGTTATCGACAATATGTCACTACTCGAAGCTCCCACTAGCTTGTATCTTTCATATGACCCGAAGGTTGATATGAACAAGCTATGTAACTTCTTTAAATCTATTACCCTTTCCCGATTGAAAGGAAACTTAGGCATTGTTCCTTTGAGACAGGTTCCTTTGACTCGAGATAGGAATCACCCTAAGCCGATCTGCAGAGATCTTATCGTTAGGAATATGCACTAATTAATAGTATATAAAGAAGTGTTTATCGAATACGGAAACCATTTATGTTTATATATTTTAAGATGTGTTACCAATACCTTTTCAAAAATGATTAGTGGTTCCGACTTTATCAAACAAAAGTCCGAGTCTTGGATTCGTACTTACGATCGTTATATTCATCGTCAATAAGACAAACAAATTATCCTATTGAAAATGAATACGTTCGCTCCCAACGAATCCGAACACGAAAATGAATTTTCTGTGATGCTCAAGAATTGAATCCGAGATTCATTTCCTTATATCACTCCCACTAGTCAATCTGAAATAACTCGCCCGTTGTCTATTTTTATTTATCGTTTAATGCAAAGCTACCTAGTTCTTCCAAAGAACTTAGCTTTCGAGAAAATTGCTAAGGATGCATTGGTCAGTGATCCGAAATCATTTTCCTTATCCTCTAATTTCCAATTGATTTTTTGGTTTAGCCTTAAAACTACTTAGTTTGGATGACTAACACGTGTAAACATTCTTTCCCATTCTCGACTTTCCTTAGATGGAAATAGTCTTGAACTAGCGATTCGTGTGAGTAGACACTACTCTTGAACCGTGGGGGCGTTCATGTTACTTGCTTGGACTATCGATTTTTCTAATCGTTAAATCATAAGACCAAAGCTCCGACTAGTTTATCGGTTCCAAATACCGCCTAACTAGCAACACTTTGTATTTATGATTTTTCAAAGATCGAAAAAATCCCCGAACTAAGCTCCCACTAGTTTATCGGTTCCAAATCCGCCTCTAACTAGAAATGCTTTGTTCATGATGTTTCAACGATTATAAAATCTCCCGTAACTAAGCTCCTACTAGTTTATCGATTCCAAATCTTGTGTAACTAGTAACGCTTTATTCTTGTTTTTCCAATAAATGGAGAAACTTCATGCGATCTATTACACATTTCTAATAATTCGGAAAAACAACAAATCATAAGGCTAAGGCTCCTACTAGTTTATCGGTTCCAAATACCGCCTAACTAGCAATGCCTTATGTATATGATTTTCCAATTTTTCAATTTAGAAATTTGTTGTGTAATTACACTTTTAAAATTCACTAAATGAATTTTATCTCGATAGTCCTATGTCATCTTTTGTAAACTAAGTATGGTCGCCTCTCGCTCAACACGAGTGACACCCGTGTTACACACCTGCATTTATGTCACTTAAGTTTTTAAAGGCTCAAGAGAAAATTTCTTCCGAAAAGTTAATCGCATTTATTGATAATTACAACGTACTTGTTACTTTCCACATTTTTTAATGAAGTTCTATTACTAACAGTTTAGTAACATAGAGATTTAGTTGTGAACAAAATGATGAAACTTAAAAATAAATTTTCACTACTA
This sequence comes from Gentiana macrophylla, assembly GCA_026214975.1. Taxonomy (NCBI): domain Eukaryota; kingdom Viridiplantae; phylum Streptophyta; class Magnoliopsida; order Gentianales; family Gentianaceae; genus Gentiana; species Gentiana macrophylla. The sequence goes on from CM047806.1 coordinate 22,078,532, forward strand.
TATTTTTATTTTAGGAATTATAAACTTGTTAAAAAAGTCTATCCTACCATTCCAAGGATTTAATCTCACACCTCGATTGCCACAGGTCGGTCAAAAGAGGCGACGATTAAATCGAGACAATCTCTCTCAATGATTAATCTTTGAGAATCAAAAATCTCACGGAATCGAGACATCCCGGACCTTAATCATTGATTACCTTCCTTTTCTAGCCTAGATATTTCGAAAATATCCATAAAGAGTGTGACCTACTATATCGAGATCTCAAAGTACGCCCGAGTATGCCGCTTGTAGGTCGGTCGATGACTCAACGAGTACCCAAAATCCTATCCTTTCGAAACCAAGCCTTGAATTTTGATAGGCGAACACCACCCGCAGGGGCGAATCAAAGCGGCTCGAGACGCCACCCTTCTCTCACGTGCTTGCATCTATAGTAGAGGCCGTGGGGTTGGTTGTCGCCTTCCCGCTCCCACTCAATATTTTGAAAAAGTGGTGGGTTTACTAATTACGGTTGCGGTCTTGACAATAAGAAATAATAAATCGGTACTCCGAATAGGGTCGGTTATGTAGGCAAGCCTACGCCGTCTTATTCGTTGGAACATATGTGACAGTTCAGGCCAATCCGGCAAGAGAAGCCCCGTTTAGCCCAAAGGCTTATCGGCTATGCTAAGTCCTGTCGAACTGCTGTAACGTACATCACACGTGAGGGGAGTCGATTGAGCGGCTCGGTTGAACTCGCCAACCATGGTTAGACCATTTCCAAACCCATGTACTAAGATCCTCCGATTTCTAAATTGTAACCCAAAGCGTAATCTCGTTTACGCTAAGGTGGGTTCACTAAAAAGCCATCACCGAAAAGCTCAACGATTTATCCAAGTGGGATTCACCGAGAATCCATCACTAAAATCGTAACGATTGACAAAACCCGGGTCCTCGGTTTTTATAATTAGCTACTTATTATTTAACTACCACATATTAAATTAATAAGCATTCATACTAATTATTCGAGTTATACATGCCTAATTTATTCGAAATAAACTAGCTACATGTATGCATTGGAGTGGAATCATGATATGATGCATGTCATGGTAATTTTCCGGTTATATCATACAATTTTCGATCATACACGAAAAAAAAATAACGGAAAAAATGAGCAATTTGATGGATCGTTGGTACTCGTATCTAACCTATTAAAAAAACACAAACCCTAACTAGGGTTTACTATTTTCTAATCTGCTGCTGCGTATTATCGATGATCGGAAATCCAAACGAACCTTGATCGTCATGAAACTTTATGGATCTGTTCTTCACTCCGCCTACTTCAATCTGAACGGTTGGATCTTCGATTCAATGGTCCAATTTTCTCCAGCAATCCGCCGATCTAACTGCTGCATCTGTTTATAACTGCGGCGCAACAGTGTCTTCCTGGGGACGATCGGGCATCGAGACAAATCCCGATCGACCTTAAATTTTTAGGGCTTGTTCATAACTCCATGGTAGTCGATCTGAATGGTCGGATCTGCGTTTCAACGGTCCAATCTCTTCCAGAAATTCGACGAACTCACAGCTAGGGTTTTAATGCCTGCTGTGCTTTTCTGTTACAGCAGCTGCTTTATAGCAGAGATCAGACATCGAGATCGACTCCGATCGTCACGAAATTTTGAGGGCATGTTCTTCAACTTTTATTCTTCATTCTGACCGGAGGGATTGTCGTTTCAACGGCTCAAACTCCGGAAAAAAATAAAAAACGGAACAGCAATAAAACAGATCTACTTCTAGGAAATTAAAATTACAAAATTTCCTATACTCATATAAACGAATTTATATGAGTTTCTGATAGATCTAACGAAAGAAACAATACCAACCCCAATCCATCTCTTCAACCACAACAATCACAAGCATACAATCATGATTAAATTCGAATTTTACCAAAACGAAATAAAACATCTAAAACATGTTTTTCCACTCCAAGATCTAAAATTCATATACTTTGATCGTTAGATCAAAGGCTCTGATACCACTTGTTAGATGTAATATCGTCGGATCAATCATGAATTGACCCGATTACGCAGCCGAAGACATCGATCTGATCTAAACGAAACAAAATACATAAATAAAAGATCTAATCCTACAAGGGGTTGAATTTTTACCTTTTTATGGTCTTAACTCCAAGAACAAAGTAGTATCCACGCAAGTTGAGAAGCCACACCTTCCAACGTGTGTCTCCCAAAGAACACCAGTGGATGGTGTTTCCCGCCACGGACCTCCTTGATATGCTTCACCGAAAAATCCCAAGATTATTCCAACTCAACCCTAAGAATAGAGGCCAAATTTTCAGCCAATTTCTCTTGTGAATAGTGACGTGAATAGTGTGTCAAAAGGCCAAAGAACTCTCTTTATATAGGAGAGTAAAACTTAACCTCCAAGGATTAAATAATTAAGAGACAATTATTACATTAATCCTTTATTCCAAATAAAAGATAAATAAAATGATTATCCCAAACAAATTAAGATAAATCATATTATTATCTAATATTCCAATGAATTATCATTTAACAAATAAAAGATAAATCACACGTCAATAATTATCCAAGAAAAACTAATTTCTTGATAACTAAATAATAAAAACATGCGCCCCACTTGTTAAACAATTAAGGTCCACGCATTTTCTATATTTGACCAATTTGGTCAAAAGTCAACACACACCATTTGCGAAAGAGTCACTTAAAATGTCTTTTCCAGTGTATTTAATTATTTAAATTCAACTAAACAATTAATCCACATATCAAATTAAATAGCCCAATCCACTATTTAATTATAATTGAGGTGAAACGACGAGAAATCCAATTATGCTTATTTTGGGGCCACGCGTCGGGGCCAACTCCATATTCAAGAAATTACAAATAAATTAGATAAAATTATTCGTCGACAGAATAATTATATCCAACCTATTAATTCCGGGATTACACCACCATAAACCCAAATCGAACTCTATCGAATATAGATAACTTACACTCAAATTATGAGTCGAAAGCGTCCCACCGATATAATCATTACATACGGATAAATCCTCCATAGATTGCTCACTTCGATTCGGGATATTTCCGTAAACCCTTCTCAAACATATTATCCTTATTTACCATTAACCCCTAGTGATCAATTAGTTCATATTCAATATAATATGAACTCGGCCGATCGATCGCTTTAGGGTCAACAAAGAAGGAATCGTTTCTCTACTTCCCGAGGAAGGAATGGATTCCATATCGTGATAAAGCACGTACCACTCACTCATTCCGAATAGAGCCAACGAGAAGTGTTGGACCACATACTTCAGTGATCCTTACTAACACATCAAACTCCACCCTAGTCTAAGCGATGTGCATGATCACCTCGTGATTAAGATTAATCCATATATGACCATCTTGCGATTCGATAAGACTTCCGATTACGGAATTATATCGAGAACTCAAATCAAATCGGTCCAAATTTCATATGATTATCATCATATATAAATGCCCCACTAGTACCACTATTACCGACAATCCGGATAAGCATCACACACCTAAAGTGTTCTCGGGCGCATTAATAGCAAATTAATCATAAGACCCGTACTCGCAGATAATAAACGCTACGGACTAAGTTAATTTTAAGTACATCTCACAAACTCAATCCTCTTGTGTATAGCCATACACTCGAGTTATGTGATTACATAAACGAGGTACTTAGGGTTTTGATGAGTGTCTTAATTATAAGCATACATGCATATAATAAGATGAATTATTAATTCTGTCCTAAAACAATTATACAATTGTCTTTCGGGCACTACACCTTACAGGACCACCACTTGTTTACTAGGTTAGCCCAACAATTGGACGGGTCGGGGTGAGTCTTCACCCAACCCAATTTTCGGATAATTATGACACGACAACATTATAGGAATCTCACTCTCTGGCATACCTGGTCTTTATTACAAGTCCCGATCACATGCTGGCTAGCTCCGGCCTCATCTATAATTATTTCTCAACACGTCCATGATATTTTTGAATGTAAATCTTTATCATCAACATGTTTGACACCTCTTTTACTCGGCAGCGGTTCACGAACATATTTTCTCAAACATGAGACAAAGCAGTTATATTATCTTATAATGTTAGAATAACTTGTCCTTGCAACATTTTCTCTGAAAACATATCTTTGTCCCTTTTTTAACAAGACGTCCGACAGTATTAAGTCTCATCGATTACCAACTCATACATTAGGGACCATTAGATGTCGTAAAACCGTTGGAGGTCAAATAGTAGTGTGCCAACCTCTTCGGGACAACTGAGAATTATAGCCAAGGAGGTCGTCCCTAGCTCCCTCCAAGCATATAAATACCCAAGTTTCTGAATCCATCACCAGCTAGTATCATGTATAAGGGTGTACACGGATACGGATAATCCGAAAACCGAACCGAACCGGCCGGGGTAATTCGGTTTGGTTTGGTTCGGTTAATAAGTGCTACGGTTCGGTTTTCGGTCAAAATGGGAAAACCGAAATTTTTGGTTCGGTTACAGTTAGTGCTGTAAATTATCTGAACCGAACCGAAAATCGAACCGAACAAAAAACCGAACCGAAACCAAATAGAAAAAACAAACCGTTTATAACCATATAGTGAATCAAACAGTTGTAATTGTATAATTTGGATGAAATTTGGTTTTTCGGTTAATCAACTGATTATTTCGGTTCGGTTCAATTCGGTTATCTCTAATTATTTACTTTTGATTTTATTTCGATTTTTTCGGTTAACCGACCGAACCGAACCGGTTATTTTGGTTCGGTTCGGTTTTCTTTTACAAACGATTCGGTTTCGGTTAGGGTTTTCAATTAACCAAAAAATTTGGTTCGATTTCGGATCGGTTATTAACCGATCCGAACCGAACCGTGTATGCCTCTAATCATGTAGATCTCCACAAGAATGAAGTTTTTCACCAATGTAAGGTGACGATGTGTCCAAATATGGATCACACGGTATAATTCTAGATTATAAATATATGATATCAATTCAGAACTAATGCATTTATTCCTATCGTCACTCTACGTAGAAACTTACTCTACGTACCCGAGACTTCCCCCGTTCTTCTTAACTTTCGTTCTTATAATGCGCGTGGTCACCATATGCCTTTATAAGGGAGCCAAAAAAAAAAAAAAACTTAGAAAGCTAAAATGGCAAGCATTAAAGTTTTACAGATGTGCGATGAGGGCAATACAGTGCATTTCCACTTCTGTTTCCTTTCTCACCAATTCGCATGTGGTATGTACAACTATTATAGTTGTTGTTTTTATTATTGTTTGGGACATATTGAGGTGTGGCTACAGGAATTTTGGGACACGGGTTGAGGATCGAGAACAGTACATCGTATTATAAGTTTATAAATACTACATTGGTCCCAAATTAAGTGTCTATATTTTAGAAAACAATTGTCCCATAAAAAGTGTCACTTTATATTACCAATACATCATTTAATACTTATTTTCCAAAGATAATCTTAATCTAATATTTATTTTTGACACTCATTTTATATTCCAAAACAAACATTTATTATGTGTGAGGGGTAAATATGTCAATATAGTATAAAACACAACATATTAATTATATTTCTTAATATGTGTGAAAACTAAAATGAGAACACTTATTTGGGACGGAGGTAGTATTAATTTTAAAATTTCAAATAGAATTATGAGTCAAGGATCAATTTTTAAAAAATTTAGCGGATCAGTTACTACATATTATATTAGTATATAAATTTTTTAAATAATGTACAAAATACATAGAATTTTTTTTTTCTTTTTTTTTGATTGGGGTCGGTTGACCCATAAGAAGACTCCCAAGTGAGAATCACTATACTGGTCTTCTATCTATAAAATGAAAAAAAAAAAGTTTTGCCCTTTTAAATAAATCTCTACAATGATATTTCCCTATCCCTATTTATTTTTAGTGATATGAACAGTGCATCCCTACTTGTGGGGATGCACTATTCACTGCCCTCAACATATTTAATTGTTAAAAATTATAGGAATAAGGATAGGGATGCTGGTGGAGTGAAATAATAAATATTTAATGTGTATAAATAGGGTTGTGATGTAGAATATGTATTATTTAATATTATTTGAAATGTTATTAGGATAAGGATAGGGATGCTATTGTAGATGTTTTAGAATTGAGATGTTGTAAAATAGGGATATGTATTATTTATATTATTTTAGGGATAAATTTTGGGGACTCTGCTGTGAGTGCCCTGACATCCCTCTTTGCAGCCGCCGTTGGACATATTATTAGTCTCTAGCCTCTGGAAGACTAGAAATGTTGTTTCACAATGAGTGTCAAAATAGTGATTGATTAATCATGATAGATTTATTATGATTAACGATATAAATGACAATTTGTGTCATTAATTTTTTTTTTCTCAAAAAAAAATTTGTGTCATTAATTGTAACACAATAGTTATGCCCGTTATCTGTAGTGCACATACGATCCGGTTTTCCTGTTTTTTCTACTTTTAAAACCAAACCATTTTTACGGTTTTTAAATTCATAAACCAAATCAACCATAACTAGATAAAAATTTATTTTATTCGGTCAGATTTGGATCGAATTGGTTCCGTTTTTTGTCTTCTCTATTCTTTATATATATATATATATATATATATATATATATATATATATATATATATATATATATATATATATATGTGTGTGTGTGTGTGTGTGTGTGTGTGTGTGTGTGTGTGTGTGTATATACATACATACAATATGATATTGTCAATTGTCATACATTCCACTTAAATTTGATCATATAAAGCCACGTAAACTATTTTGTTTAAATCTTCCATATATGTTTCTATTAGGTTTGGGCCAAAACCTACATGTTTGAGTGATGTAATTGATTGAAGTATTAATAGATAATGATCCGAGATATTACTTATTTACATATAGATGGTTAAGGGGATTTTATTTGCACACACACACTAATCTACTCGTGCATCACTCTACCCGTGCACTCACAAGAGAACCGACTTTTTGTGTAAGCATTGTGAACCGACTTTGATTAAAGGCATAATCAATAGTGATATACATAGTATATATACAAATATATACAAACACAAAGACACACACATATACATATATACACACATGTAAATATTAAAACACACGGACACACACACACACACACACACACACACACACACACACACATATATATATATATATATATATATATATATATACACATATATCCGGTTTGGTCCGGTTTTTATTATAAAAAACCAAAATCATGGTTTACGTTTTTCCAGTTTGAACCAGAGTTTGGTTCAACCAGGTTAATTAGTTTGGTTTCGTTTATTTTGTTACACCCCTACCGTTATCTTCATAAGTGAAAGAAGGGAAGAAATCGTGCAAATGGGTCCAAGTGGTGAAGTGTAACAAATGACTTTATAGTATGCATTACTTTAGATTTGTGTCACAACAAAATAAATGACTTTATAGCATGCATTGTTTTATTCTTTATTGAAAAATGTTTGTCTCACAATAAAATATCATAACACACTTTTATATTATTGATATTTATGGAACCTATATGAACTAATATGCATCACATCATAATAAATTGTATAAAAGCATGTTATAATATTTTATTGTGACATTATCAATATTCATTCTCCACTTTGACGCCGGAGCGTGTTGGAAAAACAAATAGGGAAGCGAAAAAAAAAGATGAAAGCACAACAGAGTTTAAGAATATACTATGAGAAGCAAAATATTTGTATATTATTCAAGTGTGTTCAAAAAAATCCTACAAACCGGTATTTTATAGCCTCCCAATTCGAGACTTTCCTTTTTTGGCACACAACGGGGGGCCAGGGCCCTCAAAAACAAAACAAAACTAAAGTCTAGGCAAAATGACCCCTCTTATATCATCTGTAAGTAAACTCCTAATGTAGTCGGGGGTCATTTAACAAAACAAAGTTAGACTCCGACGAATGTCCTCTGGAAGCAAGACAATCAACATCTCGGTTTCTTCTATCAAGGTGTGTCGAATGACACATTCCAAATTATCTTCGTGTAGCTTCTTCGTAATCTTCAATGAGGAACCTCCACTTGAATCCCAATCTCCTCATGGTAGATGCTCTCGATGTAAGATAAGGAGTCCGATTCAATGACAACGTTCTTGAATTTAGCCTCTCATGCCAGTCTAAGGGCCTCTCTAATCGCTTTAAGCTATGCACAAAAAAGATGGGATATGTTAGTATTCCCATAAAAACCAAAAAGCCAATTACCTTCGTGATTCCTGGCAAGACCCCCAATAGATGATAAACCCGTTAAGGTATTGCAGCTCGCATCTGTGTTCAGTTTGATTCAATTTGGAGGCGGGGGGGACGCCATCTAACCCATCTGAAACTCCTGAAGGTGATGGGTTTGGTACATGTCTGACAATTGAGAAAATACTCATTAGCCAAATAAATAATATGATTGCACATATTCACAGGATTCGAAATGACATTATTAAAGATCATGTCATTTCTGCCCTTCCAGATGATCCAAGTCGCCATGCTGAATAACGAATTAGCAGGCCCATTATAGAATGGACCAGAAACAAAAGTGTCATCAATTGCATTAACTATCAACCACTCTCGAGTCGCAAAATTCGGTTCGTTAAATAAAAATCTAAGAGGACTGCACCTCCAGATTCTAGCTGCAAAATGGCAAGAAGCCAAACATTGAACAACATCTTCCAACTCTTTCTTGCACCTACTACACAAATCAGAAGTGCACGTCTTCCTTTTAAACCTCATAGAGTTAGTCATCAGCCTATCATGTAGAACCAACCAACCTCATAAACTTCAAACTCTTTCGCAAAATCTTCGATGCTTCGAAGTCTTTTCTCCGAGTCTTCATTCACCAACTTCTTCTGTATCTTTACAAATGATCAAAACCACTTGTATTTATAGGCAGAAATTCGGAACACGAATTTCGTTGTCATCCAATTTAAGTAAAAAAACAAAGACAAGAAAATTCAAACAAATGAAATTTTAGTTATTTTAGTATAAGTGGGTACAATCTATAGAAAAATCCCTGGATATTTGGATGCCTTTGATTCCCCTTTAGTGAGGTTTCGAGGGTTGCGAGGACTTGATCTCGGATTTTTGCAACATTCCTCCAATTTGTTATGAAGGATGCTGAATTTATGGAAGAACTTTAGATTTGGCGTATCATATTCGATGTTTGTTGAAGAACTCTATACATATAATCATCTTTTGTTGTTGAAGAATGTTGGATTTCATGGTGATCGTCGATTTGTTGAAGAGCTCCAGATATGGCGGATAATCTTCGTATGTTGTTGAAGAACGCTGGATTTCTTGGTGATTTGTTGAAAAGATATGCATATGGCATATGATCTTCGTTGTTTGTTGAAGAACTCCAAATATGGTGGATGGTCTTTGTTTTTTTGTTGAAGAACGCCGAATTTCGCAGATGTTCTTCAATTTTGTTGGAGAATGTTGCATTCTGCAATGATCTTCGATGTTGGTGAAGAACTTCTGATGTTGCGGACAGTCTTCGAGTATTGTTGAAGAACTTGAAGGCTTATTTGTTGCTTCTTAGATTTTCTCTTTGGTATCTAGGCATAAGGCTTGATGCTTTCTCTCTGGCTTCTTCACCAATTGTTGTTATTGACGAAGAACTTTGGAATTTGATGTATGATTGTCAATTGTTGTAGATAACTTAGAGGTTTCTTACTTCTTCGATTGTTGGAGATGACTTCAAGGCTTTTTGGTTACTCGTTTGATCATCATTTTGTTGAAGAATTCTATAATTTACGAATGATCTTCAAACATTGTTAAGGAATCTGAAGACTTCTTTGATACTTCTTCGATCTTATCTTTGTTGAAGAACTCCGGATTTTGTGGATGATATTCGATTGTTGGAGAAGACTTTGAGGTTTATTTGTTACTCATTCGATCTTCTCTTTGTTGAAGAACTTCAGTTTTGCGGAATCTTCGAATATTGTTGAAGAATCTGAAGACTTCTTTGCTACTTCTTTGATCTTTTCTTCATTGAATAACTGCGGATTCGACGGATGATCTTCAATGTTGGTGAAGAACTTCGGATGTTGCGGATGGCCTTCCAATATTGTTGAAGAACTTGAAGACTTGTTTGATGCTTTCTCTCTGGCTTCTTCACCAATTGTTGTTATTGACAAAGAACTTCAGAATTCGATGTATGATCTTCGATTGTTGTAGTTAACTTGGAGGCTTATTTGTTACTTCTTCGATCTTCTATTTGTTGAAGAACTACGAATTTTGCGAATGACCTTCGATTGTTGAAGATGACTTTGAGGCTTTTTTGTTACTCGTTAGATCATCTTTTTGTTGAAGAGTTCTAGAATTTACGGATGATAGTCAAATGTTGTTAAGGAGTCTGAAGACTTCTTTGCTACTTCTTCGATCTTATCTTTGTTGAAGAACTCTAGATTCTGCGGATGATCTTTGATTGTTGGAGAATACTTGAAGGCTTCTTTGTTACTCATTCGATCTTCTTTTTGTTGAAGAACTGTAGTATTTCGGAACCTCGAATGTTGTTGAAGAATCTAAAGACCTCTTTTCTACTTCTTTGATCTTCTCTTTCAATGAATAACTTCGGATTTGATGAATGATCTTCTATGTTGGGGAAGAACTTCAGATGTTGCGGATGGTCTTCGAATATTGTTGAAGGACTTGAAGGCTTATTTGTTGCTTCTTTTCTTTGGTGTCTAGGAATAAAGCTTCATGCTTTCTCTGGCTTCTTCACCAATTGTTGTTATTGACGAAGAACTTCTGAATTCGATGTATGACATTTGATTGTTGTAGATAACTTAAAGGCTTCTTTGTTACTTCTTTGATATTCTATTTGTTGAAGAACTACCGATTTTGTGAATGATCTTTGATTGTTGTAGATGACTTTGAGGCTTTTTGTTACTCATTCGATCATCTTTTGTTGAAGAATTCTAGAATTTACGGATGATCGTCAAATGTTAAGGAATCTAAAGACTTTTTTGCTATTTCTTCGATTTTATCTTTGTTGAAGAACTCCGGATTTTGCGGATGATCTTCGATTGTTGGAGAAGACTTGGAGGCTTCTTTGTTACTCATTCGATCTTCTCTTTGTTGAAAAACTCCAATTTGCTGAATCCTCAAATGTTGTTGAAGAATCTAAAGACCTCTTTGCTACTTTTTCGATCTCTTATTCATTGAATAACTGCAGATTTGATAGATGATCTTCGATTGTTGGAGATGACTTGAACGCATTTTTGTAACTGCAATTCCATAACATACTCTCTTTAATATAGCTTATATACAATCTAATGTATACACCCATTAGAAAACACTCCATTAGTCCTTTTATGTATAAGGAATAAGGAAAATCATTAAGTCTTCTCCAAGAATTGGAACTCAAATTGAAAACCCTAACTTCAGACTTCAGTTAATTAATATGCATTTGATTGTCATCAACGGCTTTGAAAATATTATGGTCTGCACCTCAACTATTCTTACTAACTTGAAGTCAATACTCATAGAATCATAACCAACACCGTATGCCATAAACCTAGCCATCTTGGAAAATTTTGTCAGTGTAGTGTCATAAATCCAATCGAGTTGGACCGATATCGACTTTGAATCGGGTATTTCTACTACACTTTTATGTTTATACATATAATAAATAGATTTTTGTTATTATATATTTGTTTGTTTAATGAAACAATTATGATATTTATATATGATAATGTCCCTAATGTCAAACTGATGATAAAATCATAATAGTGATTATGGTTGATGAGATTTCACTCACTTTAAAAAGGCTTGATTCTTAAATATCTACAGTCGTATGTATTATTAAACGGAAAATTAATAGTACGGTTAGACTAGCACGTATTAGATGTCATCTATCTTGTGAAGATAGTGATAGATCTCATCTATCAAAGTGTAGAGACTCTTGGACTTTATGTGGACGTGTATTAGATAATACTACGTTAGATTGACACACTTACTTTATTAAGTGTTGCACTATGTAACGGTTGTGTAATTATCCTTAGACCATAGTATTCAAAACATTACGGTGTGGATTGTCATGCGTTTTGGCTATCGGTGCTTTTCCACACTACGAGACGATCGTGCGGTAGTGCTTGGGTATGATATTGAAGCATTTGTAGGATTTATGTCATTTCAAATGCGAAATCGCGTTTCTAATAGTAAGAGTAAATATCCGAAACAACATTATTATAAGAAATGTCTTATTATCGATAGTCTTTGCAAAGCGAGACTATGATATCCATATTATAAGATACGACCGTTAATGTTTTGACACTCGAGCTTCGACCTTGTGGATATTAAATCATGAATATGATTCTTCTTACATAGCAGAATTGCTTGTATGCGACAGTTGTTTGTCAATGTCATCATTACTCATCCATTAATATTTTTTCAAAGTAATAAGGCTATCCACAACAACACCCTTTTCAAGTCTCCTAAACACACTGTAAGGAACCTTGATCCACTTTAAACCTACAATAGACACCCTATAAACATCCCTTTCCCTAAAATATGTTAACCCACTCCCTGAAAATAGGGTGTCATTTAACATGAATAGTAACTCACTTTTCAGCCCACTTTTGCTCTCTCTCCTATATTCTCACTCCTCTCTTTTTCATAGCAGTATTTTTTTTTTTTCTTATTTTGCACTACAGAATTTGTCATTACAAGAACACTTTTATTCGGGTCTTTTTCATTTTACTCGATAGTTTTTTTTTTTTTTTATGGATAAAAATTATGTTGAAGAAGAATATAGTTTTTGAACTATAAAATTTGGCCAGGTAAATAGGAGGTGCTATAGTAGTGTGATATTGGTGGTGGGAAGTATTTGAGATGTTGTATAGAGAGTCATTGTTAGAGTGAATTTTCTTTAGGATGTTAAAAAAATGAAATTGAAAGGGGTTTAAAGAATGATATAGGGAGTAACCATTGTGGTTACTCTAAGATTGCGTTTTTTGTGGAAGCAAGTACAAACATATGAATATGATGCATCTCTGATATGACCTGTGATCATTTATTACGCGTATATTGGTGTAAGAAATCAATCAATTATCATTATAGTGAAGAATTAAAGTACGTGAAGTTATTGTGTGGTAGGGGAATTTAAGGGCGAAGTGACGGGTGAAACGATCAGAACCACACATTTTAAATACATAATAAAATCGCACACAAGTGTGGCGCACACGGGTGTCTCCATGACCGTGTATAAACACCACACAATAACTTCCTTAAAGTACGTGTACTGATCAACAAGATGTAGTGATTGAGTTTTACATTAATAATAACTTTAAAGAGCTTTTGTACAAATATAGTCTATTTTATCAAATACAAATATAGTTGATGTGTTTAAATCTATCAAAATAACAAGAAATACATCACGAGACAGAGGAGAGCAATGTAAATCATGAAAATTTGAAAGAACACCTCATATTATGTGACCCTAATTAAGGTACCAACATCATGTGTCCAGATTTTAAAGAATGCAAGCATGAACATCATCACATGTAATATTTTACTTAAAACCTTATTATGAGTATAAATAGACCACATCAGCTACCAACATCACGTGTCCAAATTTTACGAAAACACATCACGTAAGAAATACTTTTCGGAGGAAACATTTTTAGCGTGCATTTTTATATAATTATATAGATAGGTATATATTATTATTATTATTACCATATCAAAAAGTGTAATTACATTTTAAAAAAAAAAGTGTAATTAAATGTAAAGAGTTGTAAATGGAAAATAAATAGTGGTTGAGGGTTAGTAATTCGGTCAACCCATGACAGTTTTTTTTTGTCGTCACTCGTCAAGTATTTTTTTCTTTCTTTTTCTTGTTATTATTAAGTTTACTCTTTTACCCCTTCATCAGAGGGTTTCTATGCTTCCCACTCCCTAGTCCACACACACCACTGGAAAAAAAAAAAAAAAAAAAAAGAATGCATTCCCCCACTTGTATGACAAACAAACACCTTGTTCATCTGTTCTGTTGATCGCATTCCTTTTCTTTTGTTACAGCATTTATCAATCAATTTGTGTTATCATATCCTCTAACATCCCTGTTCTTGGATTTCCTTGTCTTTTTACATTTTAGCTTATAATTTTTTGAGACTGGGTTTTGGGGGGAAAGATTAGGTTTTTTCTCAAATTGAAGTTGAGGGCTGTTTCTCCCTTTCACGATTCTGTTAATGGAGACTGCGGCGGGTGTTGCCGCCGTCTCACGCGGGATTTCTTTGGCGATAAACTCCTCTCAAGCTCCTCGTAAGGAGTGGCGAGTTGTCGCTGAACAATCTGTTCGGAACTCTAGTAACGAGGTAATTTACTTTATTTTTTGTTTTACGAGGTGCCTAGTTGGCTTTGTCCTTTCTGAAAATTTTCAGAATGATGATGTGTAGGAGCTGGAGCGTTCAAAGTTAGGGCTTTCAGATGAGAGGCTGTTGTCCGAGGTAAGGAACGTGTTTTAATTGGTGTTTTCTCGTATGCTGTTGTTCTACATGTAAATGTAAATGTGAAACAATCATGGCTTGGCTTGTTGTGTAGGTGCAGCAAGGAAGAAAGCCAGCTGATGTTGATTTCTGTTTGGTTGGAATCGACGGAAATTTGGACAATGATATCTTGTCTCACAGGCTTCATAGTCTGGTAAAGCAAAGGGAAGAATTGCAGCAAATGGAGATTAGTTTTCGTGCTAAGCTCATTGCCAGGGAAGAAATAACGGAGATGCGGAGTGCCTATGACTCTCAGTTAACGGATCATGCCAATGCCAATGCTAAACTTCAGGTAGCATATTTGCATGTCTGTGATTGTTTAGTACTTTTCTCTCTTTTCGGTTCTTTTAATAGTGTTAACCTTGTTTTTTTAAGGAGCAATTGTTTGAGAAGGAACAGAGGATGCTTGAGTTGGAGAGAAAATTGGAGGAAAAGGATAGGGAGTTGCATGCAACCAGATTACACAATGAAGCGGTTCGTTTGGATTTTTTTTTTCTTTTTTTCTATTTCTGGCTTAAGTGTTTGGGAAAGTGTCATTTTTTTTTGCTAAATTTTGTTTTGACTTTCTTCTATAGCAGGCTTGGGCTAAAGATGATCTTATTAGGGAACAAAGCATAGAGCTGCAAACGTATAGGTATGCTATAGAGGATTATCTAATTGCATCCGTCAATTCATGATCTCTAGATTGCTAAGTTCAGTCTGGTTTACTTCCTTTTGCAGGAGAGAACGAGATAACTCTGAAGCCGAAAGAGCTCAACACATCAAACAAATCCATGATTTGCAGGAACATATTCAGGACAAAGAGCGGCAGCTTATGGAGTTGCAGGAGCAGGTTTGTTGTGTTGTATTTGATATTCTTTGTTTTTAGTGTATATACATAAAAGCAATTTAAGGTACTCACATTCTGGTGACCCAGATACATGCTTCCTGGTTCATCTGTTCCTCATCTTTAGGGCGAGCATATTCTTTGTACTTGTGGTTGTTTTACTCTTAACTTATTTCCATTGGTATGTCATTCAGAACAGAATTGCCCAGGAAACACTGATTTTCAAGGATGAGCAACTGAGGGAGGCCCAGGCCTGGGTGACTCGTGTTCAGGAAATGGATGCACTTCAATCCACTACCAACCACTCGCTACAAGCTGAACTTCGGGAAAGGACAGAACAATGTAATCAACTCTGGCTTGGGTGTCAAAGACAGGTTATTGGATCTATGATATCTTCAGTTTTGGTTGGAGTTTTTTGTTTTGTTTTTGTTCTTCATTTCTGGCCATGGAAGTGTACCCTTTGGAAATAGAACTAGGTTTATACACCAGGTGAGAAGTGGAGTTTAATAAGAATTGTCATTCTTCAGTTTGGTGAGATGGAGAGACTACATCTGCATATACAACAACTACAGCTTGAACTGGCTGATGCTGGTGTGAAGAGCGGGACTTACTCTGATGGGTCCCATGTCTCCCAACCAATCTCAAAGGATCAATCTCAGATCAGAGAAAGCAATGGTGGTCAGCTAGATGTGGGTGGTAACGGTGCACCTCAAATCTCCAACCACTTATCCAATGGGAACCCTGATATTGCTTCTTTCAATTCAATGGGAAATACTTCAAGACAGGTATAGTTTGTCCCTATATTAATATTTGGTTTGTAGTTTTCAGTGCTTACAATATGTCATTTTGAGTAAGACTGGTTGAAATTTTTGAATTTTACGGCGGTAAGCCTATTGCGAATTCAGCACATCTTTGTCATGTGATGCAGAATGTCATTAGCATGCACTAGTAACCTTGCAATAGGTGTCGAATGTCTGGTCAAAGATGGAATTGTATTCTGGAACATTAGCATGCTAAAATCTTCTGACAAGTAATGGATCATGTTCAGCATCTTAATTAATCTGTGAATTAATATATTCTGGGCATAGTTGTTAAAGCACTAAGCAATGCCAAGGCGGAAGAGGGATCACCTAGCCATCCCAGGCTACACCTCTCCTACAATTTTGAATATTGATGATCCTACGTAGAAATTTGTGGAAACACAAAAATGTATCCTCGACCAAGGGTCAATAAAAGTAGCATAGTCCTAAACTTAAGTGTAAGTCCATTGAATATCGTAGAAGAGAAAAATTATGGCGTAACGGGTATTTTCGGGTTATACCAAGTGGAGGGCCATGATTATTTCTTATTCCCTCTCACATACACTAGGAGTGTGTAGGTGTGAGTTGGATTAATCATGGCCCTCCACTAGGTATAACTCGCAAAATACCTGTTGCACCATTACTCTTCTCATCGTAGCATATGAAATATGGGAGTCTAAATCATACCACTCTCGATACAAGAAAAATGTATTAGAGTAGTAAATAGTAGTACATTTTTTGGCTAATCAGACTCTTTCTTTTCACGTGTACTTCAGTACTTGGGAGTGAGAGACTTGTATGCATATGGTAAGTGAGTTCAGCAAAAGCCTCGGATTTCCTATCTTTAGGTGATTTTTTCCCCCAAAGCTTTCTGTTCATGTGATGTGAGGAAAAGGTGTTAAAACAAAGCCAAAAAAGCAACTCTTAGTTGGCCTAGGCTGCCGGCTTGCATTTTGCTCGCCTTAACAACTATGCTATTTAGTCAGAAGCAACAAAACCAGAAACTGCGAGATGTGTACTTATAAATATATAATCCACAAGATGTTTTTCAATTTCAGCACATAGAATAATTACTTTATTTATATTGCCTATCTAATATTCCCTTCAGCGTCTTCGATACTACTCTGAATCCAACAAGTTCATACCATGCACGCAATTCTATGGAAAATCGATAAATCATACTAGAACTAGAATAAGAGGTGAAACAATTCACACAATTCTATGGTAAACGCAATTCCAGGTTATGGGCAAATGACGTTATGTAGAGAATTCCATGCCTACCTTGGCAGTTTCCTGCCTTTACAAAATATACCAATTTTTTTCCCGTAAATTGCAATATATATCGAAATTTCAAAGCATATTAAGCAAACATCTACTTCTTCACAAGTGTCTGCTGTAACAGTCCGAAGAAAAATAAATAAAGTGTACCAATGCACATGTATACATATGTACTATCAAAATAAATGTAATCGATCAATAATGTAGTTAAAATTACTACGCACTAACGGTGTCCATGATCACACTTTTTGTTCATGAAATGGGTGGGGTGGTGGTCGATTACAATGTGGAAGTGGGGTAATAAATAGACTTTGTATGTGAAATCTGTTGGACTGCTTTTGCTGAGTCTTTTTTCCTTTTACTGTTACCAGACTGAGCATGTCCAAAGTGTTCCTACTGCTCCAACATCTTATGTTGGGATGCCAACCTATCTTCCGCCTGGACAGATGGCTGCTATGCATCCTTATGTGGTGCATCAGCAAGGCGTGCCACATTCAGTTCCATCACATATTGGACCTTTTCATTCAGTTCCTGCATTTTCATCTCTTCAGCATTGGCATAACCAACAGGTTATACACTGATATGCCGCTTCTTTTTACTTTATTTTTGTTGTAGTGCGTTAGCATTGTGATGACTATGTGATCAATTTTATTTATTTATTTATTTATTTTTTGTCGACGTAAAAGGCTGTGCCAGAGGGTAAACAACAGCTGACTCATGATCAACATCCCTCTTTGAATACTGAATCGGCTTTATTGGGGTCAGAGTCTGGCTATGAGTATGTATCTTCGGTAAATGGTCAAGTTCTTAATTCAGAATATTTGAATGTCAATGCGAGTCAGGGAATAGAGCCTCGTTCCGTTCATTCATCAGATGTGGAGGGAAAGGTTGGTGCTTGAAATCTGTAACTGTTGATATATGTGATATAATATGCTCCATTCCTTTTTTTTCCGGGTGGAGGCTTATTTTGGGGTGGTGGGGGTGGTGGGGAGGGGATTTTGTCTTATTTGGGGAGGGCATGGGATTGAACCCTGGTTGATACCCGCAAGTGTGGTGACTTTTACGACTAGGCCAGTCCCAATATAATATGCTTCATTCTTTTGATACCAAATCAATCTATTTAAGTACTTCTGTTATTGCATTTACTACTATTGCTAATTATCCTTTCTTTTTCAAAATTAATCCCTTGGTGATGGCTGAAATGTACACGAACTGGAAAAGTCTTCGATCTTGCCATATTTTTCCGGCCTTTCACATTCAGTCTCACAAAATTTGAAATTTCATCAATGAACTTGTGAGGCTTTCGGCTTTAATTTTGAAAAAATGGCTCATCTCGTGCTAAATATAACAAGCTGATGATTAAGAGAGCATTAGCAGGTCCACCTACCAGATGCATATCCCTTAAGTCAGATAACTATTCTATCATATAGAAACACTGTTCGGTTGACAAGCATTTGTCACCAGTCAGAGGATTTTACCTTACACCTGCTTACACAAGTTGCCTATCTAGATACTGTGGTTTTTTGTCCTCTATCTATGTGAATATGTGATGTGCTTCTCTTCCTTTTAGGCTGAGAAAAGCTATTCATCTGGTGGCCAAGATCAGGTTGAATTGCAAAAAATCTCTTCCCAATTCGGTGAAGTTTTGAGATTGGACTCCTTCGGAAACAGCAAAGGCATAAAGGTATTGTTCTTTGCTTTTATGTTGACATGTAAATGTTATGTTCTGATTTTACTAATCCTGGACAAAAGCCTATATGATTTGACCTAAAGTTGAGATTTATTTTGTGTGGGCACAGGAAAACACGAACGCATTAGAGGGTCAAAGCCTGATTGAGGAGAAACATGGCTCTACTTCTAACTTATCTTCTTATGATGATGCAAATCATCTTTCAAGTTGCAATGAAAGTAGCATGAAGACCTCAGATGTAATATTACCTGACTCGTTGGCTCCTGCTGGGTCTAAAGATGCTGTTGTAGCTGGTAAGACGGCAGAACCGCCTTTACTTGATGAAAGAGTATTGTTGGCTTGCATTGCGCGCACAATACCTCCTGGATCTAACAGCAAAATTAGAATTAGTTCAACGGTGGGTTGCTTAATGTCATTATTTTCTAGATTTTTCATTATGTTTTTGATATATACATACACACATATACATACATAATACATCTATACACATACATTATACATATACATACATCCCTTGTGAATAGGCTGTTCTAACCCCATGAAAATGGCTGGACAAGTATTTGTCAGGATAGTAATAGTGGATACCATAAATGATACACAAACACGCACTTTACAAGACGTACATGCATTCATGCATGTGTACATACATATTTATACACAGAAGGATAAACAAAAAAGATGTTTTGCTTTTTTGGGACTCATCTCACGTGTCTTTCATTTGCAGCTCCCAAATAGGCTTAGTAAAATGATTGCCCCTCTTCATTGGCATGATTACAAAAAGAAGTATGGAAAGCTCGACGATTTTGTAGCCAGTCATCCTGAAGTACGTATGTTATTTTCTATCCAATGCCCCCAAAAAAAAAAAAAAAAAAGACCCCCTATTTTAATCGTCTTATTCTTTTGTATCAGTTGTTTTTAATTGAGGGGGACTACATTCAGCTTCGGGAAGGGGCACAAGAAACCATAGCTGCTACAACAGCTGTGGCAAAATTTGCTGCTGCAGCTGCCGCCACATCTTACTCATCACATTTGTCGTCTGTATCCGTGACTCCCATGGCAGAGTCTCACCAGTTGAGGAAAGCCACATCAATTGAATCCTCAAAGTCCGATAACAGCGTGTTCAAGAACTATTTGACCTCCCGAGGCACGGCTGATCATCATTTGCATGTTCCAGCTGTACTAAACCAACCTCAAAATGGTGCAACTTTTAATGGTGCCGGAGCTGTGTCAAATGATAAGATTTTGAGCAGCAAGTCCAAGAATCACAGAGAAATGAATGGTTTTGAGAACAGGCCCAGCCAATCTGTGCTGTTGGCGGCGGCAGCTGTAGGAAATGGAGCAATTTCTGAGAAGAACAGTTATGTTGGCTCAAAGAATATTGGTTCAACTCATTGGAGAGCCACTGCTAATGCTGTTGGACACCAGCTAAACAGGTTTATATTTTCTCTGTGTTGAAGAACGTTTTAGTTTTCGTGCAGTTAGTCAACTCAACATTGACTTTTTCCTTCTTTCAGGACAAACGGTTCAAATGCAAGCTGAAGTCTCACTTCTTCATGGTAATTAAGAAAAATTGCAGTCTTCTTCAGCTTCATTACATGTTTTTAAGTTAGGGTTTTGAGTACCATCTGCTAGAACACGGTTGAATCAGCCAAATAACAATAATGCATAGAGGAGTTTATTACTGTTTGTTGTTATTATTATTTACAGGACACAAAGTGGGGCATCTGATGTGTATCTACATGATGACAGTTCCTAAAAAGCTTGGGTGCTGGCATGTTGGGGAGGTTTTCGGTTTGTAAGTTAGATTATGTTAGTTACTATTATTACCTAGACATATTGTTTAGGGGAAACAATTGCCAAAAAGGCATGTTATTGTTGTAACTTGTGGGTTATTTAAATTTAAATTTAAATTTATGTGATGGAGGAAGTCTAGTTGCTGATATATGAATCATATGATGCTCATTTCTATAGGCACAGACAGTAGTACCTCCAATCATAATTATTTGTTAGGGAAACTAGGTGAGATACTAAGCTGGAAATGTCTTTAAATATGGCCTATTATTTTGGACCCTCTCTGGGGGTTGCTTTTGGTATTTTGGTTATTAAGCTGATGGGGAGTTTTTGGGTGTGGACTGCATTGTACCGTTGGATGAATATCGTCTGTGTAGATTTGTTTGTTTCGACAAGTATAGTGTTAGATGGGGTTATTTTTACATGGTGTCTCCGTATGAGGAGATTACACATGTGGCGACATTTAGGCCACAATTCCATTCTACGTGTGGTCTGGATCTCGCCACCGATGGATCAATGTCATCTGTAGATTTATTTGTTTCAAACTGTAGCGTTAGATGAGATAATTTTTACATGGTGTCTCCACATAAGGAAATTATACATGTGGTGACATTTGGACTACGTTTTCATCGAGGAAATTACACATATGACTACATTTGGACCACGATTTCATTCTAAATGGTCTGGATCCTCCATATGTGAGATGGAGGGTACCTTATACGACTACATGGAATACAACCAAGATACTCTAAAACCAAAAGAAAAAGGAAGAGAATTCCTTCAAATATATACAACTCCTTAATAGACTTCGATTGTACGGTAGAAAAGAAACCGTAAAATGAAAGACTACACTAATTTGTCTAAAAAAATGTTAAACTAGTAGAAAGTACTTGCATAACAATTGTGTCCCAACAACAAAGACTATTAACTATAAAATAATAATAATAATTGCTTCATATGACTAGGGATGGTAATTTCGATCCAACCCGGTGGGTATTTTTAAGGGTAGGGTAGGGCATGAGTTTGATTTTTCAAAACCCGTCGAGGGTAGGGTAGGGTAGGAATATGTATTATCTACTCGTCGTAATACCTACCCGTCCCACCATATAATATATTGTTTATATTGTATTACTTATAAAAATTATTGATGTTACGGAAAATTGAAATATCACTTTTTTACAAGGAAAAAAAAGCATGTCGCTAAGAAAAAAAATAAACAAATATTATTGCAATTAAGATTTAAGACTCGTGCCCCAATCTTTAGTTTTTTTACAAACATATCAATTATCAAAGCTTGTTGTCGACTCTTCTTTTCCTAATTCCTATTGTCGGCCAACCCTACCGAACTGCAGAAATGTGAGAATTTTATATATATATATATATATATATATATATATATATATATATATATATATATATATATATATATATATATATATATATATACACTTTGTTTTATGCTCGCTTTATATTTATTCTTAAAAATAATACATTTGTAGGTTTGCTTGCTATGTATTTTAATTCTTTTTTCTGTTAAGCTTTACCCGGTTATTGTTGATCTTGCATTTTTGCCACTCGTATGTCTTCGCTCCAGCAAAATTGATAATATATATGGACTTGTGATACTTACTTGGGAATAAATTTAGATATCCATGGATATCCACAAACCCATGGATATCCATGTGGGGGGTGGGTGGTGGTGGAGGGGGTATGGATCTGAAATGTTCTACCGGCATGGATTATGGTTAGGGTATGGGTAATTTTTTTTTTGATTGGTAGGGTATGGATATAGCCAAACTCGTACTCACTCGTACCCATTGTCATCCCTACATATGACATCCGTCATAATCGATAATATAAAACTCTACTACTTTTTTTTAACATCAAAATATCTTGAGAAAAGTTATGTTGCATCAGTTATTAATGGATTTATACCAAGTTGATGGATGAGATGTATTAATGTCATCCATTTGCGCATAAAAAAAGTGTGTAGGCGTGAGGTAGATGTATCACAACCATCCACTTGGTATAACTCTCCAAAAACTAATGCACCATATCTTTTCTCAAAATGTCTCGGCACACATTTTTCTTCCCGATTTTGTCCTTTAAAATTTTGTGTATTAGCACACATTTCCCCCCCGATTTTGTCCTTTAAATTTTCGTGTAGATTCATCGGACCACAGAATGTTTTTCTACCCGAATTTGAGTCAAAATGTGTAAAATAATCTTTCTAACCGGTATTGAGTGTATAAAATACTTAACTTCTAAAATTAAGTCAGAACGGTGTTTGTTGCGTAAAAAGAAAATGCTCCCAAACAACAAAATGAAATATTACACTAATGAGGTCACAAGAACAAACACTAATACTTATTAATTAGGGTTAATTCCTTAAAAGTATAGTTTTTAATACTTATTAGCCCCATAAGGACATAAAGGAATCTGTTGGACTTATAAGGACATAATATATCTACATGTGCCAAAATACCCCTAATCTAATAAAATAAGCTTTATCTCAAAAACCGACAACTTTTTTTGTTTCACTTTCTATTTTATTCACTATACAGCTGCAAAATAATAGCGGGTTTGCTCTTACATCCGATGGGCTCTCTCTGTTGTCCTCAAATCGCCATGACGGCGGCGACACCTCGCTTTTGCTGATTGGAATGAAAATGACGACACCCCATGTCACCGACGAGATTTCTTGCATGAATGTTTCCCGCTTCTCTCGACCCACGAGTTGTCGGAATCTCCGTCGCCGGAAGGATTCTTGTTGGGTACATTCCGTCGGAGTTAGGCAACTTAACTTATCTCCGGCGACTTAATCTTCACGGCAACAATCTCCACGGCTCAATTCCTGATGAGTTGTTTAATGCTTCTTCACTTCATAGTATTTTCCTTTATGATAATAATCTCTCTGGTTTGATTCTTCCTTCAATTTGCAATCCCCATACAATGCTGCTACTTCTTGCTAATTCAATTTGGACTTTGAATAATTATTCTTGTTTGATTAATTGCCTGAATTTGTAAGGAGGCTATTGACATTGTGGCTGGTGCATTTACAGATAACTTGCATTTCTCTTTTGGATCATGTTTGGTTTGGTGCTCCTTGAATTGTATAGAGTAGGAGAAAATGTACTATTTTGGATTATGCATTCAGCTTTTACGGGGTATCGACCTGCTTGATTTGTGTGACCATGTCATTGGGAAAATCTTATTATGATGACATTCTTTGCAACCCTGAGGTTATTGATCCACCTCCTCAAGATGAAGATCTATTTGAAGTGGGTGTGCACATGAATGATTTTTCATCAATTGCACTGAAGCCTAAGACAACTGTTTCAAACAGTGTGCGTGAACTGTTAGAATGCCCTGTTTGCTTGAATTCCATGTACCCTCCCATCCATCAATTTGCAATCCCCAGAGAATTCAAAATGTTGATTTTTCGCATAATTCTCTGTTCAAAATTTTTCTGCAAAATTCACGGTTGGTGTTTTGGATTCTCGCCACGTTCTAATCAATTTCTCTGGGGAAAAGGATTTCATCCGGTTATACTCTAGGAGCCAATGGTTTGTAACAAGTAAACCTATGAGAATTAATGCATCAGCAACTATTCAAGGCACATGTGGGCAAGTGTGGAGGCCCAAACAGAATGCAACAAATTGTACAGGTGAATCCTCATAGCAACAGGCTGCTCAAGCACATGAACTTGAAGGCTTAGCTATAGCTTCTGTTATGAATAGTTGTTGTAATCTTCCTCTCATTGACGGATTTGGATTTTCTGGTTTTGTGTTTGTCTTTTCATGGGAATTTCAGTTTTTGTTCTTGATTTTGGGTCTTATTCTTGCAGTGCTTGTATTTCAAGATTAGTACCTTACATGATTTGGTTCATTTCTGTTTGTTGTAATGCAGGAACAAGCTAGAAAAGAGAGAGAAGAACTGGATAAGGTGCTAGAAAAGAATAAAAGGTGAGTAGAAGAGTCACAAAGACTGCTAGCTTTAGAGCTTCAACGGAAAGAGGAAGAACGACAACGTGAGCTGGAGACGATACAGAGGCAAAAAGAGGAGGCTGCTCAAAGAAAGAGACAAGAAGACAAGGAAGAACGAGCAAATCAAAGTATGTTGAATGGTGCGAGTAGATCTCGGTCAAGGTCAATCGGCTTTTGATGGCAACTAACCGAGGGTGTGAAATTTAAGTCATTTCCCAGCCATTTTGTACTACATGTTTGTTTATTACTACAACTTAGCTGCCATGCTCTCTTTTTCCTTCTCTTTAAATACATTAATCCTACTTTTGGTATTTGGCCTGTCATTTAATTTAGTAAAATTAGTTCCTATTTGGGGATCCTTGTTATTTCAGAGAAATGTTTTAACATTTGATCTTCGGAATACCAATCTTTTTTTAGACAAATGTTGATCTCTTCAGTCTTCATGGCCCATCTTTTATGGTTTGCTTTGCGATTATGAAACGACGTTGTCTGTGTGTGTGTTTGTGTGTATATGTATTTATATTGTCTTGCCTTATTGTAGGGAAAAGCTATCACTACTAAATGAAAAGCAAAAAATATATTGTGAAAATTTATAAAGCTTGAAGAATATTAATTGTCTAATGATGACTCTTGTTTCTATAAACATAATGCAAGATGTTGTACACTTTTAAATTGTGCAATGTTTGTTTTGGAACCTGGATGAATGTTCATAAAGAAATGCACAAACTCATACGTTTTTTTCGTTTGTCTGATGGATTTCTGTAGTTTTGTAATTTTTTATTAATGAAGTGACATTGATGTCACTGCAGATGTCACTGTATACATTAGACAATTAATGAAGTGACATTGATGTCACTGCAGATGTCACTGCATACATTAGACAACTAATGAAGTGACATTGATGTCACTGAAGATGTCACTGCATAAATTATTGATGTCACTGCATAAATGCGGTGTCACTTCATCGCGGTGTCTCTGCAATGCGGTGTCACTTCATCACAGTGTATTTGCATCGCGTTGTCACTTCATCACGGTGTCTCTGCATCACAGTGTCTCTCGTGATTGCGCGTGTCATTTCATCGTGGTGTCTCGCAATGCGTGTCTCTGCATTGCGGTGTCTCGCGATCGCCAAATGTTATAATATCGTGATGTCTCTGCAATGCGCGCGCCTGCGATGCGGTGTCACTTCATCGTGGTGTCTCTCGCAATGCGGTGTCACTTCATCGCGGTGTCTCGCATCGCGGTGTCTCTTATTCACGATGTCTCGTGCATCGTCAAATGTTATAACATCATGATGTCTCTACATCGGGGGTGGTCACTGCATCGCGGTGTCTCTGCATCTCGGTTGTCACTGCATCGTGGTGTCTCTGCATCAGAGGTGGTCACTGTATCGAGGTGATCAATGGATCTGGCGTGGTCAATGCATCGTGGTGTCACTTCATTGAGGCGTCTCTGTGTTTACGACTAATTTTATGGTTTTTATCGAGTTGTTTCGTAACATTATCTCCCGTGTTTTAGTGATTTTTATAGAAAATCACTCGCCAAAAGGATAAACTGAGCAAATGATGTTTAAAGATAATAAATTGCAAAAGTGGCTGATTTATGTGTTTTTATCGTTGGTTTTATGTTTATTTGGATGTTGTTACACTTTGCAATATTTTGGATATCTTGTAGATGCATATCTTCGGTCTAAAAGAGGTGTTTAGAGGGTTAGAAGAAGATGCCACAAGTTTACGAGTTCAACGGAGCAAATTTTCCTAAGTACTTAAATCGTTACATATTTTCGACGGAGATTTGACCTAGCTTAGAGACATTTTCAGGGGAGGACTTCTTCATGAAAATTGTAGATCTTTGAAAGAGCTTTCCAAGCGCACTTTGAATTACGCCAATCGCACTTCTACAACTCAAATGGTGGTCAAGTGGGTAATCAATTTGGGTAAGTGGAAAATCTCAAATATACTCGTAATAATGACGGGCTAATCAAAAAGGCGTTTTCTGAAGAAGAGTCCTTAATGAAAGTTGTAGAGTTTTCCGAGAGCTTTTTATGACATTCGGATCATAATTTTGGAGGTCTACAACTCAAGATATGAATTTTAGAAGTTGCAAGGCGTAAATTTGATACAGATGATCGCCTTCTCAAAGAACGAGCGGCCCTAAACACCGACCTTGAGCCACCGCCTCAAACTCCTATAAATTCAGAGCTGAGGAAACCCTAATACAGACATACATCATATACGCACATTCACAGCAGCAAATGCACTTTTTTCCTGGGAATACAACGCATCTTTCTTTCAAAGAAACAAAAAGGGATGATTTCTTCTCCAATACTCATGATTATCATCATGGTTATTGGCTAAAGCACACAATGGGTAGAGCAACGGGATGAAACCACACAACGTCATCACAACCATGAATCGTTAGTTTATCCTTGTTTATGATTTCAATATTGTTTTATTTATCGATTGATTCTTGGATTAATTGTTAAGTGTTTTATTAGATAGGAATGTCAATGAAACCATATTTTGCTTTGAATTTATATGGAAATATGATTCAATAGTAGAGCTTTTCAATCGATACGGTTAATGATAATTTGAGGAATCACTTGTTGTTAATTGGGTTGTTTAATTTGGGAACAAATTTATGATCTTGTTATGAATGTTAATTTGTTTTGCTTGGAAAAGAAAACGAATCCTAGAAATTGATTTAAAGGAATTTAGTCGATTTTAGATTGATCATACCAATAAATCGTATTTGGATCATAAAAAGTGGTTGCGTGATTGTTGTGTGGTGGATCCTTGTTGTTTTACCGTTCTTTTAAATCTTTGATAAACCGAAATCGCTCGTAATAATCGCCAATTGCTACATCTAGTTAGTTAATTAGTGTTAGAAACCCTAGTTGTTAATTGCTAATTTTCTCAAATTTATCGCTCATCGCTTTTTTACTATTCATCGAAGTTACTGTTCATCGCTATTTTTACTGTTCATAATTAGCATAAACCCTAGTTTAATTAGTATAAAATTTAATTTTAGTTAATAAGTTGTGACATTATTTATAACAGCTATATTTTAATCCGATAATTGTACGATTCCCTTAGGACGACTCGGTAACACCCTATACTACGATCCTTATACTTGGGGTGTTTCGGTTTATAAATTTAAAACACGTTTTTACCGAACAAGTTTTTGGCGCCGTTGCCGGGGAGTCGGTAACGGTTGTCGGATTCTTCATAGTTTAGTTTTCTGTGTCAAAAGGGATCGCTTTTAGCACGCGGTAGTATTTTGACCATAACTTTATGCTCGAGTGTCCGTTTGGAGCGCAGGACCCCAATTCGGAAAGCTCGTTCCGACGCCGACGACGTGGTGAACGCCTAGGCCGTTCATTGCGTTTTCGAGGTCAAAATCCACTGTTTTCCCCTCCATTTTGGCCCTAGAAGATTTCAACACGTTTTTTTACCGTCTTAGTGCCTTTTCTGTTTTAAATTTTTCGTAGGTAGGTTTCTTTTCTTGTTTCTGCTTTCTAGATCTTTTTCTAAATTCAAAATAAAAAAATAAAAAAATAATAAAACCTTCAACGAACGAGCGCTCACCCATACCGAACGCTATGCTCCCGCCTCATCTTTCTTCTCTCGAACGAGCGTTCACTTCACGAATCCTCTCTCTGAACTAGCGCCCACTTACATCGAACGCCGATTCGGTCCTCGAAAATTCCACTTTTCTTTTCTCTTCTCTTCTATCTTTCTAAACTTCTAAATCCTCCAATCTTCTCTAAACTCGTTCTCATCAACCCTACGGTTGATTTCTTCCTGATTTCGCTTTTACGGTTTATGCAAACCAGGAGTAAGAAGAAATCTTATCTTTAACCCCGAGCCTGAGGCGAGACATTGTCGAAGAAGATTATTTCAAAGTTCGACAAGATGAGCAAACACGGTTCTAGTGATGACGAACCGGAGAACCAAGGAATAATAACCAAGATCCCGCTCAATTAAACCAAATTCGATGCAAATGTTTGCAGAACCAACAACAAGAGAAGAAGCCTGGATAAACCAAAGAGATGCAACAACAACCTCGTAATGTTCAACAAAGAATAAAGAATAAATTTCAGCGGTCTGCAAATTTGTCTTGCAAAGAAGACCCTTATGCGCCTTATCTTGATCAAGATTTCTTGGAAGGGCATAGACCAATTCGGCCTCCAGAGATGGGAGGAATGCATTTTGATCTTAATAATGGAGTTGTGGGGATGGTCCAAAATAGTTCATTCCATGGCACTGCTGCAGAAGACCCACATGACTTCTTGTCTACTTTTGTGCAAATCTGTGAAGCAGGTCACTACCCTGGCGTTCCTACAGAAGTTGTTAAATTGAAACTTTTCCCGTTTGCTTTGAGGGTGAAGCAAATCGATGGTTTAAGTCCTTACCCCATCACTCTCTTAATAATGGTGATGTTAAAAGAGCCTTTGCTCAAATTGCTTTCACCCGAAACGATAATGGACCGTAAAGAGATATAGCTACCTTCGAGCAACTAGAAGGAGAGAGTGTGGGAAAGGCCTGGGAGAGGTTGAATTTGTTAATGAGGAAATGCCCTAACCATGGATACACTCGACATGAACTTCTAGAATTATTCTATCAGGGTGTTACGCAACCCAATAGAGATTACTTGGATTCCACGGCTCATGGATCGCTTTTAGGAGGAGGAGATGATGCTTTTTACTGGGTAGCAGAAACAATAGCTAAGAATAACATGTGGGCTACTCAAAGAAGACCCATGTTAGTGAAAGCAAAAAGGAGGTCATTGAAAGTAACTCGAGACAAAAGCGCTAGTTGCTCAAATGGAAATAATGAACAAACAACTAGCCAACATGCAAATGAAGCGACAAGAAGGGCGAAGAATGTGAATCACTCGGGCATACAGCCGGGAATGTGATGAATGAGGAAGTATAAGCCATGGAGAACCGTAATCAACCTTTCGTGAGGCTTCACCAAAATTCAGTCAATCGAGTCAAACTCAAAACCGCAACTTTTCGGAAATCCGTGAAATAGTTATTATACAAAGACCTGTGCATCCAATAACCAAAGACCCTAAGTAATCGGGCTCAAACGCAAAATCAACAACGGCCCACCTATGTTTCTCGTAAGAAATTCGATGAGCTAGTAGACATGGTGAAAACACTAGCCACCGGTCAAAAACGATGGAGAGACAGATTGGTCAGATGGCTGACCAACAAGCAAGCAGACCTCAAGGAAGACTGCCGAGTTATACAGATAAAAACCCTAAGGCGTATATCAATGCTTGCACCGCCATCACACCTCAATGGGAGTATGGAGAGGAGGAGTTGAATGCGCCACCCTCGAAGCGGTAAGACTCTGGACCCGAAAGATGTCGGAATGAGTAGCCCCTCCCGACGCCATAAGTTCGTGGAGGGGGCAATCGTAGTTAAATGCCAAAGAAAGCAACAGTGAGGAAGAGCTGAGTGGTGATGATTCTTCGGGGGATAGTGATGAGGATGTTGAGAAGAGAAGTCAGGTATCTGAACCCCTGACTAAAAAGAAAACTGAGAAGTTTGTCAGATGGAAGGACAAAGAGGACGAAGCCATTAAAAGTCAAACTATAATCAATCATTCAAAACCCTTCCTTATCCGGCAAAGAAAAGAGAGAATATCTTGAACTCGACAAACAAGATGACGGGGTGAGAAAGATGCTTAGAGATACTATGGTGACTATGCCACTTGCTGAGGTATTAACTGAGATGCCTAAATGCTCTAAGTATCTTAAGGATGCCTGTGGAAGTAAGAAGAAGCTAAAGGGATCGCGTAAGAGGTGCTAAGAGTGGAATGTTCAACTGCTTCACGAGCATTGCAATCAAGCGAGGTGACCCCGACGACCTTCAATCTCTTGCATGATTGAAGGCCACACGCCCACAATGTCTTATGCGACTTAGGGGCCTCTCTCGTCAATGTGATGCCATTGAACGCCTGCAAGAGTCTCGGCCGGACAAAAGGCTAAAGGAACGCCCCGTCTCTCTTCGGTTGGTGGACCGATCTAGCCGCTTAGCGCTTGGTTGTGTTAACAACGCCCTATCCATGTTAAACATCTAGTTTTCCCAATCGACCGGGTCATACCGGATTACCACCGACAAGCGAGATGCCCCGATTCGGGGCGGCCTTTCTTAAACACTTCGCCTCCACCATTGACTTCCAAATCGCCAAATCACTCGAGAGTAGAGGACACATCCGTCACCCTCGAGCAAGGAAAAAGTTCATGGAAGCTTCGAGCCAGGATATTTCATTCATTGAAGCAATTTATGGAGATGAATCCGACCACGAGGAAGAGCTCACGGAGATAGAGCCCTGGATGTTATAACTCAACAACTTGCGACACCGAGCCTATGAGTGAACGGAAAATCTAGGATATTCCAGGGATGAGCAAAGAATGATTTGAAGGAGCTCAACCAGCAGACTTTAACCTCGATTGAGGAGGAAGTTTTAATGGGTAGTTGGGACGAAATAGATTTCTGGAGAGAAACTGCTCATTGGGATTTGGATGATTGGGAGCAGCTTGCAAAAGAACTTGAAGAAGAACTAAAGAAGATGGTTAAGCATAATAAAGAAAAAACGGAAGTCGATGGGAAGATTCCTCTGATGATGTCATTCAATACCTTTCGGGTTACACCTCGGGAAGATGAGGTGTTTTTCACCAACCGGTCCAAGCTCACAAGGAAACAGTGGTCCCTTAAAATCTAGTATCGAGCGACCACCTGTGACTTAGAGTTGAAACCACTTCAAGAAAGACACCTAAAATACATCTTCCTTAAAGATGGTGATAAGTTGCCCTTGATCATCTCATCTAAACTCGAGCCGGAGCAAGCGCACTTAATTAAAGTGCTTGAGAAACATATCCTCGCGTTCGATGGCGGTGGGCGATATCGAGAGAATCACCCAGACGTGTGCATGCATAAGATTCGAACGGAGGAAGGAGCGAAAAGGTCGACAACCTCAAAGCGAGGCTCAATCCGCATACGCAGGAGGTTGTCAAAAAGGAGATCATAAAATGGCTCGATATGGGTATTATCTACGCCATCGCCGATAGTGAGTGGGTCAGCCCTACTCAAGTTGTGCCAAAGAAGGGGGGAATTACTGTGGAAAAGAACGAAAAAGGGGAAGAAGTTGCCTTACGCCTTGTGACTGGCTATAGAGTTTGCATTGATTATCGCAGATTAAATGAAGTCACCGCTAAGGATCATTTCCCCGCCCCTTCATTGACCAACTTCTAGAAAGACCGAGTGGTCATAAGTATTATTGTTTCCTCGATGGATATTCTGGTTATTTCCAGATAGCCATCGACCCTAATGACCAAGAGAAGACAACTTTTACCTGTCCATCGGGCACTTTTGCGTTCCGCAGAATGCCTTTCGGTTTATGTAATGCACCGGCTACGTTTCAACGATGCATGTTGGCCATTTTTGATGGACTTGTGGAGCAGTGCATGGAGGTCTTCATGGACGATTTCTCAGTCTATGGCGACAGTTTTGATGAAATCTTAAAGAATCTAGATATGGTACTCCAACGTTGTGTTGAGAAAAATCTGGTGCTTAACTGGGAGAAATGCCATTTTCTAGTCGAAGAAGGGATTGTTTTGGGACACAAGGTGTCCAGTGATGGTATTCAGGTGGATAAAGCTAAAGTAGAAGCCATTGAGAGAATGTCATACCCGAAGACAGTGAAGGAGGTACGAGGATTTCTGGGGCATGTAGGCTTCTATCGGCGATTCATTAAAGATTTTTCAACGATAGCAAAGCCGTTATCCAACCTACTGAAAGAGGAAGTGGAGTTCTTATTTGATGATGGGTGTAAGAAAGATTTTAATTGCTTAAAGGATAAGTTAACCAAAGGCCCCCATTTTAATCGCGCCCCGATTGGACTAAACCTTTTGAACTATTGTGCGATGCCTCTAACTACGCCGTGGCGCAGCTTCTAGTGCAAGAAATTGACAAAAGTTCCGGCCGATCTACTATGCGAGTCGAACGTTGAACCCAAATTTCAGTGTAACTACACCACTACGGAGAAAGAATTCCTAGCCGTCGTTTTTGCTATGGATAAATTTAGAAGTTACCTCGCCGGATCTCAAGTTGTGGTTTGGACAGATCACGCAAAGACTACGCTACCTTATGGGAAAAGCGGACGCTAAACCAAGGTTACTCGGATGGATCCCGATACTACAGGAATTCGACCTTGAGATTAAGGACAAGAAGGGTAGTGATAATGTTGTAGCTGACCACTTATCTCGCCTAGTGAACGAGGGTGGCGAAATTCCTAAGGAAATAGGCATTGACTTTCCGACTGAGCAATTAATGAAGCTAGAAAATGTGAGGCCGTGGTATGCTGATTACGTCAATTACTTAGCAAGTGGACACTTAGAAGAGATGACGACGTGAAAAGAAGAAATTTTTCAGCGACTTAAAGTATCTCGTATGGGAGGATCCACATCTGTTTAAAATCTGCAAGGACGGGTTGCTTAGAAGGTGCGTTCCGGAGCATGAACAATTCGATATCTTGGAGCAATGCCATAGTGGTCCTGCTGGTGGACACTACGGAGCACCTAAGACAGTCACAAAAATCCTTCAAGCTGGTTTTTACTGGCCTACTCTGTTTAAAGATGCTGAAGCCTTTTGCAAAGGCTGTGATAGATGCCAAAGAGTAGGGAGACTCAGTAGTAGGATGGAGATGCCTTTGAGGCCTATCTTGGAATGTGAAGTTTTCGATGTCTGGGGCATTGATTTTATGGGACCTTTCCCATCATCATGCTCTAACAAATATATTCTGGTCTGTGTGGACTATGTTTCCAAGTGGGTTGAGGCCATAGCCACCCCAACCAATGATCACAAAGTGGTAAAGAAATTCTTGCAAAAGAATATCTTTACTAGATTTGGGTGTCCTAGAGCCCTTATCAGTGATGAAGGATCGCATTTCTGTAATGCACCACTGGATAAAATTCTTGAGAGATATGGTGTCAAGCATAGAATTGGTACACCATACCACCCCCAGACCAGTGGTCAAGTCGAGGTGAGCAATAGAAGTCTAAAGCGGATTTTGGAGAAAACGGTGAATTCGAATAGAACCAACTGGAGTCTGAAGTTGGACGACGCACTCTGGGCTTATCGCACTGCATTCAAGACCCCTATGGGTACGTCGCCTTTCAAATGGTTTATGGCAAAGCTTGCCATCTACCGGTCAGTGGAGCAGCACGAGCTTCTTCGGGCTATTAAATTCTTAAACTTCGATAGCCAACTCAGTGGGGAGAAAAGATTACCGCAACTACATGAGCTCGACGAATTCGCACTCGTGGCCTACGAGAATGCCAAGTCGAGCAAGGAGAGAACAAAGGCGCCCACGATGCCAAGATAAAAGATAGAGATTTCAAGGTAGGAGAGATGGCTTTGCTTTACAACACCGAGATTACATCTGCTTGTCGGCAAGCTTAAGTCCAGATGGTCCGGACCCTTTGAAATTGTCGGGTTCATCCGGTGGAGCGATCTCCTTAAAAGGGTACAAATGGTCAACCTTTTAAAGTAAATGGTCATAGATTGAAAAAGTATTTCGACAACCTTATGAAGCACCTGAAGTCCTATACTTTCGTAAGGTGGTTGACATGACCGATGTGTCTTGATTTGTGATGAGATCCCATCCGACTTCTTTAATTCGGATGATGACATTATTGCCCTTCATCTTAAAGATGCTTCTACCACGACTCCTCGCACCCATTAGTATGCGGTGCCAAAATTAAGCAACAACACAAAGAAGAGAATCGATCTTTATGCTCTGATGGCTAAAGTCCAAGACTTAGTAGCGCACTTGACTTGTTGTTGTTGTCGTGACCACACCGATGCTCTCCACTCGACTGATATAGAAGTAGCCCCCGATCAAACCAAAGTGGCCCGATCCGGGTTGATTTTGAGATCTTTGTCAAGCTAATGACAATAAAGAAGCGCTCCTGGAGGCGCACCTAGTCTTTTAAGTTACTTTTTCTTTTTCGTTAAGTTTTTAGGTTTTTAGGAATAAAACGTGGTGAGTTACGTGTTGGTTATCCCTGTCTCATTTGTGAATGCTTTATTTGCGTACATGTTTACTCATATACCCCTTTTGTCCCGAGATTATATGCTATGTAGAGTGTTGCGTATACTATTGAGCGGTCTTTAGTGTTTGTCTCATCCGTGCTACGAGTTGCAGCTGTTCATTTATGCTTCGGCTGACCACTTCGCCAATCTACAAATTTCGACAACCACGCTCAAAACCAAATAAGTTCTTTCTTCTACTTTATTTTTGCACATTCTCGAGGACATAATGTGAATTAAGTGTGGGGGGTGCAATTCATGCTTTATTTCGAAACCATTTGAGTAAATATATGTGATTTTTTTGAAAAATTGGGAATTTTAAAATTTTTGCACTTGGATAATTGTAAGTCTTGAGCTTGTAATTGAAACGAATGCTTGCTAGTTGTAGTTTCTCGACAATGATCCGATGTGACTTTGTGAGATAATTATAGCATTCTTTTACTAATTTGAGATAGTATTCATTTTCACACTCACGAAAGCCTTTGATGTTGAAGCAAAACTTTTGAATTGTATCTTTTCATTACTTTAGTGATTTGTTTTAATAATAACAAAGTGAAGTACCACCTCAAGTTTAGAACGTGTCTTGTGAATATCCGATAGTTTGAATGTGATAAGTGAAACATAACTAAAGTCTTTGCAAAAATATAATATATAATAAATGTATATGTCGAAAAGCTAGTCGATGATTGGAGTGCGGTAGGCATTATCTCGAAATGTCCTATTCCACTATGATGACTAAAAGCTCACGGCAGCTTAGAAGAAGCTACCCTATGATTTGAGTAAGGTAGGGTATTATCTCGAAACATCCTATTCTACTATGACGGGTAAGAGCTCATTCTAATTTGCGTATAAAAGTGAAAAAAATTAAAGACTTTGTTATCATTGACCTTATACCCAGTATAAACTTGAAGATATGCTTTAAGGATTATCTTGATGAGTGCGCGGGAAGACTTTGTGTGGAACAATTCATACATCATACCTAGGATAGTCATTAATTTATTTGAAAGGGTATTGTTTGAAAGGATTGTGAAGATTGAAAAGGGCTTGTTATACACACACCGAATCTATCTCTATGTTGGTATTATTTGCTATAGTTGTTGTATCTTTTGTTACGTGAGTTAGGGATCTATTTGGATTGCATATAAAGCGAGCTAGTTTTAATTGTTTTGCTCGGGACAAGCAAAAGTCTAAGTGTGGGGAGTTGGTTTACGACTAATTTTATGGTTTTTATCAGTTTGTTTCGTAACATTATCTCCCGTGTTTTAGTGATTTTTATAGAAAATCACTCGCCAAAAGGATAAACTGAGCAAATGATGTTTAAAGATAATAAATTGCAAAAGTGGCTGATTTATGTGTTTTTATCGTTGGTTTTATGTTTATTTGGATGTTGTTACACTTTGCAATATTTTGGATATCTTGTAGATGCATATCTTCGGTCTAAAAGAGGTGTTTAGAGGTTAGAAGAAGATGCCACAAGTTTACGAGTTCAACGGAGCAAATTTTCCTAAGTACTTAAATCGTTACATATTTTCGACGGAGATTTGACCCAGCTTAGAGGCATTTTCAGG
Organism: Gentiana macrophylla; assembly: GCA_026214975.1. Classification (NCBI taxonomy): domain Eukaryota; kingdom Viridiplantae; phylum Streptophyta; class Magnoliopsida; order Gentianales; family Gentianaceae; genus Gentiana; species Gentiana macrophylla. Next base: position 22,115,166 of record CM047806.1, read on the forward strand.
AGGGACTTCATCATGAAAATTGTAGATCTTTGAAAAAGCTTTCCAACGCACTTTGAATTACGCCAATCGCACTTCTACAACTCAAATGGTGGTCAAGTGGGTAATCAATTTGGGTAAGTGGAAAATCTCAAAATATACTGTGTAATACGACGGGCTAATCAAAAAAAGGCGTTTTTACAAGAAGAGTCCTTAATGAAAGTTGTAGAGTTTTCCGAGAGATTTTTATGACATTCGGATCATAATTTTGGAGGTCTACAACTCAAGATATGAATTTTAGAAGTTGCAAGGCGTAAATTTGATACTGAGATGATCACTTCTCAAAGAACGAAGGCGTCTAAACACCGACCTTGAGCCACCGCCTCAAACTCCTATAAATTCAGCGCTGAGGAAACCCTAATACAGACACATCATATACGCACATTCACAAAGCATTGCACTTTTTCTCGGGAATACACCAAGACTTTTTCTCGGAATACATTGCGCGTCTTTCAACAAACAAAAAAAGGATGATTTCTTCTCCAATACTCATGATTATCATCATGGTTATTGGCTAAAGCACACAGCGGTAGAGCAACGGGATGAAACCACACAACGTCATCACAACCATGAATCGTTAGTTTATCCTTGTTTATGATTTCGAATATTGTTTTATTTATCGATTGATTCTTGGATTAATTGTTAAGTGTTTTATTAGATAGGAATGTCAATGAAACCATATTTTGCTTTGAATTTATATGGAAATATGATTCAATAGTAGAGCTTTTCAATCGATACGGTTAATGATAATTTGAGGAATCACTTGTTGTTAATTGGGTTGTTTAATTTGGGAACAAATTTATGATCTTGTTATGAATGTTAATTTGTTTTGCTTGGAAAAGAAAACGAATCCTAGAAATTGATTTAAAGGAATTTAGTCGATTTCGAGATTGATCATACCAATAAATCGTATTTGGATCATAAAAAGTGGTTGCGTGATTGTTGTGTGGTGGATCCTTGTTGTTTTACCGTTCTTTTAAATCTTTGATAAACCGAAATCGCTCGTAATAATCGTCAATTGCTACGTCTAGTTAGTTAATTAGTGTTAGAAACCCTAGTTGTTAATTGCTAATTTTCTCGCAAATTTACTGTTCATCGCTTTTTTTTAACTATTCATCGAAGTTACTGTTCATCGTCATTTTTACTGTTCATAATTAGCATAAACCCTAGTTTAATTAGTATAAAATTTAATTTTAGTTAATAAGTTGTGACATTATTTATAACAGCTATATTTTAATCCGATAATTGTACGATTCCCTTAGGACGACTCGGTAACACCCTATACTACGATCCTTATACTTGGGGTGTTCCGGTAAAATAAATAGAAAACAAGTTTTATCGAACACTCTGCATCGCGGGTGGTCACTACGCCGCTGTATCACTTCATCGATGTGTCTCTGCAATGCGGCGTCTATGCATCACAGTGTCTTTGCATCGTTGACGGTCACTCCATCGCGGTGTCACTTCATTGCGGTGTCTCTGCATCACGGTGTCGCTTCATCGCCGTGTCTGTACATCGCGGTGTCACTTCATCACAGTGTCTTTGCATCGCGATGGTCATCGCATCGGGCGTCGCGGTGGTCAATGCATCAGGATGGTCATTGCATCGAGGTGGTTAATGCATCGGGGTGGTTAATGCGTCGCGGTGATCATTGAATCGCGGTGGTCAATGTATCAGGGATGGTCATTGTATCGCGATGGTCAATACATCGGTTAAAAAAAAAAACATTTTCAACGCCCAGAAAAAGAAAAAAAAATCAAGTTAAAACCTCCAGGAAAAAAATAAAAATAAACACAAGTGTGTGTTTTATAAAATAAAAATAAAAAACAAACAAAAACACACACATTCAGGCGTATGTCCCCCTTTTTTCTTTTATTTTTTTTATTTTTGTCTTCATTAAGGGTATTTGTTTATCTATCTAATTTGTGTCCTTATAAGTTCAACAGATTCTTTTTTTCATCATAATGTTCAATAAATTCGTTTTATATCTTTTACTTTCTACTTATTAATTATCAGGTACTAATAACAATAAATTGTGTCACAAGAACAAACAATCTAAGATATTAATTTATCAAATAATAATACATTAATTAATTTATATGATATCCTTCGGGTGCGTGCGTATTTCGTTTCGAGAATAAAATAAAATGATATCCTTCACAATCAATCAATCAAATAATAACAAGAATTGATTCATATGACATCCTTCACAATCAATCAATAATAGTATAAAACTATAGTGTACTTCATTTTAATATGCTTTGTATTTTCAAGATTAGTGTATAATTCAAATATGTTCAAAACTGCTTTGAATTTGTTCTGAGAAAATTCAGAAGTAAAACTTTCACAAATTCCTTCAAGAGATTATGCATGTCAATTTGCAACGTCCATATACATTCACTGCAAAAGTGCACCAAACATTTGATCCGATTCAATGGCCATCTATCACAGCTCAGCCGCGCCGGAAAATACCTTGAAACCCTCCACCTCTTCCACCACTTCCGTTCTTCTAACCAGCTTAAACCTGACCATTACACCTTCTCCGCCGCCATCACTTCCTGTGCTAATCTCTTGGACACCACCACCGGTGCCCAGCTTCACGCTCAGGTCATTCGTACTGGCTTCAAGTTCTTCCCACACGTCGCGAATACTCTGCTTTCGCTCTTCGCTAAATCACAGGATTTGAATTCCGTGAAGAGGTTATTTTGTGAAATTGAAAATCCTGATGTTTATTCGTGGACCACATTGTTATCGGCCTGTACGAAGTTGGGGGATATGGTTTATGCTTGTGAAATGTTTGATAAAATGCCTAAGTGGAGTGTTGCTGTCTGGAATGCCATGATCACAGGGTGTGGGGAAAGTGGTTTCGAGAAGACTGCCTTGAATTTGTTCTGCAAAATGCATGTTTCGGGTGTTGGACATGATCATTATAGTTTGTCCTGTATATTATGCATGTGTTCTTTTGAACTTTTGGATTTTGGAGTTCAAGTTCATTCTTTGGTTATCAAGACCGGGTTCCTTGCTCGACCTTCCGTAGTTAATGCTCTGCTTACTATGTATTTTAAATGTGAGATGGTTGGGGATGCTTATAAAGTTTTCAACGAAGCAGAATCTTTTGTGCATGATCAGATATCTTATAACGTGATGATATCAGGTTTAGCGAGCATGGAGAGAGATGACGAAGCTTTTCTGATGTTCCACGAGATGTTTAACGTGGGTCTAAAGCCAACTGAATTAACCTTTGTTAGCATAATGAGTTCATGCTACTGTGCAACATTGGCTGCACAAGTGCATGGACTAGTTGTAAAGGTAGGTTTGGATCATTCTACTTTGGTGAGTAATGCAGCTATGACGATGTATGCTAATTATGGAACTTGATTGCAGTGGATACAGTTTTTCAAAATCTAAAAGAGAAAGATGTTATTACTTGGAATGTTGTAATAACAAGCCATGCTAATTGTAATTTAGGCAGAGAGGCAAGTATGGTGTATCTCCAAATGCGCAGAGAGGGGATAAGACCAGATGAATATACCATTGGAAGCCTACTAGTAACATCAGATATTTTGTTGGCTGAGAGCATTCACGCAAGTGTCATAAAAGATGCGCTAATTCAGAAAATTGAAGTTTCCAATGCGCTACTTTCTGCATTCTCCAAGCATGGATTGATTGAGCATGCCTATCAAATATTCATTCAAATGGATTCGAAAAATTTGATTTCTTGGAACACATTGATCAATGGGTATCAACTGAATGGACTACCTATGCAGGGTTTGGAATGGTTTTCAGAGTTCAAGAGGTTGGGACATATTCCTAGTGTATATACACTGAGCATTGTTATAAGCATCTGTACCAGCATATTGGCTTTACAACATGGGGAACAAGTTCATGCATCTGTTATTAAGGCCGGATATTCTTCAGAGACATGTTTGGGAAATGCTCTAATAACCTTTTATGCAAAGTGTGGCGTTTTGGGTTCATCTTTGAGAGTGTTCCAGGAAATGATTCCAAATGATACTGTTTCGTGGAATTCAATGATATCTGCATATTGCCTGCATGGAGAAGGTAATGAAGCTGTTAAGTGTTTTGAATTGATGCAACATTCTGGAGTGAAACCAGATAAGGCCACCTTTACTGCTCTTCTTTCAGCCTGCAGTCATTCAGGTTTAATTGATGACGGTTCAAGGATTTTCATTTGTATGGTCAATTTTTATGGTATTGAACCGGAAATAGACCATTTTTCTTGCGTTGTTGACCTTCTCGGTAGAGCTGGTTATGTTGACGTGGCAGAAGGATTATTAGACCATAATCTGAACATACATCCTAATGTCTGGTGGACATTGATCAGTTCATGTGCAGCTCATGGTAACTTAAGGGTAGGTAGGATTTGTGCCAAGATTTTACTTGAAACCGAAAAGCATAACCCCTCGGTTTATGTGCTGCTGTCGAATATTTATGCCGAAGCAGGGAATTGGGAAGAGTCAGCTAATTTGAGGGAGCAAATGACAAATTCTGGAGTGCTGAAGCAACCAGGCAGTAGTTGGATCAGCTCATATGGCTGTACCACTGCCCCATGACAGTCTCAATGTCTTGTGTGTGATTGATTGAATATGACAATTGAGCTGATGTGATACAGCTACTGCTGCATTTTACTCATTGATCCGTTGTTGCGACTCCCATGATAGAGTCTCATTGGTTTAAGAAAGCCCCATCAATTGAGTCTCCAAGTGGAAAGTTCAATGGTGTAGCGTGTTCAAGGACTATGTGGTCTCTGGAGACGTGACTGATAATCATTTGTATGTTCCAGCAGCGCTAAACAAACCTCCAAATGCTGTCACTTTTAATGTTGCTGGAGCTGTATCAAATGTTAATCTCTTTAGCAAGTCCAAACTCCAAAATTCAGATGCTGTTGGACAACTGTTGAGCAGGTTTATGTCTGTTTCTGATTGAGTAAAAGAAACGTTGTGAGCTATCGTGCAGTTACTCTGTATTCAGCATTTCTTTTCTTTCAGGACAAATGTTGCAAATGCAAGCTGAAGTCTCACATTCTTTAAGGTTTTGAAGTCTCTTGAATTGTTTTAACTGATAATTTGAGGACCATGTTAGGGGTTGAAGAAAATTATCTGATTGAACAGTGTGTATTAGCGAATCAGCTGAATAACAATAAAGAATTGAGCTAGTAGATGTGATCCGAGATAAACGAAGAAGTTAATTATTATTACTGTAAATATTGTTATTACTGTTTATATCTTATGGTGGTTCCATTTTCCTATTATATCGCCGACGATTTCTTCCTTTGTTTGAGACTCAACGTGCCTTGTGATGATTAAGAAATGTGGAAAATGATAAAATGAACATAGTTTATTGAAAGCAAGAACGCAATCTGGTTATTATGCTTCATGTTGTTTGTATTACACGTATGCCATCTTCATGTTCTAGCTTGATCTCATCCGTTTAATTTGAGGTTTCACACATACATACAGATGGTAAATATATAAACTTAACAATCAATAGCTAAATGAGCTGTGGAAGATAACGGTTTCTTCAGTGACACACTTCAGTGCCTCGGCACACTCGGTGATCCAGCACTTGCACTTGCGATGTGGTTGCAGGAACACAATTTTCTTCTCTCCTTGTTACTTTTTGAAGAAACCTTAATCCAGCTGTTGGAGTCTGAGGTGCTGAATAGCTTCTCACTTCTTTTGGTGAACCTTTACTGCCTGAATAATCTTGTGTTTGTCGCATTTTGATTGCGAATTTCTTGGTTGGCGACCGGGCAGCCGGGCCATGATGTTCCCTTCTGAGAGGAGATGAAGCGGTGTATGAAGAGGGTCTCCCTTGAAAGGTGTCGATTTTAACAATCTGGATATCTTCGTCTTCCTCATACGAGGTTCTGATGATTTGGGCTCTTTTTCTATTCTTTTTCCTGCTAAAAGATCTGGCATTTTCTTTTTGTTTTCCATCCTTGGCCGAAGTCTGATCTTTTCCGAAACTCCACATTTCTTGGCTAAAAGAGTAATAGAATTTTCAGAGCCGAGTGATAAGATTGACTGGTATTAGCAGTTTAGTGACTTTAGTGAGTTAAAGTACTTATGTTAGTGTCTTTAAAAAATTCTTGATTATACAGATTCAAACACCACTTTCTCCTTTTTACACCATTCACTATGTAATGCATCAGATTCTATACCTTGCATAATCTGAATAGAGATTTTGTATTTTGTGTAGTACATATAATGCATAACTTAAAGGTTTTGTACGTTAAACGATTTGAGTAGAGAATCTACTGCATATGATTTTTTGGTGGATCTGAATGTTTTGGATCTCCATTTTACATATTTAACATGCTGATGGACAAGTGGTTAGAACCTGGTAGGAGAAGGCATGATTAGTGTACTTTTGACATCTTTAAGCAGTTCTTTTGTGTTCTGTAACAGTTCATGGATCTTCATTGCCAGGTCCTCCTCATCTCCATCAACGTCTTCCAAATTGGCCCCTTTTGTATTCTGCAAACAGAAACACAACAGTGAATCACAATCGTAATTTCGTAAAGAAGTGCAGTGGCATTGTTCCCAAAAACTTACACTCAATATTAGGTCCGCAGTATCAGAACCCTGTATGCAGTTAGCACTCTTGAAGTGGGAAGCTAAGTTTCTTTCATGTAACAGGTTCTCCCTCTGTCTACATACTTGAGTTTGCACACGAATCAGAGCTTGTATGCCATAAAAAGTCTTCTTTGCTTGCATCCTTACATTTTCACCTCTAATCAATGCTTGCAGTTTCACAATCCCTTTAAGTGCCGCTAGCGCTCGCCTTGCCTAAACATATTGTCATGTTAAGCATCAGTTTATATCGGCTATATACGGGCTCTAAGAAATCAGTTCATTTAGACCTATTGTACACAGTTTTACAGTTTAAAAAGTTGGGAAAAAGTAAAGATGTGAACTTTATTACTACCAGGTATCCTCTGAAGGCCGTTTGAACTACAGAAGCAGCTTGGTGGTGTTGTACACTGTCTGTAGCTGCGGCCACATCAGCTGCCAGTGGAGATGCTAGAGTGAATGCAATTGTGCGTGGTTGCGGATATGTGAGAGCATCTGGTGAAGGAATATGCACCAAGTATTCGCCCAATGTTATACTTCTTGGAACATGGTGATGTATTGTTGTTACATAAGGTAAAGCTTTCTGGAAGATCCATCTCCCCTTTGTTCTCTTCTGTAATGATTTAAAAAAAAAAAGAAAAAAAAAAAAAAAAAAGGGATTAATATAGTATAGTGTTCTGGACATGAAAAATCTGCATGCATGAATATGGATGATGCAATCTTTTTGTTATCATTTATCTACCTTCTCTTTTGAGTAATCTTGTCCTTGATGATCTCTTTTTTTGGTGCTCAGATTTTCGTTGTCGCCTTTTTTAGGGGATATGAAGACATTCTTCATTGCCATTAACAAAGAGGTACTCCCAATCTTCCCCATGTTTGGCAGGGGAAATCCTCAGTGTTTTTCTTGTTTAGTCGAGAGACTCGAGAGAATATCTGTATGGGTAATGTAGGGGGGTTTTCAGACTCCCACTTTCGTGAAACAGCATCTAACAAAGTGTAGGTATATGAGGGTAAGATAGTGAAGTAAGCTTTAACTTTTCATTATTTGCTTACTGTAAAAGAAGAAGTCTGTTGTGTTTTTAGACCAAAACAACAGAAACAGAGAGAGAGAAAGCACTAGGTCTTACGTTACTTTCCTCGAGAAAACATTCTGCTGCACCTTTGCTTTGCTTTTCTTTTTTTGAATCTGCAAAAGCATCTAAATGATTTGGGAAATGACTTCTCCACCCCTATTAAGTTGTCATTAATCATCATTGACTAGTGAACGTGAGCCGTGCAAGGCACGGCCGGCCCAACATAAATCATTATCAACGATAATATCAAAGAATAGATTCCCAACGTGAAATAAATCGCGTAAAACTAACCGTAAATAAATTCAAGGCGTAAAGACAAAGAAAGCGACATAAAACATATCACATTCTCTACAAGAGGTAACTCTTTTTAGAGGCGTGAATATTGTGAATCACTTGTTCCAATTTATCGTGAGTTTTCCCTACAAAATAAACCACAATATGATGTATCGGAGAACAATGTTATAAAATCTATCCCTTTAGTTTCGACTTTTTCGTAATGAAACATTATAGAAAAACAATAAGTGGGCCATAACTACACTGGCCAAATCTCTCTAGGGCGCTTAGTTTCCAGATCATTAATATCTTGAAAATCGTTTCATTCATTTTCTATACGACATTTCTATTTCTTATCATTAATGAATACGTCGTTGATCTCGTGTTCATTCATTTGGTGGGAAAAAAACGCACAAACGGTCCGAAGAATATATAAAAGTGATTTTGTATTCCAACGTCAATTTTAGTGACGTTAAATCGCAAACGGGCATCGGGTCTACCGACGTTATGTTGTTCAAAATAATAAAAGCATTTAATGCGGTGTCCACGCGCAATACACGCGAAAGACACCTTCTTGACGCAGCTTATTTGTTTGCCCTTTTTTTGTTGTATTTTATAGCTAAAATTGACTTATCTTCTATCGTACACTACACAGTAGAACTTCAAATCCGCCAGTCTTTCCGTTTTTTTTTCTTTTTCTGCACAAACTACTAACGGTACACGTTTGGTTAAAAAAATATTACACGATTTTATTCAATTGTTGTGCCGAAATCGAATCAAAATTTTTCGGTTGATTGAAATTTAAAATTGAATCCGCACTGTCTGTTGGAGATATTAAAATGAACCGTATCGAAATATACACTTTGTTGTGTATATTCAATTGTTTTGTCGATCTCGAATCGAGAAATCAAAATTTTTCGGTTGATTGTAATTTAAAACCCAATCAGACCTACATTTGATGGATATCTTAAAAATGAAACGATCGAAATATACACTTTGGTTCGATTTATGTAGCGGATAGTCGAAAAGAAATCGGTTTATATATAACCGAAATTCTCAGTTTTACCGAGGAAAAAAAAACCATTTGTAAAAAGGGGAAATGAATCGAAATGTTACACATTTGATAAATAAAAAAAATACACGGTTTTATTCAATTGTTGTGTCGAAATCGAATCACAATCGAAAATTTTCGGTTGATTGAAATTTAAAACTAAATCCGCAATGTCTGTTGGATGTAATAAAAATGAACCGTATCGAAATATACACTTTGTTCTGTATGTTCAATTGTTGTGTCGAAATCGAATCAAGAAATCGAAAATTTTCGGTTGCTTGAAATTTAAAATTGAATTTGCACTGTCTATTGGAGGCACTCAAAAATGAACCTTTGGAAATATACACTTTGGTTCAATTTATATAACGTAGAGTCGAAATAAAAAATTTGGTTTATATATAACGCTTACCGAAATTCCGGTTATTATCTAAGGGAAAACAAAAAAAATGATGTTTTAAAAAAATATATAAAAAAAAGTATTTGATAAAAAAAATACACGGTTTTATTCAATTGTTGTTGGAGGCACTAAAAATGAATCGTATCGAAATATATACTTTGGTTCGATTTATGAAACGGCGATTCGGATAAAAAATCGGTTTATATATAACGAGATAACCAAAATCCCGGTTTTTACTGAAGGGGAAAAAAAACGAACCGTATCGAAATATACACTTTGTTGTTTATATTCAATTGTTGTGTCGAAATCGAATCGAGAAATCAAAAAATTTCGGTTGATTGAAATGTAAAACTGAATCCACACTGTCTGTTGGAGGCACAAAAAATGAACCACTTTGGTTCGATTTATGTAAGGGAGTCGGAAAAAAAATCGGTTTATATATAACGAGATAACCGAAATCCCTGGTTTTTACCGAAGGGGAAAAAAAATAAACCGTATCGAAATATACAATTTGTTGTGTATATTCAATTGTTGTGTCGAAATCGAATCGAGAAATCGAAATTTTTCGGTTGATTGAAATGTAAAACTGAATCCGCACTGTCTGTTGGAGGCACTAAAAATGAAGCGTAACGAAATATACATTTTGGTTCGATTTATGTAACGGAGAGTCGAAAAAAAGAAATCGGTTTATATATAACGAGATAATCGAAATCACGGTTTTTACTAAAGGAAAAAAATGCTACTGTGAAAAAAGATTTTTATTTTATTTTTAAATTATCACGCCACATGTATGCGAAATTCGCTTTGTCGCGTGGCGGTGTGGAAGAAGTTCTTTCGCTTCTTAATAGATAATAATAAGATTGAAGTGTAAGTCATTGATTTATATGATTTAACAGTAAAAAAGAAACCAAAATAATATGACTTATTAATATTATCGATGATGATAAAAATGTGCAACTAAAGTTAATTTGTACATATTTAATGAGTATATATCAATGTATCACTACTTTAAAAGGGTGTAATAGTAAATTCATCAATATCATTACAATTAAAAAAAAAAGTGAAAAAGAATATATGTCGGTGATGTTGTGGTAGTTAGCCCCAGTTTTAGGCACATTCAAGATTTTCAGGCCCTAGCCGCAAGATTTTCAGGTCAAGCTCCAATCCCTTTCATCACCGATAACCAAAGCGCCATATATATCCTAGCAGAGTCAATCGTTGACGGACCAAACAAATTGAGATAAACAGTCATTTAGTTAGAGAAAAGTTTTAATCTCGTTTTTCTTACCTTCCAAGTCCTATGGTAAACGTAGTTAATGTATATGTTCTTTTCTTTTCTTTTTTCCGTTTAAAGCTTTCAATGTCCGGGATCAACTGATCTGACTAATTCGAAATTCGGCCCTGGTGATCGGTAAAGCATAACTCTTAACCAAAGATAAATGTTTTAACATATTGTCTCATAAGGGAATCAAACCGTATTCCATTAATTGTTAGTTTAACGTCAAAATATATATACATGTATTTTTTTAGGTTTAACTCATGTTTTATACCCTCAAAAAAAAATTGTGGGAGTCTAAAATCCACATTTTTAATACAAAATAAATAAACATGACACACAATTTGAAAATTTTTAAAAATGACAAAAAAAAAATCAGCCGGACAAAAATACCCTCAGTATATAACACGTTGCTCCTCATTTGATGATCACGCCGCTATCTTCCTCTCTTTTTCTTTTCTTCCGTATCAGCTGTAAGCTCTCTTTTTTAAACAACCGTAATTTTTGATTTAGAACTCCGATTATCAAAAATATTTCACTGAAATCCAGATTTTTTTTCTCTTTATTTTGAAATCTCATACGATACCCTTCCGACGCAATTTTTGAATGCCGAAAAAATATTTGCATTAATCAGAACGTTTTCTTATAAACGACCGTAACTTTTGATTTAAAACACCGATCATCAAAATTCTTTCACCAAAGTTTATATACCAAAGTTTATATATCTTTTTCTCTTCATTTTGATGTCTCATATGATACCCTTTCGGCGTAGTTTTTGAAATCCGGATTTAATCGCAGCGTTTACAGTAACACAGTAACACAATAACAGTAATAGATGTAGTCCAAGGTTAAATAGCATCACATCCGATCTAAAACATTTAAATATAATACTAGTAGTTTCCAGAGTGCAAAAATATGGTTATAATGAACATATAGTACTTGTCTCATCAACTGCAAAAAAAACCACCAACATGTGGGAAGAAACATCAACAAGACAAAATGAAAGTTCCGAAAATAAACTAAAGCACCAAGAAAAAATCTATTAGCTGCAACAATATCAAGTACAACATTCCCCAAACTTTTTGCACTCCCTCAAAACGGAAGTTCTGATGGGGAACACGCTGCCCATTCTTATATATCAACTGGATAGGAACTTTGCAAAAGTCCATTGAACTTGTTGTCTTTCTTCATAAACTCAAACAATGGAGTTGCGTTTTCTCCATTTACTTCAATTTCTTCCATATTGAACTGCATTTTGTATTAAAAATGAGAGAAGGAGCCTACATTATCGAGAACACGATGATCGATGTCGATAACCACGATCGTCGATACAAGAATGATGAACACCCCCCTAAAACTAGTGTATTAGAAAGCTTAATGATATGAACCAAGTGAACAACACACTTAAGGCATTACTCCATTTAGGTACATCATCCGAAGACCGACTCGAGAACAGCCTCAAAATAGCTCAATAGCTGGCTCATATAAGGCTCAATTCATGGGACGACTTCAAGGCACACATATGTCACAAATTCAGCCAAGTATCTCAATATATAGCATTAAAATCAGTCGTATAAATTCACAATTTAGCTCAATCACAAAGCATCTTAGTTCATCAATTTTGAGCTTATCTTGATTCGTATATCAATCAGATAAGCGTGCTTGAATCATAACAAGAAATCAAAGATAGATTAAGAGTGAATCATGCCAATCATATAAGCGTGCTTTGTCAATGCTCTTTGATATGAGATTAAAGCCCATGCCAAAGAAACCAATTTGTAATGTATGAAATACAAGGTCCATCTTTTGACCAACTGCAACCGTTTTACTTTCAGTTAATTTTAGTTGTTCCAGGGCCTTCTCCTAGTCAATATGGCAACAATTTTGAAAGTAAAAAAGAACTGTTCAACTAAGAAAACAATAAATGACAACAAAAAAACCTAGAACCTTATCCCCAATTCGAAAGTAAAACAAAGACTAGGCTAAATATGCTTCTCGAACTTCGCTCTCCCCCAAATTCTCCTCAACATCAGCAATTCTACAGCATAAGTTGAAGAAAAAGATTAAAGACTAATCATATACGATGATTGGAGCAACTCAAGCAGAAAATGTAAGCCTCACTCCCTTGAACTTAAATCAATGCAAAATATGCATGTACATAAATCAAGGAGGAAAAAAGGCCTCCATCGGAGGTGCTTCAAAACTATTACTAATAATATAAAACATGTAAGTCCTGTATAAAGTCAATAGAGTGGAAGAAGTAATTTGACAACCAAAAGTGCACCCTAATATCCTCATTCCTCAAACTTACGATTTAAAGCAACAAGAGAGACTGTCCATAATCAGAAAAAGAAAATGCATAGAAAATGGTGAGGTGAAGTAAGAAAAACACATACATTTACTATTGAATATAGCCCACACTAAAGAACGACTGCAGTCAAGTTAATCAGATACTTTTGGCTTTTAGCAGAAAGGCCATGGAGATAACTGAATCACTTACCCAAGAAAAGAAAAACAAAAGGAGTACAAGAGCCATTTCCGGACGGAGTAAGCTTGAAGCAAACGAGGGGGCTCAGATGAAGTGAACTGCCGGACGGAAATTGCCAAGAGCCATTGCCGCGGGGAACAATCATCTTCAACGATTCAGAGAGACGAAAAAGGAGTAGAAATGTTTGAATCGTTGAATGAGATTATTTTGTCCTTATTGCAACTAAAAAATAAGGCGTGGATTAAAATCTAATTAGGTAGTAAAATGTGGACTATTCCCTAATTTTCTCAACAAGAAAAAAAAACCTCATCTTTTATATAGATGGTTTTTTTATTTATTATTATTATAAATTTATTGAGGGCATATAGATTGCTACAAATTTGACTGTTACAAATGATTGATTCGGTTTATAGTTAAAATAAAAAATAATAATGTTGGTAGTATATACCTTAGGTAAAATATCGTTAAGGCATCATGATCTCTCAAAAATGGCATGTCATGATCCATATTTTAGGTAATGTATAATGTAATGTACACATCATGTATTAAGTATATGTTGAGATGACAACAATATTTAAAAATAAAAAAACCATTATCTCTCATTCTTATATATATGTTTATAATGTTTGTCTACTTTTTCAATGTGAATTTATATTCTTTTCTGTTTTTAGGATTCTAAATGCGGTTTCCACATATTTGCATGCCTACCCTTTAACATATTTGGATGACTTGCAATAACATTACATTTAAAGGAAAAAAATCCTCGGTTGATCGATCCTTTAAAGAAATCCAGAGAACAAGTTTATTTGTTAGGGAAAATTATGAAAAAAGACTTACATTTATGAAATTAGCAAAAAGGACAACAACATAATGTTTTTAGAAAAAAAAAGACAAAACTTGTATTAAGACAAATTTACCCCTCTATTCATATATGTCTCTAAAATGAAGCTTATAAAACAACTCCCACGTTCTTGAAGGAAAATAAAAAAAACAAAAAAACCACTAACTCCCCACGTTTGCAATAAAAATATATATAATAAATCCATAACTTCAAAAAAAAAAAAAAAAAAAAATCTCCAGTGGTTTAAACAAAAATGTTCTATCTAATTTTTTAATTAATAAAATTTTAATCTATCTTTTCGATCATCATATTTTTTCACTATAATTCTTATTTTTTGGTTCCTTTATTTTGACCTAGTTATTGTCATTATTTCCATATAGTGTCAATTAGTAGTTTTAACTTGAATAACATGACCTATGTATTTACGATTACCATTCAATTGTCACTATTGTCATAGAATTAATCAATAGTGTCAACTTGAATGACACTATTTATGAATTGGAGAAATTACGAAAAAATGACATTTCATACACCCTTTTTGTCGTTGTTTGTCATTCTTTAGTGTTATTATTTTATTGCTAAGCGACACTGCTAAAAGTCACTTTTAAGTGACACTGCTAGTTGTCACTTTTAAGTTACATTGTCAAGTGCCATTATTTATTGTCACCGTTAAGTGTCATATTTTACGTGACATTTTTTCGTTGAGACTCATAACTTTCGATGAATCTGTGTGTTTATTAGAAGTGTCAAATAGTGTGACAATTAGTAGATATATTGATTAAAAGATTTCAATGATTAATTTTTTTGATATAATATAGTAAAGTTTTTTTTTTTTTGTGTTGCAGATCCATGTGCTTGGTTTTTTTTTTTTTTTTTTTTTAATTAGTTAGTTTTAGGTAACACTTACAAGTAGGGGTAGATTAGTACTTATTTTGTCAAATTGTCCTTTTAATTGTGATGGTGTCCTTTTTACTAATTTTGTAATTATTTTTGTCATTTTCAATAAGCCTTCCAAAAAAAAAAAAAAAAAAAAGGAAGTATAAGATTACACAAATACATATGCCTAAATCTGTTATAATGACTTGTAAGGCATGACCATAAAATCTCTCATTAAAAATAAAGTTTCTCAAAAATACAAAAAAATTGGGATGATTTGACCCGTGAATTAACATGGAACATAAAGTTTAAATCAGGTTTGAAAGCAGACGATGCCGATTGAGCCACAGAGTCCCTCTCCGCATGCGGATGGACTACCTAAAAATCAACTCTTTAAGTGGGGAAATACTGGGAGTGGATTTTTAGGTGAAAATGAATGAAATAAACGATCGAGCAACAAAAGTTTTAAATACAGAATGAAATCGTATTGTTCATATCAACCACACACAGTGTCTCCACACGCGTGTGGAGACACCACACAAGTATTTCCCAAATGACGTTTGATACGCGTGGAGACACCACACAAGTATTTCCCAATGACGTTTGATCAAGAAACTTTCATGTTAGAAGAGAACCAAACAAAAGAGTTTCTGTATATAGAAATGATTGATACAGCTGTTCAACAACCTCTGAAACACAAACAAACATAAACTCACTCTGGTTTCACCTGAAAATTTCCCCACCTCTCTACATCATACTCATAATGTTTAAATCTCCTTAGCTAACGTGGAAAGTGGAAACACATATGTGGAGTAGAGACATCCTTAAACAGCATCGTATCGTATACGTGTCTCTCTCTTTCGCTCTCTCCCTCTATATTATATAGAAAGATGAACTAAAGAGAATCAGCTTAGACAAACAGAGAGCTTCTTCAATGCATAGATGGTCGTGGAAGGCGTGACCGGACAGGGGTTTTTGATGGACTTACCCTGAATGGATGCAGAAAAAAGAAAAACAACAATTTGAAATTAGAAAACAATTTTAAAAAAAGAAAAAACTGACAAAGAAAACGAAAGGTTACAACATATGAGAAAGCCACCTCAGCGGAAGCGAACCAAGGATTGCACCACTGCAGTTCAGAGCTGCAATTGCACTCTCAGCCTGCAAATGAGAAATTGATATAACAACCTGCATTGTGTTTCTTTTTACCAGAAGACAAGTGTATACGCAATGCGTCTTGTGGCAAGCATGCGTGCGTATATAAATTTGAAGATCCCATCAACTCATTCAGCAGCTAATAAGAATCCCCAATGTAAAACATAAGGACAGAGCAAAAATAAAATGAAGGGGGGAAAAGCAATAACACCAAGTAACACCAAATTCGAAAAACAATCCTTCAACGGCCAAGGAAAGCACAGAAGATATAAAAGGTCAATCAAATAAAGCAACACAATGCATCCCAGAGGAAAAAGTACAAAAAAGTGTTTTTTTTTATATTTTAAATATCAACAAAAAGAACATTTTTATGTATATTAGTATGAAAAAAAAGCAGTATCCGCACTCAATTATCTTTCATTTTTTATAACTCTAATCATTTTCAGTATTTAGATTCACACGTCATTATTATGAATTCAACATTTAAATCATTCACATAATTAATTCATTAAGTCTTCAAATTCATAATTCAGATATTACAAGCAGCCACCAAGCAGAGAATTATTAAGCATAACACAAACAAAATGTAGAATTAAAAGGGGCTAAGATCCCCGTTCTTTCCACCCAACTATACATCTGCACGTATACATACATGCATGCATATATACATATATATATGTGTGCAGGCAATATGTATTATGCAGTAGACTTGGGAAAAAATAGTGTTACGGCTATTTTAAAAACCATATAAAACACACATGGCCTCTCCAAAAAAAGATTTTTTATCCATGTGAGATTGAATATCATATATATTGGTCTTAGAAAACAAATGTTCTATTAATTTCAGCACTTCCTAAAGTATTCCAGAAACTCCAACACCTAGACTAATCAGTCATGTAAACTTTCCTATGTTATATAGCTTCTTCACTCAAAATCCACAAATGATTCCAACAATGTCTCTGCACTACAAATGCATTCAATCTATCATTATCAAGTAAATTTTTTAACATAGTTTAATCTAACTCATGTTACGATAATTGCATCTTTTCCTATCCATGAACCCATCACTCGATAAAACAATATTGACTATATAAAATATAATCGTAACAATCATAATATGTGATTATTGTCACCACGTCTTTCTATTTGTAATGTTTTTCTTATTCGAGCATCATGAATTCTAAAACAAAGACCACTTCCTGTCATATATTTAAAGGTAATTCTTCATATAATATATATTTGATGTAAATCCGAGTATATAAATAATGGCAATAGATGACCAATTGACTTTAACTAACATTTTATAAAAATATTAGTGAAAACACATGAAAAAGGATCGTGGTCATACCCTCGCGAATTCAACAAAAGCTATCCGCGTAGGATGATTATAGTCACCGAGTAACCTCAAACGATGGACCTGTGAAAAGAAGTCATACCATGCTAAAAATTAGACATCAAACAACACTATTTATTTTATCGTTATAAAGGCATGCAATGCTATCCATAAAGCTACAAATTAGACATCAAGCTAACACTATTTTATCCTTATAAAGAAATGTGATGCTATCCATAAAGCTACAAATTAGACATCAAGCTACCACTGTTCTTGCACGTATAAACAACAAAAGAACATTAGTCATAAACTATTTCGTTTAAAACATTTCAAGCACTAATATTTTCTTTGTAACATTTTAGCAAAGAATATGTCTAAACCACATGCCCCTCCTTTCCCATCTCCTGACCATCCCTTCCCCAACACAACGACTCAATTAACATTCCATTCAGACCAACACAATCAACCTTCCATTCAATAAAGACGTTAAACTGACGGATCAATCTCATACCTACCTGTCTCCTGTACTAACAGGACAACACAATTAAAACCTTCTTCCATTCAATAAAGCCGTTAAACTCACGGATCAATCTTCCATTCAATAAAGCCGTTAAACTCATGGATCAATCTCATACCTACCCGTCTATTATACTATTTCATAGGCATATGCTATAAAATGGTGAAAAATCCACTATTTCATATAATGACAAATCCAAAACTCACACATCTCCACCAGTGGCGGTTCATAACTAAGAAACAAATCATATTATCATATTTAAAATATTGACGGAAATAGTTTACTACATTTTGCACATCATACCCAAAAGAGAATTTGGATAAAGGTCAAAGGCAAGAAAATCTAAGACTTTTAGTACAGGGATCGAAACAACAGTTGATGGTGGCAGCATGAAACAAGGGAAGTTTGAAGAAAATAAGTAGTAGCGCAAAATGATTACAAAGAACAGCTTTAGATGCTATATTATTCTTTTCCATATAAAAACAACTACCGACTTGGTCCCACAGAGCGATTCAAAGAAGAGCTTGACATCTGCAGCAATAACCTATACATATAACGTGATGCTTACAATAATGACTCCAAAACACCATTTAACACCATTTAATTAAATGAGATTCGGACGCGAACATACCTGCTTATCAATGTTCGTACAATAAATAGTTCTCGTACACATTTCCCTCTCGCCTTGGACTAAAGATCAATTAAAAATAAAATTAGCAAGTAGAGTTCGAGTTCAACCTTATACAATATACGCTATTAGCCTTTATAAGATTAAAAGATTCCGCACTGCGTGGCAAGAAAGTTGGATTTACAGGAGCAATTGCAGTTTTCGAGGGCTGCACCATTACAGGATAAAATCCAAGCATAGTCCCGAGATAGACTTAATGCATTGAACGCACCAGCTGGACAATAAAAAGCAGAAGAATAAGGGTTGGCCAAACTAAAATATAATATATATAAACAAAGAAATCATCAGCATACCCTCGTCGGTAAACTCAATGAACGCAAATCGAAGAACGGAATTAGGATCCCCACACACTCGACAATCCACAACCTTAAAAAGAATAATAAAAAAGAGTCGATATTGTTAGCATATATGTAATTTTAAATAATACTTGTTAGAAGGGTATTTTGCCGTTATCATGTTAACGTATATAATCCTCTTTTTGTAATCATAAATTTATACTCTTAACCTATTTAGCTCAATGTCAGCAGTCATTGCATATGAAAAACTATAAATTGATGCAAAAACTGGACTACTGAAATTTTATAAACAGATAGAAATTCATCCACCTGTCCACAGTGAAGGAAGAGATTTGCAAGTTGCTCTTCAGTAACCTATAAATCAGCCAAAGACAACAAACAAGAATGAGAATAACCACAACGAGAAAACACAGATTAATGAAATAGATTAAAAGAAAAAAGATATAACATGGCAACCCATCTTTCACCTGATGATCAACGTCAGACACATATACTGTTCGCCTAATCACATCCTCTCGTTGTGCCGAACTTGTTCGGCCATTCAGCTTTCGCTTACTGTTAGGATAGCTATTCTTCTTCTGTGCATACAATAATTAAACACATCACAAAGCACATACAAAAACACTATCCAGCTAAGTATGACAAAGGGCCTTGATACCCACACATCAAGGCAGAGATAATATTAATCTGCTAACCAGAATCTAATGCCAAGACAGTATAAACATCTCCAAACTAAACGCATTCAAAATGCTTGTTTTCTCATCAAACACTGACATTCAAGAGTTGACAATATAAAGTCATAATAAATTTACAAGGCTAATTATCTGCATATGCTATGCTAACCGGATGTAATCGCAACACTGTACAATGAAATTAGCGAAAATTTGAAACCTTTTCAGTTCCATTTTTCCCAACCAGTAAAAGCTTGAGGAAAGCTTAGCAAAAAATTGGAACTTTTTCAGTTCCATTTTTCCCAAACATAGGCAATTACGGATGAATCATATTGATTACCTTTGTAGTGGGATACCCTTTGAGATTTCCAGCTTTATCGTGGACTGCATAATTGTTGGCACTCTGCCCAAAATGCCCTGCAGCTGCTAGGGGTGGCCATTGATGATTCAGCGTGGCAAAAGACGGTGGTACAAATTCCTCAGCCATTGGATTTAATTTTGAGAGCATTTCCTCCAAATCCCTTATTTCCTTCTTAAACCCTTCATTCCCACTCTTCAAATCACCATCATCATCACCATCACCAACTCCATTACTCATTTTCACTCCGTTATCATCACCCTTATTCAAATCATGATTTTCTTCTGTAAGACTGCTTTCGACGCCTTGCTTATTATGCTGCTGAGGCGGCTCTGGATTGGATGCTACCATCGGCTGCGTCCCGGAATTCTGCTGCTGGGAAGTGATAATCTTCTCCTCCTGGTGCGACCCGAATTTGATGCTGAAAGATTCATCGGTGGGTTGTGAGGACTTTGATTTTAGCCCAATTGGGCTTTCGGCAGCTGCCGTCATCTTTGACGGACAATGATGGTTGTGGGGATCACCGGCGACGACATCGTTTTCTGCGTCCACCTGATTGGACAACCCTACCAGGCTGATCCCAACATTCTCCACAACCGCCATGATCGCTGCTAACTCCGCCTCCGTTTGTCAGAGACTGAGAGACTGCCGCCACCAAAGTTTATATCTTTTTTATTATATGTTCTTGTTCAATTTTTTTCTTTTCTGCGGAATGTAAGTGGAAATAAAAAATGGGAAATATATTGAGAATCGAATTCTTCGTATTCTGTTTGATTTTGGGGGAAAAACAAAAAAGCGTAAAGGGGGAATGGTAGCTATGAGGACTGAGTCTTCATGGTGTCCGTTCAGAGAAGACAGGATAGCACAGGAGAAAGCCACAGATGGTGAGAGTTGATAAATCAAATAAGATCCGTATTAAATGAAAATAAAAAAGGGAAAAAACTGAATTGTCAGGCACGTTTTTTTTTTTTTTTTTTTTTTTTCCGGAAGACGAAAGTTTTATTATAACCGAATAAACAAAGTTCTGTACTAAGTTAAAACCAGATCTTCTGGCCGCTGATCCAAATACCGTCACTAACAATGCCAATCAAGGTTATCAGGCCAAAAGTCTTCTACAGAGACGGCTGATAAAAAGCAAAGTGAGGTAAAGAGAGCCGAGAGCCTTCACCCCAAAAAAAAAAAAAAAAAAAAAAAACAACTAAAATCTAGTAAAATCGAACAAATTACAAAACGTCTAGCAGAATGAATTGAAACCAAGGGAGGAGCAATGATCCAAATCGACCACCGCCGCAAACCGCCGCCGCCATTGCCGCCACCTCCAAGCGCGGAGAGAAAGCCCGAAAGAAAGACTAACACTTCAGAAGAAAGAGTGAGATCCATATAAACACCGCCTAAGGGCCCAAAGCCTTAGTGGGAATATGAGAGGCACCCGACGCCGGAATGCCGCCGCACCACCCTGACTCAACCGCTTGATAGAACTCCACCACTAGACGCGACCTCCATAAGGCGGCTGGAGCACGGAACTAGGCGGGGATGAGCTAGATCTGCAAATCCATCCGCAACACACAGAAATCCGGCCAACGCCGCCAACCACCAACAGCCCAAGCATAAATCCATCACCATCATGAACGATGTAAGCTCCAAGAGAGCTTAAGAACACGGATCAATGCCTACTACCGGAGATCGGAAGGCGCAAGCAGGAGGAGCACAGGGAAGGAAACAAGAAGAAAAGAAATGAAAAGAAAAGAAACAAAGCTATTTACAGGACGCCGGAAGCCTAGCACTGCCAGCGCCGGAAATGATCAACAAGCTTGGCTAAAGAAGAGTCGAGAGAGGTGAAGAGGTATAGAGAGAGAAAATTTTCTTGGGTCGTTTGGATCCCTGTCAAGCACACGTTTGTTTTTCATTTTGGAGGATTATGGGTCAATTCTAAAAATTATGGGCTAATTTTTTTTTAATTACAATAAAAAAGAAGTATACTACACTATTTACTGGGTACAACTTTTTTAAAAGCCGGAAGACTCTCAAATTATTGCGTCTAGAGAGATTTGATGGTGTCATATACTCAACTTTAGCCAATTGGCAAAAATTATAAGCTAATTTGTAGTACATTATTTTATTTGGGTAAATTCCTATGAGAGAAATTGCATCATTCTCACTATAAAGTACAATGACCTATATCACTAGGTAAGATGGTTTTGGAGTTTTTTTTTACTACGATTTTGAGTTTTCGGCTGTTTGAATATGCTTGCTGGTGTAACAATTTTAAATATTTTCAGATTAATTTGTAGGTACTATCTCTAAATCGTTACGAATTGCTCTGAATTTGTAGAGATTCGTAGATAATATATTTGAATTGCTACAAGTTGATATGAAAATGTATGAATTTATAACAATCCATATTGTTTTCGAGTCGTACGAATTACTACAAAAACGTAGGGTAAAAAGTTTGAATACAGAGGGAAGAATCTCTCAGACCCCCATTTTCGTATGTTAGAAATATCAAGCAATTTATTTCACACAATGAAAGATATATTACGAACAACCAGACTACTGTCGGATATTACAAAGATACCATAAAGTAAAAAACATTCGGGCCACCGTCACCGGCAAGACTATACCCCGGACCACCACCAGGCAAGGCCAGGCCCACATGGGAGGAGGGGTCCATGGACCTCACTCAAATTTTCGTACGAAATTATTAATATACCCTCTAATAATATTAAAAGACTACATATATTATTTCGAATATTTTTAATGCAATTGTCCATTTAGTTCAATTGATAAAAGACGTTATAAATAACCCCATGGTCATTGAATCAAAACCTTTTTTAACCACATGGTCATTATAAATGACCTCATTTTTTCAACTTCTTTTTTTGGGTTTTTTTTTCTTCTTATTTTAACCTTTTTTTTCCCTTCATATTCATCTATGTTTTTGTTTTTTAAGCAGTGGCTTTCATAACATGTCTATTAATTCATTTTTCTAATATTTATATATTTGTGAATTTTCTTATTGTGATTTTTCAAGAATTTTTTCGCTACGATATTTTAGTAAGATTTTAGCCTCACTGGAAAAAAATTTGGGTCCCCCAGTGCCGTCAAGATTTCACATCGAACAACCATCAGAACTAAAGATCGGACAGATTTAAAACAGATAAAACTAACAAGAAAGTGGAATCTCTTACTCCCAAACATTAGCTTTTCTAAAATGTCCACCACCAGCAAGCTCTCGGTCTTTTAGCCAGAAGTGGAATTTTCCCCATTCTTATTCAATAAATGGATCTAGGATAAACACACTTTTGGTTCATTTTGTTTTCTGATTTTTGTATTTTTATGTTCGATGTTTCATTTGGACACTTTCACCCTTCACGTATGCATTTCTTTTTCATTTTCAGTTCGAAATGTCATGTATCGATAATGAAATGTTGAAGGTATGAAACAACCAAATCAATGAAAACTTACGTGTGGCAAAAATAGACTGAAAAGATCTTAAAAATACATAGATAAGATGAAAAGTTTCAAGGCAAAACATAACGGATAGAAATGTAAAAATCGTGAGACAAAAATATCAAATATTTGTTTATCCAAATGAATTTTGGTTGAAATATTATTTGAATTACATCAGGAATTATATCAAATAAAATGGTTGTGATGTTTGAGTAAAGTGGATCGGAAAAAATTTAGGAGAGAGAAGTCTATGTTATTCAATAGATAAAGTTATTTGTTTTAAATGAAAATTTATATTGTCCAAACAAGTCCTCAACTCATACCCTTTATTTTTGGGAAAGAGCGCAAGTGTTATCTTAATTTATTAGGAATAGATGAAATTCCAACATTGATCGATATCAGAGAGTGTAAGGCCGACCACAATGGTACTCCTCATCACACTCCATATTTATCTTATTTTTCGTTTTAAATTTATTTTTTTAACACCCTATAAAACAATCAACTCCAATAATACTCCCTGTTACAATTCCTCAAAATTACTTTTCATTCACATTTCAACTAATTAATTTAACTACTAACACATTTTCCATTTTTTTAATACAAAAATCGGAATGAAATATTTATCTTCAGAAACGAGATTTTAATGTCGATCTTTTATCGAAAAAATGTCGTATACGTTTAAACAACCAAATATGAGATTATTAAATGTCCTTTAATATATGTCTTATCGTTTTTATTAGAGGAGATTATTACCGAAGTGGTTAAAATTGAGTTTAGTGTAGTTGAAGAAGATTAAGATAAATAGGTGGAAAGAGAAAAGTGGATTGTGTAGTTAAAAATCGTTACTATTCACCCCCAACATTCTCCCTATAATAGGAGAATGTCTTAACTAAAATTGGGGGGATTGGGGTTAGGAAAGAGGGTCCACTGTGGAGATAAAGTGCTACAGTTTACCCTATATTAATTTTAGAGGCCCCTTAAATACCACCACTATGGTTACTCTAACCTTCATATCTCTCATTCACCTCACATCTCACCCAACAAATTGCTCATACCATCCTCATATTTCCTCAACTCATACATTTTTTCGGTGTGGATTGTTGGTTACTTCTCGGACATCGTGGACGCATCGCCTCCCGATGACATTTTAGTTGTTTGTTTGACGGATGCTGATTAATAAAATAGTTTGTTTCCTAAAAAAATAAAATATTCGACTAATTAATTAATATGAATGAGATCATAATCAATGGTACATCATCCACTTTTATTATCATCGATCAAAATGCAGACACATTAATTAATAATAGGTTTACTATAATCAATAATAAAAATAAGTGTTATTTGTTTATAAGGACGTGTTTTGAGACTTAATTAGACACTTAGGACATCCAAAAAAGATCCTCGTTTATAAGGACAAAATAATAATGCTTGGACAAAATTACCCATCCAAATGAACCTCTCCCCTGCTTCTATCCAACACCGATCAATTTCATTAGGAGGTTTGAAAATATCACAAGAAAATACGAGGAGATAGAGAAAACTGTGAGCATTTTGAGGCGGCGGCACGCGGAGGTTGTTAGCGAGAGATCGATGCGGTGAACTTTGGGAGCCTTATTTGAGGAATGTAGAGAACGATACAAGTGAAGTTTGGCTTGGGTGGAAGCGGCCGTTTATTACCCACTTCGCCGGATGTCAGTCGTGCTCCGGCGACCACAACCTAAAAGACAAAGTAGATGAGTGCGGAGGTGGAATGGAGAGGGCACTGAACTTCTGCTGCTAACGCAACAAATACTGTAAAATCCTTCATATATCTATCTTCACTTGATCCCCTTATTGATATATATATGGTTGATTTTATGGTTCTTGAAATTAATTACATTACTACACAAGACACAATCTTTATGCGAACTGTTGAGTTTTGATTGTTTTCACGTATACATGGGAAATAGGAGAATGAGAAGAAAAAAAAAGCTTCAAAATAAAAGGGAAGAGAGCAATTTGGATCAGAGCAATAAACAAGCAGCAGCAGCAGTTTATGGAAATGAAGACTACGTCTACACTCAATCTCTCCCTTAATTAATTACTGTAATTGGTGATTGAGTAGTTGTGTTTTTCTTCTTCTTTGTTTTTTCTATGAGATTTATGCAGCAAAACGTGAGAATATGGGTGTCATTTATTTATCAAAACCTAGGAAATGATGCTTTTGTGTGTTGACAGAAAAATAAGCATTCATATATGATTGTGATGTCACTGCATAAACAGATGTCATTCTCAACTATTCAAAAAATTGAGATCAGCAATATGGCTTTGTTTGAAAAAAGAAAGAAAGAAATATTGAAAAAGTGAATTATGGTGCTTATTTTGCAGATTTACATGCCTAAATGGCTTGGGGCTTCTTTAGAATCTTTGCATTGTTGGCAACTTATACAGGTTGGCAACTTATACAGGTTTAGACCATTTCCTGCACTTTGGTTTACGATTTAGACCAATAGATCGATCAACTCTTGGTATACTTAAATTCTGTTTCTTTCTTCTTTCACAAATCTAGATGTCTTGAAACCTGCTGTGAGTCTTTCTGACTACTTGTATTTGGATGATATTTTATTTTTTCCTTTCTTTTTTTAAGTGTCACATCGTGTATCGACACCGTGGATCATGATGTAAAAATGATCAATTAGTTTAACATGAATCACCTTGAAACAAAGAAAGCAAAGATATACGTTGATGGTGGGTTTGTGTATGATTTGGCGATGTCACTGCATAAAATGCCAATGTCAGTGCATAAATTGTTGATGTCACTGCATAAAATGCCAATGTCACTGCATAAATTGCCGATGTCACTGCATAAATATCAAATGTCATCACGGTGTTGCTTCATCAAATTTCAATGCATCCCAATGGTCTCTGCATCGTGGTGTCTCGCGATCGCGATGTCTCTCGCATATATGATTAATGATGTCATTCATATATGATTGTTGATGTCATCGCGATAAAATGTTGATGTCATCGATCCGATTGCCGATGTCATTTGCATAAATTGTTGATGTCATTCATATATGATTGCCGATGTCATCGCATAAAAGTATGAATTAAGGTGAAAGATTTATGTTGATCGTAGTTTTATATCAAAAGATATAGCCATTTTGAAGACGATTTATGAAGAAAAATCGATTTTATGAAATTAAGTTGGAAAAATATCAAATGCCATCACGTTGTTGCTTCATCAAATGTCATCGCATCCCGATGGTCTACATGACGTGGTGTCTCTACATCGGTGGCGGCCACTTCATCGCGGTGTCTCTGCATCGTGGGTGGCCATCGCGTCGCGGTGTCACTTCATCGCGATGTCTCTCGCATAATGATGTCATCGCATAAATTGTTGATGTCACGTATATATGATTGCCGATGTCATCGCATATATGATTGTCGATGTCATCGCATAAATGGTTAATTAATCGTGGTGGTGATCGTGATCGCGTGGTCAATGCATTGGGTGTGGTCAATGCATCGGGTTGAAGCAATGATCGCGGAGGTCAATGCATCGCGGTGGCCAATGATTATGGTGCGAATGCATCGCGCTGTCTCTCAGTCGCGATTAAGCGTTCATCAGATCGCGTGTCGACTTCATCGCGTTGGGTCGATGACATTCACGGTGGTCGATGAAAAAAAAAAAAATAAATTTTCACCGTCCGCCGAACGAAAAAAAAAAAAAAAAAAAAAAAAAAAAGGGGTATACACAGCGCGTCCAGGTGAATGGAGAAGAAAAAAAAAAAACAAAAACAAAACAAAAACAAAAAACAAAAAACAAAAACAACAACAATATACACAGCAACAACAATAGCGTCCTTTTTTTTTAATCTTTTTTTTTATTTTTTTTTCATTAAGAGTATTTGGGTCTATCTACCTAATTTTTGTCCTTATAACTAAGTGTTTGTTTTGGATGTCCTTTTTGCCTAATTAAGTCCAATATGCATCCTTTTGAATAATTGTCCCTAAAAATAATATGACACGCACAAATTGGAAAATAATAATAAAAATAATAATGATGATGATGATAATACACATATATATTAAATGGATATGTAAAAAAATTTAGGAAAATGATATATACACTACACAATATGTATATTACACATTCACCACTTAAAGTGTACCCGTTGATTAAAGTATATTAATTAAAATGAATGGATAAGAAATGTATAGTGATTATCCAATCTAGACTATGTGTAGTGAATGTATCACATTTCTTAATTTTAATGAGCAATGTACTATTTTCTTTTGCAAATTGTGCTTCTTCAGGGAGAGAGAAGAGCATTGTACTATTTTATTGTTTTTTCGGGAGAATAATAGAGTTACTCCCTAAAATCAAAACCACAAAATTAAATTGGGTGTAGAAATTATGGGGGTAATTCTATCGTTTTCCTTCTTTTTCACTAGGACATTGCACCGCTGATTAGGGCTGTAAGTGAGTCTTAATATTTGATTCGATTCGGTGTATTCGGCTCGAAAATGTTCGATTCGGGGCTTGATTCGTATCATCAAACGTCAAATCAAGCTTTAGAAATAGGTATTCGACAACCGAGCCAAACATGTTCGATAATATTCGGCTCGTACACTTGCAGCATAGTTCAGTTCAATATAAATTCTTTAATGAGAATAATTGATTGAGATTTGAAAGTGTATTTTGGATTTTGGTGACTTTACTACTTTTGGTTTATGAAGTTGTTCCAATTTGAATCATTTTGACGTTTTAGACATGTAATGTAATATTTTGGACTAATATTTTGGACATGTAAACATGTTATATTTTGGGACATGTAATATTTTTGAACTAGAATTTTTTTATTTATTCCTTTCACAAAAAAAATTTATATATATATAAACATGTCCAGAACGAGCCGAACATGTTCGAACTATTCGAACATTTCGAGCCGAATCGAACCGAATAATTTCCCCCATTTTCCCTGCCGAATACGAGCCGAACCCTAATATTTTAGGCTCGAAAATTTTGAGCCAAGCCGAACCCTGTATTCGAATAATTTCAAACCGAATCAAATAATGTCAGGGTTCGGTAGGGTTCGGCTCGCTTACATGTACTGCGCCATAAAGGAAAGCCACACTGCAATGATATAACGGGAAATTGGTAAAAGTCAAAAAAAATTATTTTTTTTGAAGGGGTAAAAGTCAAATTTCAACATCAATTCATTAGTAAACCTAACTATATTTATTAACACAATAATGAAAAATTAAAGAATAGTCCTTCTCAACAATTTTTTTTAAGAGAATACTCAACATGTAAAACTGGTGTTATTTGCACGTTTGGCTAGAAATCAATAGTGCAATTGGTGAAAATTTGCCGCTATAACTGTAACGCACCGCTTCTGGATATCGAGTCCTTATCCGGAAACGAAACGCTCGACACGTATAATATTAAATAAATCTAATATTACACGTAAGTCTCTACTACGTCGTATCGAGTTAAGCAAAACGGAAGCTAAAAAGACTCGGCAGACACCATAAATGCTACTATGAAAAGAACTCGACATACTAAAGGCAGAAATGTAACGTTTATTACATTGGAAAGCCAAACGAAAACTAAAACGACGTACGAAATCCTCTAAAATAAACTAAAAAAGTACAAAACTTTCCCAAATAAACGACAAGTCTATAGTATAATAAGGAAAAGGACAAAAAGAAAATGCTTCAACTCCGGTGTCCTCAAACGTCGTCATCAAAGTCTGCCTCGAACTCCGGACATACCTGTTCATCTTCTCTCCCCCAAACACATAGAAAACAATGCATTTGAGGTAAGAACAAAGTACTCAATAAGAGGTAGAAGCTACAAATTAACTAAGGTTTACAATTCAAGTTTTATAATTAATAAGTTGTCTTTCTGAGACCGACTCAATCTAGGGTTCACTCCATGTCCATCAACATGTCATGACTATATCGCTTCTAGCTTAGCTTATCTCGTGTTACATCAAAGACTTTCGGGACTACGCATGGTGTTACTCACCACGGCGAATAATCGGTGCAACATATTGGTGGATCTCACCAATAACCACGGAAGCCTATTCTCTGTAGACTCATAGTTAGGCACACGTTCGGCGAAGTCCCTCCATACGTAGGGTCTCGGACTTACGGGGTTGTGTTCCTCCATACGTAGGGTCCAAAGGCTTACAGAGTTATTCACTTTCAGAACGCACACACATCGCGATATAGACTTGTGCCTTACCAAGAATGCATTGATGTTTAATCTTTTAGTTACACAAGTATGTAATTATTAATGGTTATTAGCTAGCCACCTAAGTGTTTTCAAGTAAGCTTCTCGCAAACTCAACTCTCTTTCCTAGACCCCTAGACACGGACAAGGCCTAGAAATTACATAGACATTTATGAACTCTAGTCCATCAAAACACAAGCCCTTTCATGTCATTCCGACGGATCCGAACTTCAACTCCCTTTAAGAGTACATTCGGTGTTTTAACTGAACGAATCGGAAGTTCAATCGAAGCTTGTTTATGGTTAATTAATGTTATTATATCATGAAACAACGTTTAGAACTCGTTACATAGCTTAAAATAGATTATTAATCAAAACAGGGGCAATGTGCGCACATTCCAGGGCAATATGTGCACATTGGGCGAAAATTTACATTCAGCCCGGCCAGTGTGTGCACATTCCAGGGGAATGTGTGCACACTCCAGAAGCTATCCACATTCAGCCTTAAAAATGTGCGCACACAACTAGTCAGTGTGCGCACACTAAGCACACAAAACTTCTAAACATGTTTTTATGCACTTTTTCGATCTCTACTCAAATCCAAACATGTTCAACATCAAAATACTCAGAAAAATGGCAGAAAAACATGACTTTTATCTACCATAACAACTCCAAATCCTTAGGCAACATGAAGGTATGATTTCTAACATAAAATCAAATCAAACCTCAACATAAACCTAATAATCCATAAATTAACTTGTAGGAAGATCCTCTTACCTTTTAGAAAGCTAAACCAATTCCAAATCCTCAGAAAAACCAGCAAAACATGATCTTTTCTCGCAGGTAGCCTATGTGATTAATTCCAAAAAGGGTTAGATTTGATCACACGCTTTGATTAACACAAGACTACGAAAGATATGAGTTTTGATCTCCAAAACTCATCCAAAACAGCAGCTAGATCGAAAATCATACCTTGAGAAAAGCTCCAACTTTCTTGTGTTGAAACGACGCCCTCTTCACGACGATTCCAACGCTTCTCTCGGATCTAAAAACGGTTGAGATTCGACTTAGCAACCGGAAGAAGTCTCTCAGCCATTTTCTTCCAACTCTCACACGCAGAAAGAGAGATTTTAAGGAGGAAATTCTGATTCAAAAGGTTAAGGAAACTAAAACGGTTTATTTTCCTTAAATAGGAAAAATCCCAATAATTAACCTAATCAATTACTTTCCTTAATTGCCCTTTTTACTAAAAATCAGATTTATCTCCAAATTATTTATATATATTTCGGCCATATATATATATAAATACACTTAAAATACTTTAATCCGTGATTCATAATATTTCATTTTTTGCAAAAAGACATGTCTGTCTTTTTTCAAAAAGTCGGGATATTACAATAAGGATGTGGCTATTACTTTTTAGTGGTAGTAGAATGTTATTTAATTTGTCAAAGTGGCGTTATTCTTTCTACTTTATTCCTTGTAAAAAAAACTTCTACTATATTGAGTTTATTCTTTTTCGTGTGGTGTTCTAAAAACTAACTGATTATATTCTGTTTTTGTGACTTATTCAAGCAATATATATTTTTTTTAACGAAACGAAAGGAATTTTATTCAAGCAATATATTTATTGTTTGAATTTTTAATAATTTAAGGCTTTGCGTTTCCAGGAAAAAAAAGAAGAAGGTCAATATGCTAAGGTAAAATGCTATTACCACAACACATCTTATTTCACTACCTCTATGAAACTCACACGCAAAATAGTTTAAGAGACTTGCAATAGATACCGTAAATCTTTTAAAAGCTGTATTTTAAAGATTTTAGAAAAAATAACACTGCACCAGATAGTCAATTTTTTAATGTAAAATTCCTTTACATCTATCGATTCATCCAGATTCTGTAAATTTTATTTTTATATATACCACATTCCATAAAATAGAGGATATATGCATTTCATCTTGACAAAGATTCTGTAAACTAGAAAAAACATGTATTTAAAACTATAAAATAGAAAATTCGTTTAGAGAATCTGATGTGATTACTCTAAGAAACGTAGCTTTACCAAAACACAAAGAAAAAAGTAACAAATTAAAAATACGCACAACCCCTCTTCCACCTTTTTGCCCCTACGTCTTGAAAGAAATTTACAATACAATCGTGGTATGAAGTTGTACCAGGCAGCATGCATTACGTTCTTTCATTTCGAATCTATCACATACAATAAAATTATATTATGTAAAAAAGAGTAAAAATAAAAAGCTCTAATATGTGTCACTTATTACAATTTTTATATAACCGTTGTACCATAAAATTTCTCCTACTCCACCCTCGGTCTGTAAAAACAACTCTTGCAAAATCAAGTAATTACTATTATAGATTTTTTTCTTCCATAAATCGCATATTTCACTAATCGTTTGTATTCAAATTGTGATTCGGATAAATATTATCGCCAAAATGGGGATCAACCTGTATGTGAAGAGAAATGTATGTTGCTAATGCAACATTTCCGAAATGATGTGTTTTGGCTATAAAAAGGCATCAGACTGCAAACATGAATTTATTAAAAAAAAACATAAGTATTATCTGTGTATTCTTGAAATCTTTGTTTTGATCAAACAATCAGCTTATTAAATCAAACACCTTTATCAGATATTGAGAGAGTTTTTCGAATCCCCTTTGTGACAAATTGTGAGGACAAAATATATCTTAAAATACGACGCCTTTATGTGTATTGAAATTAATTTTTGTCTTGATTTTCCAACAATCATCTCATCCCACCTCTTAACTTTCACCTTCACCCGTGTGTGTGTGTGTCTGTGATTTTCTTTTATTACTGAAAATGTATTTTATAATTTTTTTTATGGGGTCGGCAGCCCCGCCACCAACAAAGATGGCACACAGCCCCAGCTGCTCATGACCGGAAGTTATTGCACATCTTATTCATCACAAAACACTTTGAAAAATTACAATGTATTCCGTAGCATTTGGGTCGCATAATTAAGAACAAAAGTTGGGACAACCGGTTAGTTCGTCGTTTCTTGAGTTTTTAAAGTTTTACTAAATTCGAGAAAAAAGTTATTGTATCTTGAATAACAATTTCTACACCCGTAAACACAAAACCAGAGCAAAATCGTCTCAAGGACTCACATTTGTTTTTGCATCATATAATTTTGTGTTCGCATAATTTCTGCTTAAGCATTGTGTACTGCATGTGGTTTTTCTATTCATCGTACCCTTTGCATGTTCCTGTTGTGTATATATATATATACACACCGGTGGGAACCGCTGCAGTGCGATGTCACGGTGTCTCAGCACTTTTTTATCTTGTAAGTTATAGTTTTATGTCTGTAATAAATTTACTTTAGTAAAAATAAAGAAGATATCAACCTACTTCAACGCTTAGAAAAGATTTAAACCATCCTCTAGAGGTAATAATACGATCGCGTCTTTGCAGCAAGAAAGGCTACGTGTGGGGAAAAAATCACGAAGATCAAAATGCATCTTCGTCAAAAAAAGTCAAACCGAGTTTTACGTGAACCAATAAAACTACATAATAACAAAATTAAAATTTCCCAAACTCGAATAAATGAATTGTTAATGTAGAATATTATTCACGCGATTAACCCTAACTAATACTAATAAAAAGAAATAAAAAAGAAAAGGTTCGGAAGATTTTCATATTCTTATCTTTTATCAAGTAAATTAACCGAAGGATAAGTAAGATAAATGGGAGTTGGATCTCGCTTTTTTTTTTTATGTATCTTTATGTACTATGATCGAATGAACATTCTCATTCCTTGTCTAATTTTTACAATATTTTTTTCTAGTAGTTTTGTGGCACCGCATCAAATCATACGACTTTGTTTTACTTAACCAAAAATTCGAAGATCGAAATGCACCTTCGTGCAAAAAGTCAAACCGAGTTTGATGAAAATAAAACTACATAATAACACGATTAAAATTTCAAACTCGAATCGAGAATTGAATGTTTCAAATAAAAACCCTAGTGATAAACACGTTGATGTGATAACACCGTACCAAATCATACGACTTCGTTTTACCTAACCAAAAAAAAAAAAAACTCCTTTGATCAAAACGACGGCGTTTTACTTTCCCCCCCTTAAAAAAAAAAAAAAAAAAAAAAAAAAAAAAAAACCCACTAAAAGACAAAATGGTAGTACAGAGATGCAAAATTAATAGTCTACTACTAACTATGATATATAGTAAGATATTATACATAGTTATGTTTCGATGTTAAGTCAAATATTAATTACTCTTCTTAATATGTGTTTTTAAAGAATCTAGGAACGGATAGAGTAGTAATTAGTAACAAATGCATGGTTTCTTATTGATTGAAACATGATACAATACGTGTTATTACGTGATGTATTAACGTCTTGTAATATGGTCCTAATCCTAATCCTAATCCTTAATGTATTTATATATATATATATATATATATATATATATATATATATATATATATATATATAGTCACTTTAATCACTAAATGGAATGGGATTTAAAATTGAGATAAAGAAATTTAAAAGTCTTTTTTTTACAAAATAAATAAATAGAGACACACATATTTTTTTAGTTGCAAAAGAACAAACATTTTCGTATGACAAATATAACCCTCATGGCCCTCGCTCACATGATACATTATAGATTATCACTTGATCTGTTTGATTTGTTTTTTTTTTTTTTTTTTTTTTTTTTTCAACATCCGTAACTTTTGATTTACAACTCCGATCATCGAAATTTTTTCACCAAAATTCATGTTTTTTTTTGCTCTTCAATTTGAGCCCAAATACAATACCCTTCCGACGTATATTTTGAAAGACGAAAAAATATTTTTATTAACCGGAACGCTTTTTCTTATAAACGGCCGTAACTTTTGATTTAAAACACCGATCATCAAAATTGTTTCACCAAAGTTCATATTTTTTTTATCTTCATTTTGAGACCGCGTTTGATACCTTTTCGACGTAGAATTTGAAAGCCAAATTTAATCGCAGCATTTACACTAACACGATGTCGATGTCGATGTCGATGAGTATCGATGATCGATGACGTGTCGATGTATCGATGACGATGCATGATAATGATGTCGAGCTCATTTAAAGCTTAATTCAAGTGACTACTTCAAGGCACACATAGCTAGCTCATATAAGACTCATTTAAGGCTTAATTCAAGTGATTAACTATTCAGCCTATGTCAAGTTTATGTGGTTTTGATTGATAAAAGGAATAACATAGATTAACTTGATTAAGGTGTGGTGTTTATAACATGCAGGTTCAGTAGTTAATCACTTGAATTAAGCCTAAAAAGTACATCAGACTAAAAGGTAATACATAAAAGATCAATACAATAGACTATAGATTTAGTACAATAGTACATCGACTAAAAGGTAATACATGAAGATCAATACAAGTCTCAAACAATCAACTATCACCAAATTATAAGAAGGATATTCAAGTTTAAAGAACTAAATTATCATGCCCGAATTCACAAGGTGATGAATTACAAGTTCAAGAAGCCTCCATGAACTAGGCCTATCTATTACATGATGATACAATGTAGATCAAAAAAACCTCAAAGACACCAAGGCACATAGTAAGCCTCCATGAACTAGCCTATCTATTGCATTAAGGCACACATATCGATGGTCGATGTCGAGTGAGTATCGATGATGCTCGCATAGCGATGATCGATGATCGCAGACGACGATGACGATGTCGATGTCGATGTCGAGCTCAAAATGACTCTCCTTCGATTTTTGTTCCAAGGTCTATGTCCCCAAGTCCTTGATATGAATCTGAATGTCTTCTTACAGCTCAAGCACTCATATTTACTTCTTTCGAGCATGAAAAGAAAGGTAATGTTGTTGATGTTTGGACATCACTACTTTCCACAGGCTTTATTAAACGATTTTTGCCTTATGATATGCCTCTCATAGTATATGGAATCAATGTATGCTTCTTTGCACATCTCCATTTCTTTCCATTTGTTCTTCTCGCATCTTACCAATAATCCTCTCATTCTCGTGGGACTTTAGCCACCAAAGAAGTACCTAAGAGTCGTAAAACCGTTACTTTGTGGAAGGACCTCATGTTTTTCATGTAATGTCCAAGAACCGGATCAAACCGCTCTTGGATCTTAGTATAGAACATGCAAAGTCCAGGGACCCTTTGAACACCTGGATCATAACATTATTCTGAGTCTGTCTAAGTGTATCTTATGCGTGGCCTCGTATTCGAGTTTTCTCTGCCTTCCATGGAACCAACCAAACAAATATAAACACCTTGATTATTTATTGCATTTAGTCCATATAATGCATAAGTAGTGGATTATTTATTGACTTGGGATGGACAAGTATTACTTATTCCTTTTCATTGTGGTTATTAAGCATCCACTTTACTTCCACATGAAACATTTTATCGCTTGTTTACCCCAAATTTGTAACCTGATAGCAAACATCAAAAACAAATACAAGAAATCGGTTTGTTAACACAGAAAGTAAACCATAATTAATACCGATATCAACACTATTAGATGAAATATGTATGAGATATTCTCACGCACTCCACCGTATGAAACATTGTATACGGGATTTAACAAACAACAATTTTTCAGTCCTAAGACAATTCGCAATCCAGGCACATAGCAATTGAGGAATGAAAACAAAAATGAATAAATTCATAAGCACATCGACTTAGATCTCCCATTCAATTTCAGAAATACACATCAAGTCAAACAAATGAATTCTTGCCTCAATTGCATTACTATCCCATTCGATTTGCATAATACACATCAAGTCAAACAAATGAATTCTCTACAAAATGGTTAAGCCCATATGGTTTAATGTCCAAAACCCGTAATTTTAGGTGTCAAAGATGATTCTTTTTCCGGGATTTCGACAATTTGCACCACTTGAATTCCTACCGATATGAAGCAATGATGATATTGATTCCATTGCACCTGCTTATACCAATTACCCTAAGTGAGTTCTGCTTCTTACTAGCAAGTTCGACACAATTTCACTGAATATTTCCTTATTTCTTCTTCTTCAAGATCTTTCCAATTCAACATTTCTACTAGCCTTTCCATAACCCGGTAAGTTTATTCCAATCTTTTGCAATGTGTCATCAGAGAATCTCTTGCTTGATGCAAAGGTTTTCGAATTTGAGCACCTATAAAATTTGTTCATCGGTGAATTTGAGCCCAAAAGTTCCATTCCAAATGAAACCATATCCATTTTTATACCATCAAAAATACTTCCATTAACACATAATGAGTATGCATCATAGAAAAACCTTGTAATCAAATAATCCCGTAAAGGCCCAAATTCACATTTCATGAAAGTCTTGTTCACCGATATACAATGAATTGTATATCTTCCAATAAACTTCTCTAACCTTCCTTGTTGGATGGAACAATCCTCAAGACAATGGTTGTAACAAGCTGCGACTCCTAAAGCCACCTCTCATTCCTTCAATGGCTTCCATGACAAAGATTTATAACATGTGGAGACGTCTCAAAAATTGTTCGGCCAGACATAATTCAACAAATGAACTAAAGCATCCTCACATCCAAGCCCTGCAACAAACCATGTTCACGTGGTTTTATCTCAAAGGCCAGAAATCGAACCAGATTGTTCTTCAAATGGACGATGATCACGTGATTCGGGATTCTTTTCTCGGAGCAAGATTATCATGGAGAAATCAAGTGCAGAGAAGGAGCTTTGTGCTAAAGATGAAGAAGAAAGATAAGCGCCGGATTCTTCAATCAGATCTGCAGCATATTCATTCATTCGCCGATGATATTGAGCGTTGGACGAAGTGATTAAGCTAGAGAGAAAGAGCCAAAATTGGGGACGGCTATTCATTCTGGATTCATTAAGCTATTCAAGCACAGCATCAGTGCAAAATTGGGGATATTTTAGTCCGAACGGAAAATTATCATCGCTTATCGGTAATAAATTGAACCGGGATTAATGCTTTATTAAGGGTAAAAATGTGGACTTTTCCTTAATTTTTCCTTTAAAATTTTAAATGGTAGTCTTTATCAAAGACAGATTGCAATGGTGACCAGACGTGCCTATCTGTTTTGTCAATTATTGTGTGGTAGTGTTTGTTTTGTGTACAATCAAAATGTAAAAGTTGAATGATACTTATTACTTTTGCACAAACTTGCTGCCGATGCCTTCCACATGTCTAGCCTAAATTCACCGATTAGAACGTAATGAAAATTTAAGTCTAAATGTATAAATAATATAAAGTATAAAGTAATATTTATACATTATAATAATACATTAGAATATCTACTAGATGAATATATTGTATCAACTTATGTGTTACGGTATTGTTGTATATGTTTTATTTATATAACTAGATATACGAACATAATTAAACGTTTATGAATAAACTCGTGTTCGTTTGTTTAGGAAACGAACCTATAATTTTGTTCAAACATTGGTTCGTTAAACTAAACAAGTAACGCCTATGAACACTAGTGTGTCGAACACGAGTTTGTTCGCGAGAAGCTCCGTTTGTTTAAGATCTCTAATTCAGTTCTGCCTCATTGTCGCTCCGGTATCCAATAATACTAGTGAGCCCTTACCACAATCTCAGCCCCCTCTGATTGGATCGCCTCTCCCCAGCCTCAACTCTCACCCACCCTATCGTAGTTGATACCATTTTCGGCTGCATAAACATGACCAAGACTTGAAGGAGATTTCTTCTTTTAATCGTTTTGCATTCGGCAAGTTTTTTTGGCACATCCTTTCCTTCACCAAATCAGAAGACACATAAATTAAGTTTACTAGAAAAAGAGATAAAAATCACAGTTTTTAACTGTGATATATTAATTTTTATGTCAGTTTCTAAACAGTGACATATTCATGTGTGATAAAAAATAGTTTGATTCAATCACACTTAAAAACTAAGATATATTGTAAGTTTTAGTCACACTTAAAATTTGAGATATATTATATGTTTTAGTTACACTTAAAAACTGAGATATATCATAGTATGGTTTAGTCACACTTAAAAAGTGTGATATATTATATGTTTCAGTCACACTAAAAATTAAACAACTGAGATAGTTAACATGGTTCAGTCATGCTTAAAAAATGAGATACATTATAAGTTTCAGTCATACTTAAGAACTAAGACACTTTACATGCTTCAACATTGGTTTATATCTCCCAAAAAGAAACAAAAAGTTCCCCTCAAATTTAGATAATTTTAGGGTCCTTAACTTACCTATTCAATCAATTGAATTTTTAGGGCAAGGCCTATTATTTGGTCTTTAGTCTAAATCGAATACAGTTCATTCGGCCTAAATTTATGAGAGAACATTTTGAGTTGTAGCTGTACAACCAATATGAAAGTTATTTATAGATGAAATAAATATAAATCTCATTTCAAGTAGCGACGTGGGAGCAACGCACACTTAACATGAAACCTAAAACATTGTTGTGGCTCAACCATTTTTTTTGTACACCTAAATATTCTTGTGTAATATTCTTTTTGTACAAACTAATAATATTGTAATGACCCGAACCTGATTTTCTCAATTACCCGGATCCGAATCGCTCGATCGGCCATGATCCGAACTAGAAAAAATTCGAATCACGAAACATTCTACTACTGAAAATCAGAAACAAAAATCCATACATAACTTTATTCCATGAAAATAATAATACTGCAAAGTCTCGAAAAATATAAAAGATCATGTTGTGGTTCAACCCTAATTATTACATCATCAATAATAAAAGTCTCAAAATGAAAGAGTTTGTTTATCTTCCACAAAAGGATAAACATCCACATCCACCTAATATTCACATCCACTTAACTAAGGTAGTAGTTAGCTTAATCCTCTCTCTTCCTCCCGAACTCGATTTTCATCTGAAAAATAATACAACTATAGGAGTGAGCACGAATACTCCGTAAGCAGTGTAAAAGTATCAAGAGGGAACTAAGGAATAACTAATATTCCAAAGTTCACTCTTGAGTTAATATGAAAATACTGTCATAGTAATTACTATAAAAAACAATGTAAAAATAACTGAAACTCCATGTGAAATAAAAAGTCTGTACTGAGTAGAAACTGAATAATGCTACGGTTCTAAACTGTGCCTCTAACGGTTCTGATTCTGTCTGATGTTGCAGACCGGATTTCCTGACCGGCTCCGACATATAAACTGCACTCCTTATTATAACCCAGGAGCAGGGCCTGATGCTGGGGATTCTTGAGAACTCACTGCACTGATTCTGGAATCTGAATTCTCCCTATGACCCGGGAGTGGGATGTCTATCTAGAGAACCGTAACATTACTCTAAATTCTTTTTGCTTTTCTTTTAAATTATGAAAACATAAAGTTCAGGCTATATGTATGTATATATGCTTTCGTCTACTTGTATAGCCGAGTCATAAATTTTATCATCTTTGCACACACTTATATATACTGTTTGAAAATAAATCGTAGGATACTAAAGCTTTGAAAATCTTGAAACTACTCACTAAATACCAATAGTATTCACAAATTGTTACTAATGTAAATATTTAGAATCCATACATTTTTACTAAATATAAAGATGTCCGAAAATCTGGAAAATGATTTTAACAATTTTCTTTAGTTGAAAGATACAGTAAATGAAAGTTTCATACAGTAGGATAAGTACATTAATATATATATATATATATATATACACACACACATATAAAGCTAAATAAAAGAGAATAAAATCTTGTACGACCACAAAATTCAGTGTTGCCTTTTGAAATGTTATGCTTTGGAAATATTGTTGTTAATATGCAAGATATATCTTCTATTACCAAAAAGCTAAAAGAATATTGTGGATTGTGAATGAATGAGAAAACTTTTCTAATGAATAATAGATTATAAGCCTTTAAAATAAAAGCTAATGTATGCCTATAGTTTTGCGTACATGTATACATATATCAATCTCATATATTGCCGACAAGTTCTGCATCAATTGGTCTGATTCTCGGTGCTCGTAAATTCATGAGTCTATATATATATATATATTGCGTGTGTTAGCAATTAAGAAAAAACAAAAAAATATTGTGAAAAACATGAATAAAATAACACATCTTGATACAAAAACTCCTTACCTTGATAAGCTTGTAAATTTGTTAATAATTCCTCACTTCTAGTGTAGGTATTCTCTGTAGGATGTAATATCGCCGGATGGATCTAAGATCCACCCGATTACGCAGCGGAAAGTACAAGATCTAGATCTAGTCAACCAAAATACATAAAATAATAGATCTAAACCTACGAGGAAGTTAGATTACCAACCTTTTTATGGTGCAAAACTCTAAGAACAAAAGGTCAATCCAATCCGAGCTAGTTGAGAGCCTAGTTGAGAAGCCAAAGTCTTCCAACGTGTGTCTCCAAGCACCACCAGGTGGATGGTGTTTCAAGCCGCTTGACCTCCTCGATGTGTTACCGGAATAATCCCGAGGATTATCCCAACTCGAAACCCTAGTATTATAGCCGAAAATTCTAAGCTATAATACTCCCAATAATTCGAAAATTGTGATGATAATAGGCTTGGGAGAACTCTCTTTATATAGGAGAGTAATCCATGTCCTCCAAGGATTTAATAATCAAGAGATAATTATTAAATTAATCCTTAATTTAAATAAAAGATAAATATAATATATATCCCAAACAAATTAGGATAAATAAATATATTATCCAATATTCCATGATTTATCATTTAACAAATAAATAATTAAATCATATATCAAATAATTATCCAAGAAAACTAATTTCTTTC
This sequence comes from Gentiana macrophylla, assembly GCA_026214975.1. Lineage (NCBI taxonomy): Eukaryota > Viridiplantae > Streptophyta > Magnoliopsida > Gentianales > Gentianaceae > Gentiana > Gentiana macrophylla. The sequence goes on from CM047806.1 coordinate 22,156,578, forward strand.
TAATTATTTAATACTCACAAAATGCGCCCCAAACCCTAGATAACTAGGTCCACACGCATTTTTGACACATTGGGCCGAGTCCACAAAAAAAAATATTTTTCAATTATTTAATTATTTAGTCCAACTAAACAATTAATCCACATATCTATTAAATAGTCCAATCCAACTATTTAATATTAATTGAGGTGAAAACGACGAGAAAACATATGCTATGTTAGGAGCCACGTCGGGGCCACTGGGCCCATATTCGATAAAATTTACAATAAATTAAATAAAATTATTCGTCGGACCGAACAATTATATTCAATCTATTAATTCGGGATTACACCACCATAAACCCGGCCCGAACTCTGCGAATATAGATAACTTACACTCAACCATGAGTTGATAAGCGTCACTAATATAATCATTACATACGGATAAATCCTCCATAGATCGCTCGTTTCGATTCGGGATATCTCCGTAAACCCTTCTCAAAACCTCTTATCCTTATTTACCATTAACCCCTAGTGATCAATTAGTTCATAACTAATATAATATGAACTCCGCAGATCGATCGCTTTAGGATTAACAAATAAGGAATCGTTCTGTCTACTTCCCGAGGAAGGAATGGATTCCATATCATGATAAAGACGGACTACTAACTCATCCTAAAATAAAGCCAACGAGAAGTGTTGGACCACATACTACGGTGTGATCCTTACTAACACATCAAACTCTACCCTAGTCTAAGCGTTAAATGCCTCATGATCACGTCGAGATTGAGATTAATCCATATATGATCATCTTGTGATTCGATAAGACTTCGATCACGGAATTATATCGAGAACTCAAATCAAATCGGTCCAAATTTATATGATTATCATCATATATAAATGCCCCACTAAGTACCCCATTACCGATAATCCGGATAGGATCACTACACCTAAAGTGTTCGTCAAGATTATTAGCAAATTAATCTTGAGACTCAGACTCCATTAATAAACGCTTCGGACTAAGTTAATTTTAAGTACATCTCACTAACTCAATCCTCTTGTGTATAGCCATACACCGAGTTACGTGATTACATAAACGGCGACTTTAGGATTTTCAGAATGTCTTAATTATAAGCATACATGCATATAATAAGATGAATTATTAATTCTGTCATAAAACAATTATATAATTGTCTTTCGGGCACTACACATAACATTCTCCTCAACCTATAAACACAAGATTTCTCTATGAATTCATAAACTTGAACTAGAATGTGCTTGCCAAGATGATACTCCTAGATTGCTTTTGAACCCCTCTTGCTGCTTCTAAAGTGATAAAGGAAAAATATAAAAAAGGCTTCAGTATGTGATAAGGATGGGAGTTGTAGGAAATGGTATGACACAACCTTGCAATGCCTTTTAAGACTCTGCTTCCCCCAACCAACGTTTGAAGTGAATTGAAGAGGTATTAAGTCCAATGTTTACTACCTTTTGATTTTCCAAAACTGATGATGAAACATTACTTACATTAATACCCCATTATATTGGCTAATTATTTGCCATGAAGTCTTATTACCAACACTTAAAACTTAAAATAAATAATTTATAAGTTGGTTCGGTTTAATTTTCGGTTCGAACTCGGGTCGAAACTTAAAATTGGGTCGGGATTTTACAAATATAACCCTCTAATTTTCATTAACAAACAAACTAAATTCTTATTTTAAATTTATAAAATTACAAGATTTTCTCATGTTTTCTAAAAATAATATCATATGCAAAATCAACTACGGTATAAGTTTATGAATTACGATTAGATAACGGTTAAATATATGTACAATAAGAATTGACTCAATAAAACAAAATGTAGACATTTTCTACCGACTTCATATGCTAAACGGTTAAATATATGTACGATTAAATAACGGCATATCCAAAAACAGAGGAATGAGGGCATAAAACAAAATTTAAAATGACATTAGATATACAAAGTGTATCGTTAAAAAATGTTTTTTTTTCAAATTCCACTGGGGGCACGTGCCACGGTCCCTATACTATAAGTTTGTCTTGCCTAGGCCCCCGATTCTTCAAGGCTTGAAATATATAAATTAAAATGAAAAAAAGATGTAGCCAAAGATGAATATCTTATTTAATAGAGGATAAAAGTAGAACAAGTGGAGACTCACCGTCTCTAAAACCATTGTTTATCACACTTTTTCGTCACGTGTTAAAAATGAGATGAATTGTCATTATTTATCTCGGTTTTTTTAATAACTATGATGAAAGGATGTAAAATATTACATTTTTTTATTCACGGGTTAAAAGTGTGATGAATTGTAATTATTTATCTTAGCTTTTTCACTAACTGTGATGAAATGATTCATCACACTTTTTAGTCACATGTTCAGAGTGGGATGAATTATCATAATTTATCTCAGTTTTTTCAATAACTGTGATGAAATGATGTAAACATCACACTTTTTTAGTCAGATGTTAAAAGTGAGATGGATTGTCTTTATTTATATTAGTTTATTCATTAATTATGATGAAAAGATGTAAAACATTACACTTATTTAGTCACGGTTAAAAGTGAGATGAATTATCATTATTTATCTCAATTTTTTCATTAACTTTGATGAAAGGATATAATGCATCAAACTTTTTATTGACAAAATATGAGATAAATTATCATTATTTATCTCAGTATTTTAAATAACTCTAATAAAAGCAATTTAATTAATTTGAAAAATATTGTTTCTCTTATTCTCGTTGTCTCAGTTTTACAAAAGATGAGATCTTTATCATTTTCTTAATGTGACATTTGTAGTTTTTTTTGTAGTAGTACGTTAGCATCATTGCCGCCTTAGGACGGTTGAAGACTGGAAATACTTGTGTGAGAGAGGATTTTGATGTGAAGTGACGGATGAAACGATCAGAACCACATAGTTTATATACAGAATGAAACTGTGTGGTTCATATTGAACCACACGGTGTCTCCAAACGTGTGGAGACACCAGACACAGTATTTCCCGTTGAAGACTATATTTTGAGCGGTTACTAGTTGTTGTCAATCGGTTGTTCATACGAGCGTTTTGCGACAACGGTTGGTGACAAGTTTGTCTTTCTCCACCGGTTTTAAGTTCTGTCAGAATTGAATAGATCGGGGAATTTTATTATTGGTCTATTAATTTATAGCTTATTAGTTTTAAGTAGCATCCTTATGTGGACTTTATTTTTCCTCTAATTGGAATTTTTTTTCTCTCAGACAGAGAGTGAATTAAATTGGGAAACTTGGAAAAATATGCTCCAAAAGAATAACATATCTGAAAATATGCTTCAAAAGTTAACATTAAAAAACTATGTCTGTGTCGGCGCATGAGCGACGCAGAACCGAACGGAATATAGTTTTCCAATGTTAACTTTTGAAGCATATTTTTAGGAATGTTATTCTTTTGGAGCATATTTTCCAAGTTTCCCATTAAAATTCCTCTTTGATGTGAAGCATATAATTTGTCTTATCTCACTTGCTCTTTAATGGGTGTTTTTTTTTTCCTGTAAATAAACAAATACTAAAGGCCCATCTGTTCAATGGGCCGAATCTTTTTCATAGCAAAACTCCCCTAAACATTATAGAGGCCCAGTATCCGTCAAAAAATAATAACAGAGGCCCAAGAAAATGTTGTCTTTCCAGATTCTGTGCCCTAGTTTTCTCTATACATAAGCCGTTTTAGTTGCAAGCGGCCATTCTACTACGAAGACCCCAAAGAGAGCAGAAGCGCCGGCGAAATCACAAGCATTTTCATTTCACCGTTTCTACTAGGTTATCCCTCGACTCCTCATTCTATCGCTTATTAATCGTGTTTGAGAATTTTTGTTTGGTTTTTTGTCATTTCCCCTTTTGATTTGTTTCAAACTTTTCATTTTCGTTTGTAGATCAAAATGTCGGTTGGAGAAATCGCCTGCACTTATGCTTCTTTGATTCTTCACGACGATGAGATCGCCGTCACCGTAATATATACTTGATCTTTTTTTCCTTTTTTGATGCTGAAAGTTGTGATTTTTGTGTTGCGTTTTGACTTTAAAATATAATATAAATCCCTTGAATTCAGGCTGAGAAGATTGCAACTTTGCTCAAGGCTGCCAATTTGACCGTGGAGTCATACTGGCCAAGTCTCTTTGCAAAGCTTTGTGAGAAGAGGAACATCGGTGACTTAATCATGAACGTCGGTGCCGGAGGAGGTGGCGCAGCTGTTGCCGTCGCTGCTCCTACTGGTGGTGCTGCTCCTTCTGCCGCCGCTGCTGCTCCAGCTGCTGAGGAGAAGAAGGAAGAGCCAAAGGAAGAGAGTGATGATGACATGGGATTCAGTTTGTTTGATTAGTTTATAGGAGTTTGGAACTCCATTTGCTTACCAAATTTGTGAGTCCCAATTTTGCATTTTGTTTTCGTCTTTTGGAGCAGTACTAGATAAGAAACATTTGCTTTTACAAAAAAAGTCTTCAAATTTGGATTTGATGTACTGTTGACTTGTTTTATCCATATTGTTATTGTGTCCTGTGACTCCTGTCCTTCATAAATTCTATGTGTTTTTTCTGCAGCCATGTTCTTAGCTTTTGTTGTTAGTTTGTGGGGGTTTGAATGAATTGATACCAGGTTTATGAGTAAAATCTAGTTTGTTTCATCATTTTCATGCTTCTTTTTAGGAAAACTAAGAGTTAGAGCATGGAGATGCTTTAACATACATATAACATCAAAGAATAATCCCCTCTGCATTCTTGCTCCTTCTCATTGCTCTTAATCAGGGAGTAAAGTAGTGATGTTTTGCCCTTTTACCTTTTTTTTTTTTCCACCTTACACATTCTGGAGGGGGAGGGAGTGCACTGACCTCTGGCCTAGCTATCTTGTGACATGTTTAATTGTTTATACTGGTTTAAGTGGAAATTCTTGAATGCTTTACCTTGTGGGTTGAATTCTTTTGGAATTAGTTTATGACGTATGTGTCCTACTACTGATCCTGGATGTGTTTTCTTTAGATTGATTGATGTCTGTTTTTTTCCCCTTAATACACCATTGTTACAAGTCTTACTGTTGTTGGCCTACCAAGTAACCTGTGGTTTGAGGAAAATCTTAAGGCATCAATTTAAGTGTTACATCATTTCTTGCCCAAAGAAGAGTTTATGAGTGGGGGGAGTTGTCATCCTACCTTTTTTTTTTTTTTTTTTTTTCTGAAACTCATGATTACCATATCCAAGTTGGGTATTATTTATTCGACTGTTTTTTACATTGTGCTTTTAACATATTTGCATATTTTGAAAGTGAAGATGAAACGAATGTGCTATAAGATTAAGTAAAAGCTTATGAAATATGTGAAGAAACAATCGAAGGAATAAGTGAAAGTTCAGAAAAAATATCGGGTTGTCATCGTTGGTCAGCTAAATCCTGAGGCCTAAGTTGAGAATATAAGGGAGGCTTGATTATTTTGCACCCTGACTGCACTACCCCATCCCCATTTCGAGAGGTCCTCTGCTGTGTAATAACGTCATAGCACCTGCTGTGTTAAGAGGAAAAGGGGTTAGAGGATAATAAGAGGGTAATTTAAGGGTGTCTTTATTTACACCATCATAAATCTACCTTTGCACCCCATACTAAGTGAAAAATGGGAAAATTAGTCTACACTACTCATTTTATTTTTGTGTCAACATTCTACCATTTGCACCACATAGAAAAAAAAAACTAGCTTTTTATTATTACACAATTTCTTTTTTTGAAAATTATGAAAACATCCCTACATTTTTTAAATTATAACATCATTTCCCCCTTTTTTTCCCTAACCCTAATTCCCCCCACCAAACAGCAGCCCCCATCACCCCCTTTATTCAAATTACTTTACATCAAACCTCCATCTCCACCTCTACCACCACCACCTTCCTCTATTTCCTCCCTTATAGTCCATATCCATTATCTCTCCTCCTTTCTCTTATACTCCTATCTCCACCCTTTCACCACACCTAAACTCGCCGGAAAATTTCCGTCCCAACTGGAACCTCCCCCACCCAAAACCCACTGCCACAACTGTCGGCACGTGTCGGTTGATGAAATGAATATCCGACAAATCTTCGACACCTCCCGACATCGTATGGATACTTTTCGACACTAGTAAACAAATTTTTTTTATCAATTAATACATAAATCTATTATAACCGAAAAAATGAAGCTAAATGAAGCTATCTTCGACATTATTTGCAACAACACGTGTTCTACCAAAAACACGACACGCTTCGATACACCCTGACGCCATATCCAACAGGTGTCGGTTGATGAAATGAATATTAATTAAAATTTTAATTAAAATCTAACACACTGTCAACACTCTACGACAAAAAATCGACACATTTCGACACTACCGAACCTTTTTTTTTTGTATTCTCAGATCTAGGCTAATTTTAACGGCCATGGTAAAACACATAGAAATTAAATCAACAATACACTATAGACAGTTTAACAATATTTGTGGCTGAAATAATTTTTTTTTCAGGATATTTAATATTTTATATAAACGATATGTTTTTTATTAAAAAAAATCATTTCAAGAATTTTAATATTTCATGTAATCGCAAAACCAAATATTTTTAAACATGATATAAAGATCGCAGCAGACAATACGTCGTGGCGCTTATATCTTGAAAATAGTTATATCTCCAGTGTACAAACGATATATTTTTTATGAAATGAATTTATTTTAAGAAACCTATAAGATTTCATGTAAACGTCAACACAATTTTTTTGGTGTGATATAAAGATCGTTATTTAAGAATAAAGTCATACTTTATATTTTGAAAATAATCATACATTTGCTACATATATTCGCGCACATTAAAAGGTGATATAATTGAGTCCTCCAAAATGGAACAATTTAACTCAAACTCTTTTTCTAAAAAATAATTTTAAAAAAATTTTTATTTCTGGACTGGGCCATGAACAGTAAAAAAAAAAAAACAAACAATAGAAAAAAAAACAAGTGTCACCAATTGACACAAAACCTTTTCTTATTAATATACTAGTAAGAGCAGGCACCATGCTATATGATTTAACCTATTAAGTGTACATGAATTATGAAGTTAAATACTAGTAAAGTAGAATAGAAAATAGTGTGTGAACATGCCACATCCCAGTAAATCCTATTAGAAAAGGATTGTGTAACATCATACAATTTGACTGCATATAATATAGTAAATGATGAAATTAAGGCCCCAAAGTTATTATACATAGCATTCCGATATCAATCATTTCACATGATGACAATAAGACAATTGTTTTAGCCATGCCTACATCTAGAATAGGGTTGTATTATAGTGTGGTCTTACAAATTAATTTTTTAGATAGGAATGAGCACATTATATGTTAAATTTTCTTAAAACTTATATTACATGGAAAAACCAAATTAAGATTTGACAATGAGGCAAAATCAATGAATATTTATACAATTTGTAGTAGTATCTTTATCTTATTTTTGTAATAAATTGTTTGATTTTTACATCACTTTGTAATTTTTCATACCCGTGCATGATGCCCGGATTTTTAGGCTAGTGCTAAATGTTTTAACCTAACTATCAAAATAATGCTAAATTTTTTAACCTTAATTAAATAGACACCTAACACGGAAAACAAAAGTTTTAAATTGATTACTAAATTTAGTAATCCGTGATATATATGAAGAAAAAAAAATCTCAATTGATTACTAAATAGATGCAGGCCTTTATCCTTAAAAATGCTTCCCCACCTTCTAACTCCTGTGAGAATTGAATGGAGGAAAAAAATTAGCGAATGCCACGTGTCAAACTCTTTCCTTTCTTATTACACAAGAGGATAGAGAAAACGGGCACCGTGAACACACGTAGCGCTACATGCTTTAGATGTATTTATGAGGCGCTATTAAACACAAAACAAAATAATATGTAATTAAATTGGAATCGGATACATTTTAAGCACAACACACATAATATTTTGGCAACTGCGACATATAAATAGGAATGGATGGAGTAATAAAATATTAATGTTATGTATGTTTCCTTCGTCGAGAAGTATAGCCAAATATATAAAATAAAACAAATAAAAAGAAGGGGTGCGTGGGGTTGTTTCCGATCCGTTTTTCATCTCGGTAATGATTTTGGTGTCTATCTCGAGAGGGTTGTGTGGTTCAGACACAAAGAAAAATAAAATTATACTGGCTGATGAACAGTATAAAAGAAAAAAGAAAAAAAAAAAAAAACGCTTTCTGCACTTACAGTAGACAAGAAAAATGAACCAAATGAAAAAGAATAAAAGTCATTACAAATCCCAACCATTCCTTTCTTATTACATAGTAAAGATAAAGAAAGAAGAGAAGGGAAATCCATTTTCCTACTTACTCCATGACATGTAAAAAAGGGGTCTTTATAATTTTATATATCATTAAACTCATTCTACTATTTTCTTTATATATATATATATGTCATAAAATCAATATTGTGAAAATCGATTTTAAAGCCTAAAAACGACTTTTATAAACTTGATTCAAAATCATCTCTGCGTTAAATTGATGTTTCATTCACAAGATTGATTTTACTACGGTTAACCATAGGAGTGTGATGGAAATAAAATCCCAAAGTCCCCCCATATCTAACCGATATTTTTAGTTTAGAGGCATATTTTATTCATTTTCTCTTTTATTATAAAGAAGGTAGTGTATCTCAAACTGGAGGCGATTTTGAGACAATCAAATAAAGCCACGTTGAGGTGAGGACATCCCAATCCCAAACCCAATCCCATGGCGTGTTTGGACTGGGCAGTCTATAGTGGAATGAAGTCGGTCTGACCTGTCTGCTTTCCTTCCTTGAATTAAATAAACACTCACTTAGTCGTATTGCTGATCAAGAAACTTCCAGAGCCCAACAACTCACCCGGGGGGGCTCCTTCCTCTCTTTTTTTTCTCTGTTTTTTGGTTTCCTCTTCATTTCTCTAGTTACATCTAGATTCTAATCTTAAGCCCACCCCTCCCCCTCCTCTATAAATATTGGAGATTATTTCCTAAATTTTCATCATCATATAAAGTTCAAAACAATTCTACTTTCAACCAATTAATCCCTCTCCAAATACCTGCTAATAGAAATTGAAAATCGAAAAGATGTTTATGTCAATATTCAGCTCTTTGGATGCACTCTGCGCCGAGTCAATTGGACAGCAGAAACTGGGTCGTTCATTTAAGGTTGGATCATCGTCTTCTGCAGACTGCAGCAACTCTCGGTCTGGAGCTGCTGCTTCTTCTTCTACTGCTCATAAAGATGATCATAATACCACAACTCCTCCTCCTCCTCCTCCTCCGGCGCCGGCGGATAAAAGGATGAATTCTGACAATCGCCGTCGCGTTCAGCCCGAAAAGAGGCTGAGGTTTGCTGTGGAATTGGACGGACTGCATTGCTTTGAGACAATTGTTCCTTACTAATTATTTAACTAGTACTATATGTATAGTCAACATCTTCTTTCATCCTGCTAGCTTGACTTAGCTAATTTTTTTGTATGGTTTCTCTAAGATCTTCAATTCAAAAGCTGATGTAATAATTTTTTGTATGGTTTCTCTAAGATTTACAATTCAAAAAAAGCTGATGTAATAATGTAAATAAGCTCAGGTTCTTATGTTTAATTGATATTATTAATTTTCCCGGGAAACGAAGGATTTATTAAACGCCGGACTAACGCCGGTAAAATACAAGAATAACGCCGGACACCGCCGGTAAAAGTCGGATTACAACCGGACAAAAGCAAACTAAAACACAATGACGATGGTCAGAGTAGACCTTGTCACGTATCTTTCTTAGAATGACAATGAAATAAATAAAGGAAGAAGCATTGATACCGGAGGCCCCATGTTAATCCTAACCCCAGATGGGAGGTCTGTCCTGGTCCTTCCCGACTGGACCACCGCAGGACGGTTTGGTCATAACGGAGGGCAGGTCAGACAACCCAGGTCGAGACGGTCTGAGGAACCCAGCGCAGGACGTCTAAGTCTTTCCTTATATTGATAATTCAAATGTGTGCCTATAACGACGGGAAGAATCCCGTGATTATAGGACATTGATCTTATAGTCTAAATACAGTCATAATTATCCCTTATTAAGGGGATTTACTCGAATTAATCCTTAGAGACCAAGGAATAAATCCAATACTTGCAAGGCAAGAAAGGTGAGGCGAGACGCCCCTATATAAATAAACTTAAGAAACTACGAGAGATTTGATTCCAATTACACATTGGATACGTAGGCAACTTGAGAGAAACTAACTCTCAGGCTCAGTTTAAACCGAACCAAAATAACCATCCCCGTTATTAAAAGTTCTTGATAAATCGTTCTAAGAGTTATTTAGGCCCAGATTATTCATTAGACGATCTCCGACACCGTCAAATGGCGCTAGAAGAAGGGCCTCTTCCAGCGATTTCATCAAGAACAAGCATTGGTACCATAAAAAAAATACAGGAAAAAAGACCCAGGTTCAAGATTCTTTGGTCCAAGAAACCGATCCCAATGCAACGGCTGCTAGACAAACGGAAGCAGGAGAGAAAGATCCCAACGCCACCACAAGCTAGCCTCAAACTCAGCCAGAAGAGGTACTAGCTGATCCCGTTCAACAAGCCCTCTTGGAAGCTTTACGAAACCTTGGCATGCCGGCGTTTAAAAGCGTGCTGGGCTTAGCCTTAAAGGGACGAGAGGAAGAAGCTCCGGAAGATAACGCTCTTAAGAACAACCCACTACGCAAAGATGATAGAGGGGATACCCTGTCCTCCACTTCCAACGCGTGGAAAAGGCAGGTCAACACCCAAGCCCAGGAGGCTGCCCGAGCATAGCTCAACGGAATTCTAAGTCGGAAGTCAGACGATCTGTAGTTCGAGTCGCCATTTTCAGAGCAGATCGTAAGTTACCCGTGTCCAAAGAGGTTTAAACTCCCCAAGTTGGAACCTTATGATGGTACAAAGGATCCACAAGATCATTTGTTTCAATACTTGACACATATGAATCTGGATTGCGTAGCAGAGGAGATGAAGTGCAAGGCATTCCCAGCCCTACTCACAGGCAGAACCCGTGAGTGGTTTAGGAAATTGCCACCTCATTCAATCTCTAACTTTGAGATGCTGGCCAGGAAGTTCCTACAAGCGTTTGTCACGGCCAAGCCCTTCCAAAGAAACGCTACTTACCTCCTCACCATCGGGCAGAGAAAAGAGGAGACCGTGCTACAATATCTAAAGAGGTTCAACGAAGAGTCAAGGCAGGTCAGGAACGCTATGAGCATCTCATGATCACCTCCTTCGTAGCAGGTCTATGAGAAGGCCGATTATACGCTAAGTTACACAGCAGACTTCCGCGATCTATGGAAGAGTGTATGGAGTTGGCTTATAAACATTGCCAAGGTGAAGAAGCCAACCGTTTGAAAAGGGAAGTATAAGGCTACAAGAAAGACAAGGATGACCGAACAGACAGAAGCGCAAGTCAATATGGGTCCGAGTAGCTGCACCCGTATCCCACCGACTTGGGAAAAGAGGCGCTCTCCAGGAAAGGAATTTTATCCCTTTAAACAGGTCACGTGAGCAGGTCCTCGCCATAATGCAGAGGAAAGGCATAGCACGAGTCCTGCCTCCTATGATGGGTCCTCGTGAGAAAAGAGATCAGACCAAGTACTGCAAGTACCATGAAGATATTGGTCATGATGCAGAGCATTGTAGAGATTTGCAAAGAGACATCGATGCGGTTGTCATGGAGGGGAAACTGGATGAGGTCATAGACCGGTCACACAATACGGAACCCCGAGGAAGAAGAGAATTCAAGAGAATGAACTTCGGCCAAGATCGAGACCGACGCGATGGCTACCACCGCAGAAGAGACCAGTCCCCATGTCCTGATGGGCAAGTCGATAACCGCCCCACCAACACAATCAATACAATTTCGGTGGCCCGAGCACCACTCCCCGACCTGAGGAAAAGAGCAATAGCTGGTCAGCTACTTACACTAACTCCAAAAAAGACAAAGGCTTTCCGTAGAGGTAATTTACGGTCCTCGTGACCCCCTGCCCTTAGTCACTAATAACGAAGGGTTAGTTATTGAAGTTATAATCAATAAGCATACGGTGAAGCGTATCTGTGTCGATACGGGTAGTGCAGTCAACGTACTGTACTACAATGTTTTTTAATCGATGAAGTTAAAGGACACCGAGCTGACACCTGTCTCAGCTCCGCTATTTGGGTTCGTAGGGTCCCAAGTCCATCCCATGGGCATGGTTAGATTGCCGACCACCTTTGGAAAAGAACCAAGTGGCAGGACCCTTATGGTGGATTATGTTGTAGTCAAAGCACCATCAGCCTACAATGTTATCATAAGACGATCTGCACTGATAGATCTCCGAGCAGTGATCACATCACCAGCTCATATAAGCATGTAGTTTTCAACACCACGGGGGTCAGTGGAGATTAAAGGTGACATTGAAACGGCCAGGAGCTGTTACACGGCTACCGTTAATAGAAAATTGATGATACATCAGGTCTCTGTTGAAGAATTACTCCCAGAAGAGGAAGGAGGATGTTCTTCGGAAGACAAGATCGAGGCAGTGAGTCTTTGGAAAGATCAGGAGGATTTAACTGTAAATGTGGGGTCATGGATATCCGAGCAACAAAAACAAGAACTCGTCAAAGTACTGAAAGAGTTTAGAGATGTGTTCGCATGGAAAACAGAAGACATGCCGGGCCTGTCACCCAAGCTTGCCATGTACAGACTTAATGTTGATACGAACAGAAAACCAGTTCGGCAAAAGAAAAGACAATTCACAAAAGAAAGAATGGTGGCCATTCAGAAGGAGGTAGAAAAGTTGCTCCAGGCAAACATCATACGAGAAGTGGTTTATCCGAACTGGTTAGCCAACCCGGTACTAGTAAAAAAGCCAGATGGAAGTTGGCGGATGTGCGTGGACTTCACCGACTTGAACAAAGCTTGTCCTAAGGACTGCTATCCACTTCCTAATATCGATAGGTTAGTTGACTCAACTGTGGGTTTTGAGATATTCGCATTTCTAGACGCATACAAGGGGTACCATCAAATAGCTATGGACCCTGAAGATGTAGAAAAAACTGCATTCATAACAGAGTTGGACACCTTCTGCTACATCACTATGCCTTTCGGGCTCAAGAATGTTGGAGCCACATATCAAAGAGCGGTAAACAAAGTTTTTGAAAAGCAAATTGGAAGGTGTATGGAGGTTTACGTAGATGATCTCCTGATCAAGAGCAGGTCTCCTGCTCTTGATCAGTACATGCTAGATGTCAGAGAAGTATTCAGTGTGCTCAGACGAACTCAGATGAAACTCAACCCCAAAAAGTGTATGTTTGGGGTCAGGCCGGGTAAATTCCTGGGGTACATGATCGCGCGCAAAGCACTTACTAGCAATAGGACTAGGTCTATCGTAGTAGAGTACTGACGAGTCAATGTAGATCCCACAAAGACTCGTAAAATCGTCAAATTATCAAGATTGAGCTTGTCACAAATTAAGGTCTACGACCAACTATAATCTAGACAGTAGTAAAATTGGTCTCACACACTAACAAGGTTACGCTAGTTCACACGGATGCAACCAAGAGTTTCTAATGTATTAGTTCAATTATGAGTAATTAGTTATTCCCCTCACGTATGCAATAGTCATCCCCATTGGTAAAGTTTAATTCATTGTTCAGCTACGGGTACAACTATTGGATAAGTAGGCAACTTGAGAGAAACTAACTATCAGGTTCAGTCTAAACCGAACCAAAATCACCATCCCCGTTAATAAAAGTTCTTGATAAATCGTTCTAAGAGTTATTTAGGCCCGGATTATTCATTAGACGATCTCCGACATCGTCACACAGACTAACGAACATTACAACATCACAAAGCCATATAATAGATTGGGAAAAAGGTGCTGAACAACAAAGAGAAAGATTCTCCAAATGAATAAAAAACGCTCAGACACGGGGTCCTCTAAAGCAATCTATTACCTGACAACACACATAATACGAAACTAAAACAGCTTAAATAAACTAAGAAGAATAAAAACATTCTTCCAGAATATCATCGCCGGAAAAAGCGTCACACCACCCACGCACCGCCGCAAGCCACCACCAAATCAGAAAGAGCCTGCAAGCCTGGCTTTCCTTCCCAACCCGAAAAGCAACTGACGGAAAGAAACGAGGGTCAGACGGACATGGCGACTTAATCGCCAGTGATATCGAGCTGAAACGGACGATCTCTCCAGATCCAAACAAGACAACCACAGATCTAACCACCACCATCGCGAACAAGCCAAGCTTGTGGAGAAAGGATAGTAGGAGGTTAATCTTCTTGATGGGTTGAAGCAAAAATGTTGTTCAGCCCCAAAAACGGAAGAAAGAAGCTGACCGGTGCAGAGCCAACGCTGGAGAACCATCTGCCATCAAAATCGATCAGATCTGGTGGAAGGCAAAAGATGGTCACGAAGCATGGAACTTCACCGATTCTTTGATCAATGATTCACCGGCCACTAGATCCAGGGATCCCACCTTATTCTCAAACCTGGTGGCTCGGTTGATTGGCACTCCTGTAAGCTCATATTGCATACAAATTCTGGGGGTCCCAAGTCCTGCATCTACCAAGAACATTTCTTCGCTTAAGCGTAAAACTTCAGATTGTAAAGCGTTTCCACTACATAAGAAAAAACTTGAATTAGATCTTGGAAATGATCGACTCAAATAGATGCTCATCCTAAGCTTTTTTTTCCTCCTCCTCTTGTTCTATTGATCGAAGCATCCAAAGAATACTTGATAGAAAAGAGTTAAGCTACTAAGCTAAGCTACTATTGGAGAACTCGGTAGAAGTTCTAGCCGCTTCCCCTCCCTGCTTTATGCATCTCAAAAGCGAAAAATAAAAGCTAAACAGGGAAACTATTTACACAGAGTTGACGCCGACAGCAAATGCCGACGCCAGCGTCGAAGGATAAAAATTATTTGCTCGGGGTGGGGATGATAGAAATCGTATGTGTGGTTTCCAAAAAAAAACATATAATTTTATTAACGGCGATAAATTTTTAATCGGCAACACAGTAAATAATCAAAATTTTAAAAGTCCTATGGACACTTCTTATAAGTAATTCCAAGATGTTTCTTTTAAGCACTTGAAATTGCTTCTCAAGTTTATCTACATTTATTTTTGTGGTATGACCAAGACAATCGACTTTATTAAAATTAGATCATAAATCTTAAAACTTTTCGATGATTGATTGCCGCATTCAACTAGTATAAAGTCCATAGCAAGAAGTTCATTTCAAGATGTAGAATATATATATATATATATATTTTTTTTTTTGAGTGTAAAATCACTCGAGCAAATCGAATATTAAGCAAACAATCCTAAGAGACAAACTAACATTACTATTTTTCTCCTAAAAGTGTTTGATGAAGACTTCAATAAACAAGCTAACATTTCAATGGTATTTCTAGCCCATCTACAAGCTACCTTAGTCTTTGAATTGCTATGCTCTTCTACAATTAAGGATGAGCAAATTAACCAATAACCAGACGAATCAAACCAAAAGTCAAGCCGAGCCAAACTAAATGAAACCAAACTGTTCGGTTAGGTTTGCAACAAATCCAAATTGAATCAGTTTGGTATTGCTTGTTTCGATTTATCTCCAAATTAATAGGCCTATCGAAAATGTTTTTTATCTAATAATTTTTTTGTACACATGTTTTTTTCATGCATATTCTGTTCACCTCGCATGTGGATGTATTATCATTCTCATGGGCCTCTTGATTCTTGAGAGCCCACAGCCAACAATCAGTAATTGTATTTTTTTTTTATGTTTAACTAGGAACAAAAAGTATTTTGACAATTTGGAAAAAAAAATAAAGTCATCAACGGAAGAGGGAAGAAAGGGATTCAAACCCTCGGTACGAATAACTCGTACAACAGATTAGCAATCCGTCGCTTTAGTCCACTCAGCCATCTCTCCCAATTGAAGACGCTGTTAAATTACACAAAAAGTAAGGAATATTTATTATATAGATATTATATGGATATGTACACTTTTTTAGCAGCAATTTAATTTCGTCTCATTCTCATGGGCCTCTTGATTCTTGAGAGCCAGTACTTGTCTTATCCGAAATTGACTCGTGTCGTGTCTGTAGAGTCTAACTCAAGCTCTTTCAAAATGACGCCTAAGAGGAAAATCGAATATGTAACCCTCCTATGCATTCTTAAGCCACTTACCACATAGAGCCAAGATTTTTCTCTTTTCTTCCTTTGGGGATTAAATAGATCAACAAGACCGAAAACAAAACAAAACATATACACAACAACAAAGCTAAACAGTTTTTTTCTGTTATTTTAATGGTATTATCAAACACAACAACATCTATTGAGCTGACAGAGTTTGGGACAGATATGACAAAATCCTTTGATTACAACATTTAAAAAGTGCCCAAATTTAAGTCCTTGGGTTTCTTCCTAAATTTGCAAACCTCCTAGCCACACTAAAAATGATGGTCTTGGTGAGAAGTCCTTTGTCAAGAGTGCATGCAACAGCCACCACGCCGCCAATTATCATAAGCTTTCGCATGTTAATCCCTCCTGATTTTCGAGATGCATCATCATCATCATCCATGACTTCAGTCTCTGGAACAAGAACTTCACCATTTTCTAAGGATTTAAGGTTGTCTGGACTAATCTTGGTGCTAATCTGAGCCATTGATGCAGTATAAGATAAGGGTACCCCAGATGATCTTTCCTTCTTGTACATTTGGATCCCACGCGCAATCTTCTTCACAGCACCCCACATACCTTGCTTTACCCCAAATTTCGCGATTTCCCATGGAATCCCCATGTCTTCGTGATGGAAGAGTATCACCTCACAGGCACTTAGTTCACCACCACCATCATCTTTCTTTGATGCCACTGTTTTTTAACCATCCAAACCAAAAGCCATTTAGATGACGACCATATACAAAAAAGGGATCTTTAGATGCAACACAACCAAAAAAGAGGAGATCTCAAGCATAAACTTCATCAAATGGGTAACAAGAATATGCAAAATTTATTACCTGCTCCAATGTACCAGCTTGAATAGTACAGATCCACCCGTCTTGGCTTATCTTTCCTAGGAATGGAATCACAAGGCACCCCCTAATAAATTTTTTGGATAAAAGGGAATCAGATAGGAACCAAAAAATCAAAAGAAAATAGGATTACAGATTCAAGTCCGAAAAAGTGAAGAGGAATTGCTTGACAATGCATATACATGCTAACCGCCCCCAAATTGCCCTCATGCTGTACCTATGAACTCCACTAGAGAACTACCCCCCTGCCCCTCCTTTCCTCCTATGGGAGCATAAGATATTTCAGTTATCGAAAGTGTTCAGAAATAATTTAAATTGTTCCGAGAAATCTATTGATCGATTCTGAGTGAAACGGGTTGCCTCTTTTGGGTGCACAATGCACTTAGTCAAGTTGTATTGACAGCTAATCTTAATCAAAAGCACTGGTGGAATTAACACACGTGGCCAGAACCGGACAACTGTGTACATGAACAATCAAAGTGTTTGAGAAACTAAAAGAGAAACTTGCACTTATGTGCTTCCATATCTGCTTTCTTAAAATCATCGTTCTATTTACTCCTTCATGACCGCCTCAGAATGCAGTAAAATCCACATACAACTATGGGATCGTTGCAAAAAACAATTTCAGAAAGAAATTTAAGAAAAGGGAGGGAAAATCAAGAACAAAATCCAAATTCCATCAACAATGGAAAGCCATGAACAGGTTATAAACCTTTATAAAAGGTTTATTACCATTGAGAGGGGTGTGATTAGGAAAAGGTTTGAAGCAAAAACTTCATGTTTGTAAACCAGTCCATTTTGTGACACGGTGTACTTTTTTTTCGATTGTTTGTGTAGTAGAGAAAAGGTTTATAGATAAAAGGTTTATAAAGTGATCAAGTTGTATTGTGATAAAGCTTTATTACTGAAGATGCCCAAGCAACCTTTATTTCGCTATGAAGTCTATAACGACAAAATGTATCACGAACGTCTTTCATCAACTTAACAAAAGCAAAATGCCATAAATCAGGGATACTAGACAACATCCTGGCCCGTATATTTGGCTGTTAGAATATTAATACTCTCAGAGATGGATATTTATTAAATTTCGAAGGAAAATTTATACCAAAACACGATGAAGGGAAAAAAAAATGAAAATCGATTGCTGCCATGGAATACACTCATGTCATTATTACCCTCCTTTAAAAAGGGGGCTTTATTTTGCTCTAAAGCAGATCACGACAAACTGTCTAGCGAACGTCTGTTTTCATTAACTTGACGTACGCTAAATGCCAATAAATCAGGGATACTAGACAGCATCCTGGCACACGCATTTGGCCGTTAGACAACATTTCAGGATCAGCTACACGACAAAAATATGCAAACGGTATTTTGTCGATAATATTCCTAATACATTATTTGAATCTTCGAAAATCAACATTCTATCACCCAAAAGACAAGAAAAAGCTCACACACCTTGGTCACACAATAGTAAGATCTTCCGGATTCCCATATTCGCCGCCCAATTATGTACTCCCTGTCACTGCAGAAAAAGGGAAACTGCACCAAAACCATATACACAAAGGTGAGCTTTTGTAGAAACCCTAACACAAAACGACAATATTTAAGCCGTTATTATACCTTTCTTATCCAACGGACTATCATATTTCCGGTGGAGGGGCATTCTTTGAAAGTTTCAGCATGCAATAACATGTCATCCCACTTCAATCTAAACTCGTCATCCCAGAAAAAGTCCCTCAACATTTCCGGTGTTGTATCCTCATACACTGAACGGCTGCAATACTGAGGAGGGCCAATCTAACAATTCAATGGGGAGATATCAGTTAAAACAAAGTCTACACAGAAACATTAAGCAATAGTAAATGTTGCGTGAAAACCGAACTTATACAAGAGTTATCAACCAGACGGTACCTCTGGATCTCTCTGCCATGCTTGATACCTCATATCACCGGTAGAACGTTCCATCATAAGTTTCCAAGTAGGCCCTCCATCTTTTCTCTCAACAAGACGGCGTAAATGCTCAAATTCCTCATCACCTACCACCGCTAAATGATCTTTCACTTGACCTTGCAAGGAACTAAACAAACCAAGTAGAGAACATGAGTTTTGCCAATGTTTAACTCCAACTTTAAGTAAGCTAAAAAAAACCAAACTTGATCCAACCCAAACCCAGCAAGGATCAGCTTTAAAAAAAAAACTAGTTATCTTATACATCACTTTGTGTCTCACGGTATAATTGTTAAATCTACACAGAATTATCAGTAGGTATCAAGAATAATAAACTTCTAACTACAAACATTGCCCATGAAACAGTCCAAATTTTCAGAAAAAAATAAAAATAAAAATAAAAAATTTGTAACACTTCAGAATTAAGAATCAGAAAACAAGAATTTTAGCTGAATACAAGAATTAACCAAAAAAAAAAAAAAAAAAAAATTGAGTACCTGGAGCTAGGAATTTGTACACTGGCTAATGTAATTTGGTCTTTCTGCACAAAATTAGCATGGGACGAAATGGAAGCAGCATCGGAATCAGTAACAACAGTACCGCCAGACGGCAAAGAAGAAGGGTTTGGAGAATCCAATTTGGAATTCCCCAAGTCAACCCTCCTAGGTTTCCAAGACCATCCAAACAATATACCTAGAAAAAAAGCAATCCCAACCGGAGCCAAAAACACTACCATCTTACGGACCATTTCGGCAACTGTAGGAGCTCTCAAAATCTCTACAAACATATCCACCACCGCCATTTTCAAAAACACTTAATCTATATAGGTTACAAAGATAAGAACCCAAAAATAAAAAAATTAATTTTTTTTTTCTTTTTTGCTCGGATGCCGGTAATTTGCCTTAATTCAGCGGTGATTAGTGGACATCCAGAGAAGGGGATAAGAAAAAAAGGAGCCCAGAAAGAAATCGAAACTAAATCAAAGAAAGGTTTGAAGCTAATAAAGAAATGAGAGTGAATGATAGAATATATATGCGATATAAATGAAGCTGACATGAAAGGTCCTAATTTAAGCTTTCGATTTTCTTATATGGACTTTCTTTTCTCCATATTAAAAAACAAAAAATTATAGTATTTGTGAAAACGGGGGATATACACAGCTATGACGAAAGAGATGGCGGAACGGATAAGGGAAAGCAAAGAGGGCCAATCAGATTTCGACACGCAGCCTTAGCGCTAGAGTGAAAGGCTTTGCTTTAGCGGCCATTGTTTGTTGGTGTGTGTACGTGTTTGTTCTCTCACTATAAATTTTTTTTGCTGTTGGCCGGTAGTTCTTCTGTGGAGATAAACTAAGAGAATATGGACAATTTTATGGATATATTCCATCAAATCAATCAATTTATAAAAACAATCATATGAATGATTTAGTGGGTTTCATGTCATGTACTAAAATAAAAAACGTGAATGTGGCATTTGTAGTGATAAAATAATGTGCAATCTTATTTTATCACAAAGGAAGTTTTAGATGAACATGACAAGATATGCACAAGTTTTTCGGAAAATAAAACGGATGGCAAACGACGATTAAACGCACTGTCTAGGGATATTATTTGTTGCTCGAAAGATTTTGGTAGTCTAGAAATTAAGCGGTTTTAGATTATGAATGAGTCTTTTTAAAGTTGAATTGTTGGAAGGATTGTGACGAATAAAGACGGTTTATAGGTCAAAGTAATTCCTGGTAAGTATGGCAACCCATTAAGCAGAGCCAAATAGGGGGTTTTCTTCGTTTGGAAGAGTATTTGTACGATGCCACTCTTTTGGCGCAAGGCGTATCTCAAGAAAGCAATCATCCTTCATGGAAATATTCAGCTTCTGGGATTTCTCGGTTAATTCTTCTTATCAAATGCAGTTGACTCTTATTGATCGATAGGAGTTAGACAAGATTTGAGGCTGCAATTGGTCTCTGAAAGGATCATTGCGAGGCAGTGTCCTGTTGCGGCGAATTCGGCATGATGTTATACCTACCTATGATTGCCTTTGTCGCCTCCGTATGATGTCAAGTGCTTATCGCCTAGCGTGTCACGCCCCTACTAAATCTAGTTAGCATGCATTGCGTCATTATATCTTACCCAATCAAATCCAATGTGTCTTACCACAGAAAGATACTTAGGATGAATTTGTAGCACGTTCTACCTCTTGGGAATTGGTTGATTATCATTTGCAACTGAATATTGTCATTTCCAGCTCCCAAGAAATTTTGGAGGTACCTATTTAGAGAAGATGTTTCTCGGATTAAGATCAATCCTACTTAAGGATTCTAGATCCTACATAATGCCCTAACTAACTATATAAAAGGATAGCATCCTATCAGAGCTAAACATAATCTTTTCTTGGGTATTGGGGGCGCCACTTGGGGAGGGGTATTTAGGGAAAATGTATTATCTCTTACATACTTAGAATTTAAGAAAATGTTAAGATCAAGATCGTCATTTTTCTTCTTGGAGCTTACATTGCTTAAGGATTATTGGAGTTGACTTAAGGAAGGGATCACTACCTTGGTGTTGAAAGGACCTTACCGGAAGATCTTGGTGTTCACGTCATCTCTTCCGTCTCAATCTTCAAGTATTGGTATAATCCTCAAACCCCATATGCATTAGATCTTGTTTAGTTAGTAAACACAATTAGTTGTTCTGTTTTCGAGCTTAACTGTGGTTTCCGCTGCCGGACTTTATCTGATCAAGTCCAGAACAGACTGAAACTATTATTTCGGACCACAGTATGTCGAGGCGGTCGGTTTCTTCCCATCACCCTTTGGGAAACCACCGGCGCAAAAATCTTGGATTTGGTTCCGGCTCAGTTCTGGTCCTGTTATGTCACCCAACAGGTGGACCTGCACCATGCGGGTGGTGCGGGCTAGTGATTAGTGATTATCTTAATTTGAACCGATCACAAGAGACAGGTTACGACATGTGTCATGTCGATGCGTTAAGGGCGGCCTGCGCTTCATAAAGTCTACTTTGTTGGGGCAAATGTCTATTCAAGACTCATTGTCAAGCTGAGACGATTAGGCCTATTTTACTTAAAAGGTCCAGCCTGAATCTTTGAGTGCCACGTGTATGAGGTCGGTCATTCCCATGTCAGGTATCATCAATATACATACACGATAATGTTCTAGTAAATTTATGAAATACAAAAACAAAAAATATTATCACTTATCTTATTATGTCATACTTCCAGCAATCAAAATTTCTTAAGAGAACTCAGACACACTTAATAAATTAAGTGATTTCCTGAAGCCATTATCAGACACGTTTGAGCGTAATTGTCACTCATGTTCATAGTTACTCGTATTTATTACAATGCGATAGATGAAAAAAAGGACTGCATTAATTATATCTAAAAACTTTTTAATCACTTCATTGTTAAAATCACATCATTGACTCCTTTTTTTTCAGTATGTGTTAAGAAATTAGGAATGAAAGGAAGAAAATATGCAACAAATGCTCTAATTGCTTTATAAAAATACTCAATCTTATGGAACAAAAATAAAGAGTCAAAATACCTACTCCCCCGTTCCCATTTATCTTATGTTATCAAAATATTTTGTTTCATTTTATATAAGGTAATAACATTTCTAATGCGACATTTATTATTTTTTTAAATGTTTTACCCTTATTTATTACGATAAGTGATATAAAAAGAGGTTACATTAATTATATCCAAAGACTTCTTAGTCATTTCATTGTTAAAGTCAATGAATTAACTCACATCTTTAATATTAATGATTTTGATATCTGAATCAGATTAATCGGAACAAAGAGATTCCTTTATGGGAAGTTTTTGCCTAAAACCTCCCTTTATTTAGATAAATCGGAACCATGTGGAGATACCACCTAAAAACCTCCATGTATTTAGATGGCGGTTGTACACCATTTATCACTTCCATAGGGGGACTCACATATACTAATATAATGGGGTCTGTGGACCCATCTAATCCGAAAAAAATAATATTACACTAAAAAAGTTTGTGCAACCCGCTAAAATAAAAAATAATTTTGTGCCCTCAGTGATTATTTAACTGGATACGGTACACTTTTTATAATTCTAATTAACGGTCCTATTAATTACTATTTCGCCCCTCAAAAATTGTCGTTCTTTTATTTTATCATACAAATTAAGAATGTTAATTGTCGTGTTGCTCTTTTATATAACACACACACACACACACACACACACACACACATATATATATATATATATATATATATATATATATATATATATATATATATATATATATATACACACACACACACATATGTGTGTGTATATTGATACGACAAACCCTGAAAAGAGCCCACAGATTTCAATTGGGCTCGTACGTTGGCCCAAGAATAATAGGGTCCTCGGCCCATACAGTTCGCACCTTCATAAGCCGAACAAGGTCGGGAAACAATCCTGCTTACCCTTTGCCTTAACGATATATATCATTGGCAGGGCAACGTGTGTCGATCAACAAAGCCTTCAACCCGCCCTTTACAGGCCGGCAAGAAGCAATGGGGGCCGATCTGCTCGCCCCTAGCTCGGACCAAGCCCGCTAAATCAGGCAACAAGAGTTTAAGCTCGACGGTTACAAGCTGACAACCTGCTACGGTTATCACAAAGCTCACCCAATCAGGAGCCGCCACGTAGATAATCATGTTAATTACGCCTTAATTCTACTCTCTTGTAATTGTTATCTCCTAACCCTATAAATAGCGACAATGTACCCAGAAAAGGACATCTCACACATCTTAATACACAAAAGCAGACAACCTCTATCAATTTGTCGACATATTTCTTGTTCATTACGTTTTTGTTGATCTTCATATTGTTCTTAATCACCGCCAGATATCCACCTCACAAATCATCAATATCCACTAGATATCCACCGTATAATCCACCAAAATACGTTTGTGATATTCCGACGTTATGACATATATATCCTTTATTTAATATATTGTATGGAACGTGAAAGAATTCCTATATTAGTATATTTTGATATGGTGGTTGTACATCATTTATTACCCTCTAGAGGCGGACTCACATGTACTATAATGGAGTTTGCGGACCTCTCTAAATTGGACAAAAAAAATAGTGGGTTTATTTTCACACTACAAAAATACTTAGTACACGTCATTTTTTTTACTTTTGCCCCTCATATTTATATTTTTCACTGGTTGATTCTGACCGAAATTCATGTAGAACTCCATTGAAATGAGTATGATTGTATGTGTAATAGCATGTACCAGGAATATCAATGCACCAAATTATTGCAATTGCTCAAGATACGTTTTTTTAGCTTCTATGGTCTATTTTTTAGTTCAAGATCTCTCTTACTAACTAGAATCAAAGAATTAGTAGACTTGTTTCACCCAAAATGGGAATGTGTTATGAACTTGTAATCATGGAATCGACTCAATTATCAGATTATAAGTTCATTACATACCGAACCAGACCGGAATAGGGTCCTATACATTCTCAGTATGAGAAGGGGTCATTCAAGTGCTTTCGTGACTCAGTTATAGTAGGACTGTCTTTCTAACCGGTATGGGTATGAAAAGCAATTGAAATTCTAAATCGAATGTCAAAAAAATTATCGTTTTCCAACTCAATTTGAATGAAATTAATCTGTTTTGTAAAAAGATGTTCTTATGTATCCGCTGAACTAAAAAAATCTACGTACAAAACACATTTGTACGCCCCCTTTTTTTTTCCCTTTCTCTGGATACGTCTTTTATAATTTGAAGTAAGAGCCCTATTAAAAACTAATTTACCCCTCAGAAAATGTCTTTCTTTTATTTTTCACACAAATTAAGAATATTATTTGTTGTGATAAATCTTACAATATATTATGGGCAAACTTTTTTACTCGGACTCTGTGAAAATGTCAATAAAACGTCATATTTGGAAAGCATATTAGTCTACTAGAATTCTTAATAAATTCTCTATTTTATAAATTGAATAATATACTTTCGAGATTTCAATGGGTCAGATTCTCTATTTTAATAAATGTAGTATATAGAAAGAAAATTTTAAAGAATCTAAATAAATACGATAAATGTAACTTTTTTTTACAAAATATATACTACTTTCGTCCCAAAATATAAGTCATCATACACTTTTATAATTGTCCCATGATATGACGCGGCCTAACACGGTCGACCGGACAACCATCAAACTCACCACAGTGGTCTCTTCTCAGCCTCTGACCTCCATCACCACCAGCCCATTTGGAAGTAAGCCGATCGGGTCATTGAGCTCCTCGCGATCACACCCGCCTTCAGGACGGGGGCCGAACGTGCCCTCCCAGTCCGTTATACCGGGCAATGCCCTCTACATGTAGGCGAGTACGCTCCATACTTAGCATTAGCAGGGATAAGACATTCTCAGCGGACGGACGCCAGAGCGACCAGCAGTCCCTTCAGCCCGATCCCCCATAGCTGCATATACTCTTAATCATGTTTAATTATGTCTTGTCACTGCTGGCCTAATCGCAATTAGAGATTTGCCTATAAATAAAGGCTTCATATAATCATATAAGATATATGCAATTCAATATAAGCAGATATACTCTGCCAATTTGTCAACCACGTCCCTTTCCTACCACTTATCGTGCCCGCCAACTGAGCACCACCTTAAGATCTTCATAGCCACCATCTTTCCACCGTGAAAGTCATCTTCCACCGTCTTTCACTATCAGAAATCTCCCCTCACGATTCAGATATCCACCGTCTAAATTTCCATGTCATCACCGTGATATTCTTGGCATTATCAGTTGGCTCCGTTACCGGGAAAAATATCACAAAAATCATATTTACAACTTTTCCGGCGACTTACGCCGCAACCCTCAAGCCTCAAAATCCGAAAAAGCTTCGATCTGTGGGTTGTACAGCCTAAAGATCACAACTTTCACCGTTATCTCAACACCATGAGTGAATGGGTTTTTGATTTTACGAATCACAGCCTTTTCTTGGGACGAGCTTATCAAGCAAGGAAAAGAATCACCACCGGTGGCTTTACAAAGTTGGCAGTGGGATCGTCATCACCTTAGGATCATCGCATGCATGCCCCAAGGTTTCAGTTCTACAAAGTAACAGGATTATGTCAGTTGGTTAATTCGAAAACGGATCAGTTAAGCTCTCCACCGAATCCTGGGTAAGCCTGCACTTGTTACAAGTAATTTGCCTAGCTAGTTAATGTACATTGCAAGTTTCCTTTCAAATCAAATGGCTGGAGGGAAAGTAATAGTGCCAGAGACACCGAGCAAAGGGCCGAATCAGGACCCTCCACGTGGCGCAACGTCACATCAGAGTGCACGTAGCAGGGGGTCACGCACCTCTAGGGGAAGCGGCAAAAATAATAACTAGAACGACATGTGCAACGTCCTAAATGAAAAAGCAAAGACTCGAGAGTTAGAAGACGCGGCCATAAAAAAGGGCCGCCGCAAACGCACCGGAGATCCTCCTCAGCAAAACTTGGAGCAGGGAGCGAATCCAGCTCCGGGGCCAAGCTCTTACACACTGGCGCTGAAGTCCCACAAGGAATATGTGGAAGATATGCGGATCTACAACTTAAACCTCATTGCGGGGGGCCTTCCTCCACAACCAGTTAGTAAGTTCTCCCCACCAATGCCAACTCCAACCGAGGTATAGCCGACTCAAAATCCGGTCAAGGTTAATCGACCCCATCGCACGAAGGCAGGCCAGAGCAGTCATGAAACTTCAGTCCCTGAAAAGAGCAGAAGGTCGGCACTCCAATGCCTCGGGCCCGTGGATAACATCCAGGGTGCAGCCCCTGCACGTAGCTATCCCAAGCGTGCAGAGAATATTCGACAGGTACGACCACGAACATAGATAATCGACGACTCAGATTACACAGAGAATACAGTCAAGTCAACTCTCCCCCCGGAAATGATGGATGAGCTTAAACTGATGAAAAAGAAAATTGCGGACCTAGAGAAAGGTAAAGCAGTGTTCCAGAAACACCTACTTGGGGAACGTGTGTTCTTCGCGAGAGCATACTGAAAGCGGCCTCAAGAGGAGGAATAAATTATCCAACGGCCACAAATTATAGTGGGACCCCAGATCCCCTCGACTGGTTGTCAGCCTTCCAGAGCAAGTTTAGCCTGGCCACGTCCAGTGAAGAAGCATGGTGCATAGCATTCATCGGTACAATGCAGGATAGAGCGGCCGCTTGGGTCAGCAGTTTATCACCCCGGTCGATCACGTCATGGGACGACCTCATGAACAAGTTCACGACCGAGTTCAGATCTGTTGGCCAGCCTAAGAAGACGCACACAGACTTGCACGAAATCCACCAAGGCGAGAGCGAAACTACTCGCAGCTTCTTTAATCGCTTCACCAGAATCTATGAATAGACCCGAGGGTTGCCTAAGAATGTGGTGATGACTAGTTTCGAAGCGGGACTAAGAAAGGGTTATCTCAAGTCCCACTTCGCTCTCAATGTTCCGAAAAACCTCCAAGATATGCTAGCTAAAGCAAGGAAATATGTCGCAACCGAGGCACCAACAACGGCATCCACGAATCGACGCGACAGGCAGAGGACTGACCGGAGCCCACCCAGAGAGAGTCACAGAAATAGGGATCACGATCTCAGGAAACCAGAGAATTTTGCAGACGACAACTTCACATCCATTACTATCTCATATACCCGACTGTTAGCTGAGTAAGAGAAGAGCTCCCCGATCCTATTCCGATGAGTCCCGACAGGCGCCAGGACACCTCCAAGTATTGCCGGTATCATAAGGACAATGGGCATACCACGAAGGAGTGCAGGCAGTTGAAAATTGAGATTGAGAAGTTGATACAGCGAGGAAGACTTGACCTGTATAGAAAGGATGGAGGTGGGCTAACAAGGACAATCGTCAAGCCCTCCAATATGACACGAGAGATCCGCATGATTACAAAAATTGCGCCCAGCAACAACCAGATCAAACAACGAATCAATTCTATTCACAAGCGGGTCGAATGACCAGTTGTCCTGCTCGGGCAAGAACATCCACTTACATTTACCCGCAACGAGTTGGTCACATCCGTTCATATTGAGGATTCGTGCTTGAGCATCTCGGTAATCATCAACCGGGCACTATTAAACAGAGTTATGATAGACAATGGGGCCTGCAGAGATATCATGTACTACCACTATTTTAGGGAGCTTGGCTTCAGTGACTCAAACCTGAGGCCGCACAACGGCACCCTTGAGGGCTTTACCAATCACCAAATTCAAGTCAAGGGGGCCATCGATCTATATGTGTAGGTGGGGGATTATGCACATTTCCGAGTCGAAAAGGTAAAATTTTTGGTAGTAGATCTCCAGTCAAATTACAACATGATCATAAGGGTTCCGGCTCTGCGGCAGTTCTAAATGGTCGTTTGATCCCACATCAATGTGCGAAATTTTATGCTGAGGATGGGATCGGAGTATGTATTAGCGACCCCAAGTCATTCTTGACTTATATCCGGGCCTCAAGAGTTGAAGACAAAAGGCCACGCCTCGACCAACCAAAGGCGCCTGCACAAATGGCTGTGATCCGGACTGACAAACAACTCCCTCTTATGGAGGTCGAGTGCGAAACCTTGCAGGTCAGAGATGAGATGGATTTCACAGCAGATGGAGAGTTGGTGGGGGTAATTGTCAACGATGCCTACCCAGACCAAAAGGTAGAATTTGGCGCTCATTTACCCATGACTGATAAAGAGGCCCTGATTGCTCAGCTACGAGCAAATTTGGAGGCATTTGCCTGGGTTGTAACTGATATGAGGGGCATAGAGTCGGAGATTGCACTTCATCACCTGAATGTAAACCCCACTTTCAAGTCAATCCAGCAACGGGCGCGGCAGTTCGCTCCGAAAAAGGAGGCTGCCATCAAAGTGAAAGTTGATAAGCTTATGCAAGCTGGCATCATTAAGGAATTGCCCTACCCAACTTGGCTGGCCAACGTGGTTATGGTGAAAAAGCATAATGGAAAATGGAGGATGTGTGTCGATTTCACGGACATAAACAAAGCTTGCCCGAAAGATCCTTATCAGCTACCCAGGATAGATAGGTTGGTCGACTCCATCGCAGGCTTTGATACCTTAAGCTTTCTAGACATATATTATGGGTATCATCAAGTCAAGATGACATAGTGCGACAAGGAGAAAACGGCCTTCAGAGCGGCCGGGGGCCTATATTATTATGAGATGATGCCCTTCGAATTAAAGAACACATGATCGACATACCAAAGGATGGTGAATAAGGTATTCAGCTCACAGATCGGTAAGAACATGTAGGCTTATATAGATGATATGGTCGTCAAGTCAATCATTGGCTGCCATGCCTCCGACCTTCCCGAAATGTTTGATAATGTCCTAAGACATTCTATGAAGCTTAATCCGGAAAAAGGCACGTTTGGCATCCAAGAAGGCAAGTTCCTGGGGTTCATGGTTAGTCATCGAGGCATAGAGGCCAACCCAGAGAAAATCCAAGCTTTGCTCGACATGAAGGAACCAACATGCATCAAAGAGGTCCAAAGACTTAACGGCAGGATAATAGCTCTGGGCAGGTTCATATCAAAATCCGTAGAAAAATGTCTTGTTTTCTTCAAAATCCTAAAAGGTGACAAAACCTTCTTATGGGATGAGAAATGCTCCCAAGCATTCCGAGCGCTCAAAGAATACCTGGGGAAGCCTCCGCTATTGGTCAGCCCAACAGATGGGGAGGTTCTGTTCTTGTATTTAGCGGCGTCGGTTCGGGTTGTAGCCGCTGTGCTTGTAAAGGAGGCCGGAACACTCCAAAATCCCATGTTTTATGTAAGCAAGGCTCTCAGTCCGGTGGAGAGTCGCTATTTTAATGTTGAAAAACTTGCCTACTCGCTGGTAATTGCTGCCCACAAACTCAGGGGCTATTTTACTTCGCATGCTATTATCGTTCTCACGAATAGTCCATTGCATCAAGTAATGCATAGGCTGGATCTCTCGGGCCATTTACTTTGATGGGTGATCGAACTCACAGAATTCGATATACAATACCAGCCCTAAAAAGTAATCAAAGCACAGTCGTTAGCAAATTTTATCGTTGAAACAAGCTTCAGCGTAGAACAGACAAGTCCGCCAGAGCTCGATGGTCAACCACGAGCCGAAACCGTAGAAACAAAGCGACCAGAAAATTGTTGGCAATTATATATGGGCGGAGCATCCAGCAAAAGCGGAGTGGAGCTGGTATTGTCTTATCTCAACCAGGGACAACTGAAGAAGTTGAGAAAGCACTCCGATTTGAGTTCGACGCCTCCAATAATCAAGCAGAATATGAGGCAGTCATAGCCGGCCTCAAACTTGCAAAAGAAATGAAAGTAGACAACGTCGAGGTCTACTACGACTCGCAGCTGGTGGTCAATCAAGTATCAGGGGATTACGGCACACATTGTAACATTCTGGATAAATACTGTGAGGCCGTCAGGCAGCTAAAAAGAGAGTTCAATTATTGCAAGTTCAAAAGGATTGACAGGAAGGATAATCTAAGGGCAGACTTCCTGTCAAGGTTGTCGGAGGGTGAAGAATTCGCCGATCCCTCCATAATGGTCGAATATCTAGCAGCGCCTTCAATCCACAAAGACAAGATCATGGGCATTGACGAGAGAGCACCACATCAAGGCTGGGTGGATGATATCAGAGCATACATCGAATCAGGCTGGTTACCTTGATCGCATGCATTCGTACGGGCAAAGTGATAAAAACTATGCATTCGTACGGGCAAAGTGATGTCATGATGAGGGCATCTCTTCTGTGCTTCTTTGAATCTTTCCCAAGCCTCTTCAAAGGTTTCAGTGGGTTTCTGCTTGAAGTTCATGATTTCTTGTCTCATCTGTAGTGACTTCCCAGGTGGGCAGTACTTATTCATAAATTTCTGCAACAGATCGGTCCAAGTCTGGATCGATCCCGGTGATAGAGACAATAACCATATTTTTGCTTTGTCTTTCAGAGTGAATGTAAACAATTTCATCTTGATGTTGTCTCCTGGTACTCCTGCTAGCTTAACCGTGCTGACTATTTCCAGAAAGTTGGTGACGTGTACATTAGGATCTTCGTTCATTACTCCATGAAAAGTAGTGTAGTTAGTCACCATTTGTATAACATTTGGTTTAGGGTGAAATACCTCAGCTGCATCCTCAGGCTGAACAATTGCTGGCACGAATTGCTCAATCGTTGGCATTGCATAGCTCTGTAGAGTTCTCCTATCTGCTTGTACCACAACTTTTGCTCCATTCTGTCCGTTCTGTCCATTCTGCGCCATGTTGTTTTCCATATCTTCCAAACGTGGAATCAATTCTTCCCTCTCGTTGTGATCTTCTTCGTTCGAAACCACGTCGTCCGCCAGCCTAACAGATTTTTCTCGAGTTTCCTTTCTCTTTTGTTTAGCAAACTTTTCAATCTCAGGTATGAATCTCTCGAGTTTGGCTGCAGAACTACGCGTACTACAAGACACAAAAAGAAAAATAAAAAGGTTAGCAACTTGCCTCGGCGGCTGTTACACTTGCCTGGAAGACTCAAAAATACAGACTCTGACTACTAACCTGACACTGAACAAACATAAACGATTCTGCCAGAATTTAGACCCTCGGTTTATCGGGGTGGACCCTCGGTAAACCGGTGGTAATTTTCTTCCAGAATTCACAAAACTGACTTTGTACGACTTTAGTATAAACAGACTTTAAAACAGACTCAAATAAATAGACTCAAAATATATACAGCAAACTCAATCTTAAATAAAAAGTATTCTTGACACGAGTCCCCGACAACGGCCCCAAAAATCTTGATCGCGTGCAAAGCACTTACTAGCAATAGGACTAGGTCTATCGAAGTAGAGTACTGGCTAGTCAAGGTCGAATCCCACAGAGACTCGTAAGAACAATATGCAAGTTCAACTAAGCTACAAGAGTTTCTAAGGTATTAGTTCAATTATGAGTAATTAGTTATTTCCCCCACACATGCAACAGTCCTCCCCATTGGTGAATTTATTCATTGTTCAGCTACGGGTACAACTCCTAACCCTATCTACTCCGACAATGGCAGTAGACAATTGATTGAGCTAAAATTTACCCCAACAAAAACAATTTATAAGGACTCGAAACTGTGGGTAAACTAACTCTCTAACCGGCAGTGTACCGGGTCGATTGCTAGCATAGCTACAGGAGTACGAGGTCGAACCCAAGAGAAAAGTGTTTGTGAGTACCAAAGCAAACTTCAAACTTAGTCTAGGAAAATCGATGGTTGAAAAGGTTTATACAACTACAACGACATTAAAGCGATTAGCAACGAAGTTTAACTAAGGGAGAGGGACATAGCCGAACCATGATCCAAATAGCTAATTTCAACCCCAAGGATAGACAAAACCGGGAGTGTCCAATATGACAAAAGAACTCTTGCATTCAATTTCACGGGTGCGTGCTCCTAAATCCGGTGTTAAGGTCTGAACAACTCTCATTTAACACCCTATGCCATGTTAACTACCCTTCCCTTTAGAAGATTCACTAACAAGACATGATACACACTAGAGCCGCTTAAACGTTAAAACGAGTAACCTCACTTTGGGCCCGGGCTTAACAACTAAGCCGGGTCTACGCCGCGATCCTAGAACCCCTTTTCCCACATCTCTCTATCTGAACAACTCTTTAGATTGATGTGTGTGACTTTGACCTAGGTAGCTAATCTAGCCCAAATCCGTTATAACAAGTTCTAAGACATGAAATATGCAAGATACAACGATAAAAAACACTACCCACTCCCAATTTCATCACCCAAAGGGTGATTCCACCAAATTTCACATGATTCGACTATGTTAAGTTTAGCTACACATTATAAAGCATGAAATAACAATCAAGGAAGATATTAAAGCCATAAAACAAGAAAATAAGTGAAATTGATTACCAAAATGTAGAAATTCGAGTTTACATCAAGCTCCTTCCACACCCATGTCACTTGGGAAGAAGAAGATGAACCAAAAGCTATGCAAAATCCAAGATTCTTCAACTAAAACTAAGCTAGACTATCATTAAACTAAGTAAATTTGAAGTAGAAATGAGTCTAAAGAGCCAAAAGGGAAGATTTGAGCCAAGTTAATGGTTAGGGTTCTTAGAGGCGAAGTGTGTTGAAAATCTGTGTAAAATGTGTATATATAGGTGGGAAAAATCTGCGAAAAACGACCCCAAATGCGCGTTTGGAGGTTCGCAAACGCGCGCTTTAGCTCCCAAAGACTCTGTACATGAAAAAAACGTCCGAAACGCGCGTTTGAAAGCTCCAAACGCGCGTGTGAGATGATGCAGTTTTCTACTGCAGTAAAACCATGATATCTTCGCGTGTAGAACTCCGATTCGAGTGATTCAAAGTGCGTTGGAAATATCTTTCAATTATCTACAACTTTCATGAAGAGAACATGACCAGAAAATGCCTCCATCATAGGTCAAAATGCTTCTGAACAGAACAGAGCATGAAGATACCAACTATTTTTCTTCCTTTTCTTCATTTTTCTTCTTCCTTGGCTCATTTTTGCACCTTGATCATACTTCTCATCATAGATCTTCGCCTTCCGGGTTCTCGAGACACCTAGACCCTACAATCTCATGAACGAACAAGACACACAAACGATTCCGAGGGTAAAAGTGCTCGGAATGGGTTAATATCACTAAAAGATGTAGTAAACCATCAAAGCGACGGATTTACTCCCCGTGCTATAAACTCACGATATTACCCAAAAGCGGTCTAAAAACACCGAGAATGTGCTCAAAGTGGGATAAACGGGGGTGGAAAATGCACCGGAATCACGTAAAGTTGACTCCCATCAACCACCCCACACTTAGCCTTTGCTCGCCCTCGAGTAAATTAGGCGTTTTAAAACCAACCAAAGGATTCAACGTTGTGATGTAGGTGCTACTATTCACACCCTCGAGGTAACCACAAAGTATGAAACACGAACATATACACACCGGTTATAACATTATCAAGAAAGTGGAGTGTGTGTGGTGCCAAGCTAAAAACCAAGTGCTCAAAATGATTGTCAGGGCTTGAATCCCGACCAAAAGTCTACCAAACGTTTCATACCCACTAGCCTCTCCACTAATCAAGGTCACTAAGTTTGGACACGATCGGGTAGGACTTGAATGGTTATAACGTTAGGCTAGGGTAATTCCGGTTAATCGAAAAGGATATTTTGGGAACCCGGAGAAAAAGAGTACAGTGAACCTAATCAACAAGTGTACCACCTTATCTCTACCATACAAACCATCCAAACTCCTTTTGATTATTTTAAGCACTTGGGAACCATAGGATACTAACATACCCGAACTCATTGCCTCACTCAACTATATTTCAAGTGTTATGAGGTGAGATCGAATACATTAGCACCTATCTCACTATCCCAACTCCAACATCATAAAAAATCACTTTTGAGCTCATCACTTTGATTCCAACCCTTTATTTTATAAACTCCAAACTCTTATTCATTGAGAACTTTCTAATTTATTTTGAACTTTGATTGATTGAGTTCTCTTTTCTTTTTCTGTTTTTTTTTTTTAAAGAAAGAAAGAAGAAAGGACACATTTTTCTTTTCTTCTTGGGCCAAATCAAAACACTAGGCCCAAATGAGCTCCTCTTCTCCTTATAGTATAGCTCAAAACCGAGAAAACAACAATCCATCAAAACATCATTCCCCCCACCCCACACTTGCCTTAGCAAGTGTGGCCCAACAAAAGATTAAGTTCACTCGTAGGGTATAAATGAAGGAAATGTGACCATAATTAAGGCTCAGGGTAGGTTTCTGACTAAGTAACAAAACGGCTATAAAACGAATGGTGGTCAGACCATCCTATCAAGGCTGAGAGGGGCTACGAAGGTCTAATGTTTCGGGATAAGGCTTATTTGGCTCTGGTTGGTCAAAGAGACGCCAGGACCGTCATCCCGTATCCTACTTAGGTAAACCTTTCTATTTTGTCTCGAGACTAGTGGTATGAGAGGTGGTAGCAATCAAATTGTGCACAAAGTGTAGCTTACGTGAAATTAATAAACTCCATCCTCGAGATAATATCAAACCGCAGTGTACACGTTTGGGGTCCCTACTAAGGTGATCACCACTCGAATGTGAAAATAACACACACAACACGGTGCTAAAAACCCTTCAAATTTTTTAAAAATTGCCCAAAAATCGACTCGAGCCCGGTCATAGGCTAAGCATACCACACATTTAGCACAAATAAAAGCTAAAGCAAGAAAAAGCAAATAAGTCTCCCACCCCACACTTAAACGAAACACGTCCTCGATTGTGTGAGAGATAAAAAGAGTAAAAGACTTAGCTGTTTGACCAAAAACCCGACAGAAAGGCGCACTCGTAGCCCACGTGACATCTTCTAGTAAGCTCCATCTCGAGTATCTAAAACCATAGAAACAAAAACCAAGGCAAACACATGCACGAGAAAAATCCATGTGCCAAAAGATGGTGATAGATACGAGATATATAAAAATAGAAGCCATGCCACAAACAAAGTATCAAAGCATATCAACCATACTAGACGGGAATTGCACTGGATGTAAAGATAATCAAAAGAAACACAGAGCATCCACGCATAAAATAAGGCCACAGAGGTTCACATAAAAACATCCCGTCTATGTACAAAAGCCGGAACCCAAAAGGAAATTCTCACCCCAACCTCTCTTTTAAGCTAAACTCTCCCATCTTGCACCCAAAGACCACTCCAAACTCATTATTACTACCAAAAAGGTGGGTTGCCTCCCCCAAGCGCCTTTGTTTTGTGTCGTTGGCTCGACGGGATGACTTATACAGTGCAAATTTTTTCAAAGTTATACTATTGGCACGGGCGAGAAAAGGTAGAAGTGCTTTGTTTAACGTCGTTAGCATCGACTTAATGGCACTAAACAGACTCATACCACAAAAGACTCAAAGCAACGACCCGAACCACAAAGCATCACAAAGCACCTTAACACATAGCATATCAATCATAAGTATATTCATGAGAGACACCGCGAGGGGGTTTTAAAGGGGTGTAGTTAACACATGGGGTACCTCTTCTAGCTCGTGAAGTTACCTCTTGCCAAACACTCAATATTTTCTTTTACGGTTCCCGCTCCGGTTTCTCTTTAAGGTGCCTTTGCTTGGGGTTCTTCTTTTCTTCACATTGCCTTTGAGTTCAATTCCCGGTTCTATGATGAGTGGCTTATGGTCCGGATGAGACAATGATGGTGAGACGGGCGATCCCGGTTTATCCTTGGTCTTGATCTTCACTCCATCAACGACCTTTTGTGCATCCACCGTGTCTTTACTGATTAGCTCCTTTTCAACTTTGTGGGTTAGTGGTAGCAACAACACAAGCAAAAGTAGATTCGACAGAATGACAAGCAAGAGATTTAGACTTATAAACATTCAATGTCACGCTCTCCTTACCCACATGAAAAGTAATATCACCACTCTTCACATCTATGCTAGCATCACTCGTAGTCAAGAAAGGACGACCAAGCAAAACCGAAGTTTTAGAATCCATCGCCATGTCTAAGACGACAAAATCTACGGGAAAGGTAAATTTATCTATTTGCACAAGAACATCCTCCGCTACCCCCATAGGTGTCCTAACCGACCTATCCGCCATTTGTAAGGTCATCCCGTGGGTTCTAGCTCACCCAACCCTAACTTTTCATACAAAGCCCTAGGCATTAAGCTCACGAAGCTCTGAGGTCACACAACACATTTTCAATCACAGATGATCGCCAATAGTAATAGGGATGGTGAACCCACCTCGATCTCTCATTTTCGGGGTATCTTACTATCAAAAATCGCTTGAACATTCTTCATTCAAACATACCAAACCTTCCATTTTACTCTTATCATTTAACAAGCCTTTTAAGACTTTACAATAAGCGGCATGTTTGCAAGTGC
Source organism: Gentiana macrophylla (assembly GCA_026214975.1). NCBI lineage: Eukaryota > Viridiplantae > Streptophyta > Magnoliopsida > Gentianales > Gentianaceae > Gentiana > Gentiana macrophylla. Next base: position 22,193,608 of record CM047806.1, read on the forward strand.
TTCAAGAAAGGGAATGGTCAAGTCAATTTTACGCAAAATTTCAATGAAACGGTTCTGAGCTTGGTTCAAACGACTTTGTCTATGACCTTTAGGTGGATAAGGGAGAGTACTCAAATCAAAATCTTTAGGAGGAGGAGGGATCATACCTTTCTTACCTTTGGCGCGTGGGGAAGACGGCTCTTTCATTGGATCTTTCCTTTCCATTGCTTTACTCGGTTCCCCATCTTCAATGTCAATTGCCGCAAATTCCTTCTCCTTGTCTGTCACTTTCTCTTTCTTTGCAATCACCAACTCTTCCTTTACGGCTTCCAATTCTCTTCTCATTGCTTCCAACTCTGTCTCAATATTTCCTTTTTCCAAGTCTTCTTCCTCAACCGCCTATAGAAATCATCATCTTCATCAATACCCCTTTCAAACTTTGACAGATTTTGAGTCCTTCCTCCTCGAGCATTATCAACACCCACCTCTTTACCACTTCTCAAAAATAGGGCCTTCACATTTCGGGGATTATTTTCCATGTCGCTCGGTAAGCCTCCTTTCGAGTTCACCATGGCATTATCGGTGATTTGCCCCATGTGTGTTTCGAGATTCCGAATGGCGGACCCATGTTTGAAGTTCATCTCAACCATGTCCTTTTTATCTCCATAAAGTTTTTGTTCATTTGCTCCAATATGACATCGGTTGCACTCTTTTGAGGAATAGGAGCAAGTGGTGGAGGAGTTGCTTGGTAAGTACCCCTTGTTGTTGATGTTGAGATTGTTGAGGATAGTATTGGGCTTGTTGGTTAGCGCTTGATAAAATGAACTTTGATTTTGCCTATAAGCTTGGTTCGGCCTTGGTCAAAATACGGTTCCAATTCTTCCTTGATGGTTTTGATTCCAACCTTGATTATTATTTCTCCAAGAACCATCACTTTGTTAATCATAATTACCATCTTGACTTTGCCCCACATAATTCACCTCATAACATTGAGAATTATCCACAACCGGTTGCTCGTTTTGTTGGCCTTGTTCGGCGCTTTGAAATTGATTCATAACCGGATTGTAGCCCAAGTGCCCCGCACTCAGTTGCCCCATGGCATACATGTTCATCATTTTCTTGGCTAGATCGGTTGGACTATCTTGTGACGAAAAGCTAGCTTGTCCTTGCATTGAGGATCGTGGATATGACATATTTTGAGATTTGTGTGTCATCCCACAATCCTTAGCCGAATGTTGGCCTCCACATATTTGGCAAAGCCTTGCCTTTTCATTTTATCTTTCAAGGTTCTCCAACCTTTGCTCCATCGTTTGCATCTTATCTTGACATTGCTCATTTGTTTCCACTTCCTTCACTTCAACCAATCCCGGCTTTTTACTCCTTGGCCCTTTTCTACTTGAAGACACATATTGCTTTGAGGTCTCGACAATTTTCTCGATTTGATTTATAGCCACCTCCGGTACCATCCTCATAATATCCTCATTACACGAAGCATGCAAGGTCCCTTGGTGCACCGGCTCCAACCCTCGGAAAAATGCATGAACTACCTCAAAAGGTCTCAAGCCGTGCCCCGGGCACTCTCTCAATAACGCTTTAAATCTATCCCATGACTCATACAATTCTTCTCCTTCATAGGCATTAAACAAGATAATAGCCTCTTTCATGTCCAATGTCTTTGATGGCGGGTAATACTTGAATAGAAATGTCATAACCACGTCCTCCCAAGTGTGCAAAGAATCATGAGCCAATGAGTCATACCATGTCTTGGCTTGTTCCTTCAAGGCGAAGGGAAATAGCATAAGTTTAAGCGCTTCGTCACCGACTCCATTTATCTTGGTAATGTGCACAATTTGTAGGAAATGATCAATGAACATATGAGGATTTTCCATGGCGGTTCCCTTGAATATAGCATTGTCTCCCAACAAATGTATGATATTTCTATTCAATTCCAAGTTATTGGCGGCCACCGGTGGCATTCGAATTGGACTATGCCCCATGGTTGCCGTGGGAGCCATCACAAAGTCTCTACAAGTCAATCCGCCTTGATTTTGCTCTTGTTGACCGTTGAACCAATTAGGCATAGCATTTACACCTTGATTGTGAGCTTGATTTTGGTTCTGTAGAAATTGGTTCAACATCCATGCATTGAACTGTTGCATAAAAAGGGGATCCATTTGATTTCCTGGGGCCCCATGTTGACCATTATGTGGCATTTGCTCATTCACATTCCCTAAGTTATTTCCTTGTCCATTCCCACCTCCTTGTGCATTGTTGTTGACAAGCGGCGGGTTTTGATTCGGGACCCATTATTGTCCCCCAAATTTCTTTCAAAGCCTTGTTCACCGTTTTGTGCCATACCGGATCCTTCTCCCAACTCACCCAAACTACTCTCTTCAAAGACCGGAATCGACTCCTCTACTTGATAACCTCTTCTTCTTTGACTATTTCTACGCCTTGCGTAAGCTTCAATCCCGTCTATGTATGGCTCGAGTGGTGTTTGAGATCTCCGGGTCATGCACTACAAAAAGCAAACAAAAAAAAAAAATAAAATAAAACCTAGGCCCAAGCCTTCGGTTCACTTGCAAGATACCACAAATAGCACACAATTCCCCGGCAACGGCGCCATTTTGATTGAGCTAAAATTTACCCCAACAAAAACAATTTATAAGGACTCGAAACTGTGGGTAAACTAACTCTCTAACCGGGCAGTGTACCGGTCGATTGCTAGCATAGCTACAGAGTACGAGGTCGAACCCAAGGAAAAGTGTTTGTGAGTACCAAAGCAAACTTCAAACTTAGTCTAGGAAAATCGATGGTTGAAAAGGTTTATACAACTACAACGACATTAAAGCGATTAGCAACGAAGTTTAACTAAGGGAGAGGGACATAGCCGAACCATGATCCAAATAGCTAATTTCAACCCCAATGATAGACAAAACCGGGAGTGTCCAATATGACAAAAGAACTCTTGCATTCAATTTCACGGGTGCGTGCTCCTAAATCCGGTGTTAAGGTCTGAACAACTCTCATTTAACACCCTATGCCATGTTAACTACCCTTCCCTTTAGAAGATTCACTAACAAGACATGATACGCACTAGAGCCGCTTAAACGTTAAAACGAGTAACCTCACTTTGGGCCCGGGCTTAACAACTAAGCCGGGTCTACGCCGCGATCCTAGAACCCATTTTCCCACATCTCTCTATCTGAACAACTCTTTAGATTGATGTGTGTGACTTTGACCTAGGTAGCTAATCTAGCCCAAATCCGTTATAACAAGTTCTAAGACGTGAAATATGCAAGATACAATAATAAAAAACACTACCCACTCCCAATTTCATCACCCAAAGGGTGATTCCACCAAATTTCACATGATTCGACTATGTTAAGTTTAGCTACACATTATAAAGCATGAAATAACAATCAAGGAAGAGATTAAAGCCATAAAACAAGAAAATAAGTGAAATTGATTACCGAAAATGTAGAAATTCGAGTTTACATCAAGCTCCTTCCACACCCATGTCACTTGGGAAGAAGAAGATGAACCAAAAGCTATGCAAAATCCAAGATTCTTCAACTAAAACTAAGCTAGACTATCATTAAACTAAGTAAATTTGAAGTAGAAATGAGTCTAAAGAGCCAAAAGGGAAGATTTCGAGCCAAGTTAATGGTTAGGGTTCTTAGAGGGGCGAAGTGTGTTGAAAATCTGTGTAAAAATGTATATATAGGTGGGAAAAATCTGCATAAAATGACCCCAAACGCGCGTTTGGAGGTTCCCAAACGCGCGCTTCAACTCCCAGCACTCTGTACATGAAAAAAACGTCCGAAACGCGCGTTTGAAAGCTCCAAACGCGCGTTTGAGATGATGCAGTTTTCTGCTGCAGTAAAACCATGATATCTTCGCGTGTAGAACTCCGATTCGAGTGATTCAAAGTGCGTTGGAAATATCTTTCAATTATCTACAACTTTCATGAAGAGACCATGACCAGAAAATGCGTCCATCATAGGTCAAAATGCTTCTAAACAGAACAGAGCATGAAGATACCAACTATTTTTTCTTCCTTTTCTTCATTTTTCTTCTTCCTTGGCTCATTCTTGCACCTTGATCATACTTCTCATCATAGATCTTCGCCTTCCGGGTTCTCGAGACACCTAGACCCTACAATCTCATGAATGAACAAGACACACAAACGATTCCGGAGGGTAAAAGTGCTCGGGAATGGGTTAATATCACTAAAAAGAGGTAGTAAACCATCAAAGCGACGGATTTACTCCCCGTGCTATAAACTCACGATATTACCCAAAAACGGTCTAAAAACACCGAGAATGTGCTCAAAGTGGGATAAACGGGGGTGGAAAATGCACCGGAATCACGTAAAGTTGACTCCCATCAACAATCTATATGCAAGCTACCCTCCTTAATTGGTCCGTAATAGCCCATACGCATAAAGAACTAGAGCTGCCGATATTGAGTGTTACCTCATACTGCAAACTCGCCTTGACAGCTGTCGACACTGACCAGCACGTTCCTAGCTCCATCTAGATAATGTCCTAATTAACACTTCACTTACAGTCCTTCATATTAATTTACAATGACATGCAAATAGTTGATCAGGCTACTAACATGTAAATTAAATCTATCGATCAATGTAGCTGGCGCCGATTATCATGAATTAGTAATTTACTAGGTATTCAGATCTAGCGATATAGACCGTCACAGATCTGAAGAACGCAACTACCATTTCAAGATTTCTTCACCAACGAATCAGATCTATAACACATAGGGTAAAATAAACTAACTACTACATAATTAAACTAAATAAACAATTAAACCATACTAATCGAATAGAACAACGATAGATCTACATCTTGGAAAAGACAGAAAATCATACCCTCGAAGACGAGCGTAAATCTCCTTCGGATCTCTTCCTAGGCGGCGACTCCGTCGTCTCTCCGACCTGAACTCATACAATAAATAAAATAAAGAACATTGAACTTTTATTGCATAATTTCCTTGAATAATTTGAGTACATTGAGTTCTGAGGCGAAGCCTCTTATTTATAGCTATCTAAACCGACTTAGGAGCATCTAGTTCTACCCCTCGTCCAAGAAAATACGTTTCGGAATATTCTGGACCCTCGGTAAGTCGGCACCGCCCCTCGGGTTACCGAGGGCATTTTTGTTCTTTTTCTTCAACCGACTTAACTCGGATGCTTCTAGAATACCCTAGGCCCATTCCTTTCGTCCAGTCCAGTCCAGATTCGTCCATCATGCTCAGCCCAATATTCCGCATCCTGAAAATCATCAAATAACGCACGAAATAATATCGAAACAGGGAAGATAAATGCTAAGTGCAGATTTCTCGACTCACGAACCCGACATATGATATTCAACGTAAATGGTTCACTTTTATAGGTCGAAACAATTATTTTTAGCTCATAATGGATAGAATATTGATGTCGTATGATAGACTATTTTAACTGTCATCATACCTTAGGATAAAAGTGAGGCTCGCTCTCTCCAGAAAAGGGCAGCAAGGTGCACCGTCCTAGATGGGACCTTATACAGAAGGTCAATCACAAAACCCCTACTCAGATGTGTCGGCAAAGGAGAAAGTGAAAAAATCCTGGCCGAGTTACACCAGGGAGCGTGTGGTGGATACCTTGCTAGTCGATCTCTAGCTCAAAATGTTATATCCGCAGGATACTACTGGCCTACGATCTTACAAGACGCTGAGAACCTGGTCACAACATGCCCATCATGCCAAAAATTTGCAGATATACCGCGGTTGCCCTCAGTAGAATAGGGCATCGTTGTAACCGTTTGGCCATTCGACATGTGGGGTTTAGACCTCATTGGCCCCCGGCCGGAAGAAGTAGTTGCAAGCTCATCATAGTAGCAGTAGACTACTTTACCAAGTGAATCGAAGCAAAGCCTTTGGCAAAAATAGGGGCCAATGATGCGGTCTATTTCCTGCACGATCAGATATGGTCGAGATTTGGCATTCCAAGAGCAGTGGTCACGGACCATGGACCGAAGTTCAGAAAGGAATTCTCAAGCTTCTGTAAGGATTACAACGTGAAGCACTAGCAGTCCTCCGTAGCCTACCCGCAGGGTAATAGACAGGCTGAGGCCAGGAACAAGCAGATAATTAGGATGCTCAAGAAAAGTGTGAGCGATTGCGCAACGGCGGGAGGATGGATTGATGAACTCCCGGCCATACTATGGTCGCTCCGGACAACGGTAAAAACCCCATAGGTCAAACACCTTTTTCGCTCACATATGGCTCTGAGGGCAATGACTCCGATCGAAATGGTACTTCCAAGTATTAGGGTCACAAAGCATACTCTCGAGGAAAACGAGCTCAACAGGAAGGTCGAGATGGATTTGGCGGAAGAAAAGAGGATAGCAAATTACCATAGGCTCGTGAATTATAAACAGACCGCTAAAATATTTCATGTTAAGAGAGTACAGGGTCATTACTTCAAAGTGGGAGATTTCGTCCTCCACAACAGAAAGGCCGTAGGACTAGAGCTTGACAGAGGTAAACTGACCGTGAATTGGGAAGGACCATATCAAATTTCAAGAGAAATCAAAAAAGGAACATATGTCCTGAAAGATGAGGAAGGCTACGAGCTTAACCACCCCTGGCACGCGGACCACCTGAAGAGGTATTACATGTAAGGAGAAGCTTGCGGACACAGCCACGACTACGTTTATGACGTACACAAGTCCGTGTCTTTGCTTTTTGGGTTATGCCTCTTCATTTCAATGTTTACGACATTAATGAATACGCTTTCTTATTTTGCGAATATGTAAACTAAAGCTACATGCTCGGTATGAATTATGTTCGGTACGTTGTAATTTCCCAATCTCAAAGAGCTTTTATTTTCACAAATTCAAAGCGGCCACGCCCTTTTTCATTTTCAAAAACAATGGGGCAAGGTACAATGAAAAAAAAACTATCGGGTATAGTTCGGGCGGAAATATTGATCTCTGGGCGCAAGGGTCATCTCAAAACTGGTGGTACAAAGACTTAAGATCAACCAGGCGAAGGGTATTAGACAATTAGGCATAATATCCCTTGCGAAATTAACAGCCTCGCGATGGATAATGAGCCCCCAGTCGACATTCACATCCTCCGTACATATCGCGTGTATAAGGAGGGCCTCTTCATCGGTCAGCACCTCGAAATTACCAGAGGGAATAGCCTGGGAATTGATAAAACGTTTCCATTCCCGTTACCAGTGATTAAGCCCGGAGAAAATGCCGTTATGAACAGGCTCGTCTTCCCTTGCGGGAAAAAGACACGAGTACGCGTCAAACCTATGAGCAAAATACGGCTCTTCACGGTCAAGGTCCCAGGCAGTTTCAAAATGCAAGGCCGGATCGAAGGTGGGGAGTTGCAGAAGCTCACTTATCGCAGCTGGAGTGAAACGCACTTGAGTGCCTCGGACAAAAACAGTGGAAACTTCTTCGACTGATTGAGCCGGACGGCATAAAATTCACGTACCAGGGTAATGTTGAATCTATCAATGGGACCAAGAAGAAAATAACGCCACCCAGAGTAGGCCAAACAAAAAAAGGACCCACTCCCGTCAATTTTGTTCAGATTCAAGATCCTTTCGGGCAAATATGCACGATCGGCAAAATATTCCCTAAAATTTTGGATAGCATTCACTGATTCCATGGTAAAAAAAAAGGGGATAACATAGAGGGAGAAGTGGAGCCAGAGGAGGACGACATGATCAGCCTGAAAAAGGAAATGGAAATTTCGGAAAATGGTTTTGAGCTCCAAGGTGGCAATATCCCTCCCTCCAGATATATAGGGGAAGAAGACGCATCAACGGAGTGAATTAAAGGCATCCTACGGTTGTAATCATCGGACTGTTGAAATTCAAAATGGGAGTCTGATCCGCATTAAATGCAACGCTGAATGCACGGTCTTCTAGGGCAACCGTAAGTCCTCGATCTTTATGCTACATTTATTCCTAACAGGCCACGGGATCGATATGGTCGGCAGGGCCGCGTATGGGGCTGTCCGCCATTTTTTGGGCCGGATTATGGACGCGTTTGTGAGGAAACAGGAAATATGCGAGCAAGAAAAATAAAGTGCGAACACAAATCAAATATCAAATGAAATCCATTTCCAAGAGCAAAAAAAGGGAAAAGCTAAAAATAAGATGACTCTTCATCAGAGAAGAGCCCAGGATCAGGGGAGGACCCGGATAGGATTTTATCAAACACAATGTTCTGCCGGGGCGGATACTCGTCTGACGAACAAGTAGGAACCAAGGCAGAGCAAAGGTTGGAAATCATCTAGGAAAACGGGATGGAACGACCATTCTCCATACCCGTAGCAAAGAACACCGTCTCGCGATGCATCAGGATACCCCAATCTACATTCATTGACGGAGATTTGATGGCATGCAAGAGTAGGCCCTCTTCCTCTGTAACCTCTTGAAAATCTTTTGTAGGGAGCACACGGGTATTGATGAAGTGTTTCCATTCATGCGTGTCCAGAGATAACTCGGATGTAACCCCCTCTGCAGCGAACTACCACGAATCATGAAACAAGTAATGAAGGGCACCATTCTAATGCGCTTCCCGGGAGGCTTCATCTTCATCCAAAGCCCAAGCCCGTTCATAATGAAGGGCAAGATCGAAATTGGGAAGATGGAAGAAATTGTTGATGACAGCCGGAGTAAATGGAACCGCCACTCCACGAACAGGAACTGAGGTCAGCGGCCACCTGGACCCAACCACTGAAAGAGCCGAGTAAAACTCACGAGCCACTGTAGTATTGTAGTGGCCGGAAGGTTTGGCAACCATGTCCTCCCATCCAGACAGAGACATGCGAAGGCGAGATCCTCCGCTGATTTTGCTAAAATTTAAGCTCCTTTCAATCAATAGGGGGCAGCGATTGAAGTAAACCCAGAAATTGGCCAGTACTTCATTGGAGGAGGTCCTAAAAATACAGGACTGAACGTTGGAAGGAGGCATATTGCTAGAGTTAACACGAAAGAAAAGCTACAAAAGGGTTGATAAAAGAAACTTCAAAGTTTCAAAGTTTGAATGAAAATAACAGCTGAGCACTCATTTTTATAGCAAAAGACAGAGGGACATGCGGTCCAGATACATCCAATCCAATGGAAGGGGTTAGCTCTGTTCAAATTCAAAATTTTGAAAAACGGATAGAAGATAAAGTAGCCACTTTTAATGACTAGAAGAAAGTAGCCACTCTCAATGACACATCAGTTATTACCCCGACGGTCGAGATTACGGTTATCAAAGCAAATCATAAAAAGGCCTGTTAGAGGGAAACTCTTACACTTCTCAAGACTGACAAGCCAAAAGCGGTGAACAGAACGAAATTCAAATTATTTCGACAAAGAGTCGACGGGAGTCATGCCCGTAACAATAGGCTACAGGTTATAATTTTTAAAAATTATCAGTTAACACCGTCAGACCAAAGCAGAGGTAGAATCGACAAAAATCGAATTATTTTCAACAAGCTTACACGTGGCGGGCCCAAAGCTTCTTAAAAACAAGGGGGTCGTATGCCCTGGACAGGGTCGGGGCCGCACGTACTCGAAATATGTCATATTTTAGAGCAAAATGAAGAAAAACACGAGGCCACATATGTTGAGCATGCAATTAATTATAGCAAGAGGGCCATGCAACATCCGCTACGTTATCCAGAGAGTAAAGGTTATTACAAAACAACTTCAAGGACAAAAAGTAAATGTTTCCAAAATATTACAACTTGGGAAAACTAAAAGAAGCATCAAAGTTATCACTGCTGAGTCTCCCCACCCTTGGGCACCAAGGATGCATCGTGAACATTTTCTCCTTGAAGGGAGGGGTGCAGCAATGAGTCAACCGGACTTGAGGCAGAGGGAGCCGAGGGAGTCACTGAGGCCACGGTAGGAGGTCCATTAACCAATTCTCTCAGATTACCAGGGATACTGGGGGTGGACTCTAAGGCCCTTCACCTCGTTCGGCCAAGTCCAGAGCAATGGCAGCGATCTCTTCTTCAGTGAAGGGGATCTCAACGTGAAATGGGAGCAGTCGGGCATCATACTGATCGGTCAGAGTCCAATTCCTCAGGGTTTCCAAGAAGAGAGCATTAACCCCAATGGCCTATCGAGCACAACGGGCTAGGTGGTAAAACCCTTCATCATAGCCAGCCAACATCGCGGCCCCAAGAGCCTTCGAATAGCCTTCAGAGGCCTGAAAAGCGGCGACCGCTTCAATTCGGGCTGCAACTCTAACCGCCTCTAATCTAGCCTCCATATCAGACTCAAGCGCCTTCTTCTCGGTAGCCCAAGCCTCAGCTTCCTGAACAGCCTTTTCCTTCAGCTCCAAAATAGTTTTGTTGAACTCAAGCGCCTCTTTCTCGGCCTTGGACGCGAGCTCAACACAAGCAATTGCAACGGCCTCAATGTCTTCTCGACGCTTTCCACTTGATTTTCTCCAGCTGAATCTTGGCCATACCGAGTTCTAGGGTAGCTTGTTTCACCTGCTCCTCCAACAAGCCGACTATCTTCAGAGCCGTCTCCCGTTCGTGCTCACGTTCTCCGTCCATGCGATCACGTTGAGCGACCGCAGTGTTTGCCTGCAAGGGAACATGAGTCAGCTATAACCAGAGCAGCTGTAAAAAGAGAAAATAGAAAGAAAAACTTACAAAGGTGGTAAGCATCCCTATCAGGCCCGCCAGATCCTTTGGATGTTGCAGAAGCCTAGTCTGTGGGCTCAATCTGTCCACTATCACAGATCGAGAGGCGATTCCCTTCCCAATGGCCAGGTCGACCTCACCGGGACCATCCATTTTCAGGTTTTTCAACTGAGTAACCCTCGAGATAGCATTGGCCAAGAGCAGAGCCTCACTTTCGGTACGTGGCTTTTGGAAACCGGGAAGTAGCCACGGAGGCCGATTATCAGGTTGGGTAGAGGATCCAGCCGCATGACGCTCCATAATTGAGCGAATATCTGATTGCGTAGATATCTTCTCCAAGGTTTCTCTAGCGCAATGCAGCCGCTTGTGGCTCTGAACACCATCGGTCCTCAATTTCTTTAGGGCTGCAGTCCCTTCCATGTCTTCAACATCAACAAGCTCGATATCTGGCTTTAACTCAACCGACTCGGCATCGGCCTGAGACCTCAGTCGCTTGGGAGCGGCCGGTTGAGAGGGCTCGTTAATGACCAAGGCACCAGATTTACCCTTGGACCGAGTAGTAATGGCATTGTTGGGCATAAACACCATTGGGAGTGAGTGCTTGCCGGTACCGGACAAAATCTGTCCCATTTTCTCTTCACCGGCTTGTGCTTGATCACACATCTGTTGGCGGAGACGACTCGCGTTCACCATGTCTGCACAAACGAACACAATTAGTACAAAGCATATAAAAGAGGAGAAAACAAATATGGAAAAAGATCAAGGCAAAAAGTTGGAATATACATATAGTGCTGACAGGAAACTCCCCCCGCACTCGAGGATCTCCCCTACACTCTTCACATTCATATGGCAAACATATCCTATGATGGCATTCCGCATACCACTCCGGATCGCACAGCAGTGGTTCGATTGGAGCGAGCGCATCCTCCTCGCCAGGGCCGGTAATCCCAGCCAATCGACTATATGATTCGGTGGGGTCAAGAAAGAGACGGAGGTTAAAAGTCCTCTCCTGTGTGGGCTTCTTTCCCCCAACAAACCCCATCAGCTCCTTGATTCTAGCAATAAAACGCTGCTCGTCGACCTCTTCCTCGAAATCTTTGATGCTTTCTATATCCGGGTCAACTCCTGTGATTTTCTTAAAGGGCCATCCGACCCGAGACTCAACTTTCATGCACCGGCTGTGCCACGAATCGACTTTTTCCGGGAGATCAAAAAACAGCTGACACGCCTTCCTCAGAGGCACGATCTGATCACACTCACCAAACTTGGTAATCCAGTAGAAATGATTGAATACAACAAACGAATGTTCTCTGCCAAGTAAACGGCTCACCACGATAAAGCCCAAAACGAACCTCATCAACCCCAGGGTTAGATCGCTGGGATAAGTGTCGGTCACCTCCAGAAACTTCACAAGGAAAGGATCAAAAGGGGGTCGAGCCCCGGCTACCAGATGGTCATAATGCTGCCAGATATAATCAAACGTTGAGCGACCACAAACCCGCTTCTTATCCTTGACCCCGGGAAAGCTAATAACGATAATCCACGGGAATGTCAAAAGCAGCTAGGGAGCTGGTGTAGTCAGCAAAGCGATGAAACTTTTTCCACTGCCTGGCTACCTTCTTATCAAAAGCTTTTTGGGCCTCGACCTAAGCACGACCTTCTTCGGTATGCTGCATCGGGGGCCGCGGTTTCGACTTTCTCGATTCCTTCCGCATCCTGGAACGAGCCATATTAGCTCGCAATAAAGCCTCTGTCTCATCCGGACCATGAATAGAGACACTCGGGGGCCCTTCGTCAACCATTTTGACCTCGAGTTGCTCTACGAAATCCTCAAACGTCTGCTCGGCCTGCTCTACTTCATCGGGCCCATATTCCATGGCTTCGATCGTCTTCGTGACTGGGGGTACGCTCAGAAGACATCCTGAAAAACACAAGGGCGAGGCGGACTATGAATCACCCAGACATAGGAGTTGGGCCAAGACGAGCGTGTCCGCTCATCATGACACCTCACCCCTCCGTTTTTCCTGCAGAAACAATAAACAACAAAATCCCAGCAATCACGAGGATGAAGTCAAAGATTATGGGAGAAGAAGGGCTGAGCCCAGGCAAGCAACAGGGGCAAAAGTTGGACGCTGGGAAGACAACTATAAGAAATACGACAAATGGGAATGCTACATGTACAAACCATACGTGCAAAGCATTATACAGAAAAACGTAGTTAAAATCTTTTTCAAACGCCTAAACATTTCACACATACTTCGGACGAAATTGCTTAATTAACAGAGCAAGCAAGGAAGCAAATACGGGAGTAAAGGCCGAAGATTTTACCTAAAAATCTGACGATTCGCCGGAGAGAGGATGAAGATTGGCCGGAAACTTCAGAGAAACCACCGGAAATGCTTAACCGATGCTGATGACCGCTGATAAACTACCGGATTCTTCGCAAACCACCAGAGAATTTTCGCTAAGTAAGCAAAAAGAAGAAAAGTATTTTCGGTTTAGGGTTAGCCCATTTATATAGACAAACCGGGAAACCAAAACGTCACATCGGCCGTTTCAAAATTTGAAATTCAAAGAACAAACCACCTCACGGTTATCACGATTCTCCCGCCAATAAGAAATCATGGCCAGTCACGTCAAACGTCACAGTAGTTACGGAATCGAGGTCACGCCTCAGCCAACAGCCATTCAATGTGACCACTCAAAAATAAGTTTGTCCGCTTCACAGCTCTGCTCACAAATTTACGTGCTCATCAGCACCACATCAACGTCTGTCCGCTTTATAGCGCATCATCCGGCAATGAGTCATTTCATGACATGAAAGTTGCCAAAACCCGCAAGCACTAATACGGTCCTAAACCTACCCGTCTGAGGGTGCAGCGCTCCTTGCCTGTCCGCTTTATCGCGCAAGCATCATGCAATGAGTCGCTACGCGACACGAAAGTTGCCGAAAACCCGTCACACATAAGGCGGTCCAAAGACTGTCCGCTCAAGGCGTACAACACATCACAGCGAATCGACTTACGTCGTTAAGGCTGGCTTAAGCCCGATACTACCATAATCAGCACCAACTCTAAACATAGTACACATGACCACAGTATGCAAAGCGCACACAACCTTACTCCATGTTCAAACCACATCGAATAGTTTAACCACGGAGTAGGGGGCCATTGATATGCCGCGGCCTAACACGGTCGACCGGATAACCATCAGACTCACCACAGTGGTCTCTTCTCAGCCTCGGACCTCCACCGCCACCAGCCCATTTTGAAGTAAGCCGATCGGGTCATCGAGCTCCTCGCGATCACACCCGCCTTCAGGATGGGGGCCGAACGCGCCCTCCCAGTCCGCTATTCCGGGAAACGACCTCTACATGTAGGCGAGTATGCTCCATACTTAGCATTAGCAGGGATAAGACATTCTCAGCGGACGGACGCCAGAGCGACCAACGGTCCCTTCAGCCCGATCCCCCACAGCTGCATATTCTCTTAATCATGTTTAATTATGTCTTGTCACTGTTGGCCTAATCGCAATTAGAGCTTTACCTATAAATAGAGGCTTCATGTAATCATATAAGATATACGCAATTCAATATAAGCAGATATACTCTGCCAATTTGTCGACCACGTCCCTTTCCTACCGCTTATCGTGCCCGCCAACTGAGCACCACCTTAAGTTCTTCATAGCCACCGTCCTTCCACCGTGAAAGTCATCTTCCACCGTCTTTCACTATCAGAAATTTCCCCTCACGATCAGATATCCACCGTCTAAATATCCATGTCATCACCGTGATATTCTTGACAATATCATCCCACAATATAAGTCATTCTACATCACCAATGATTTATTACCATTTTCTCTATCTTACCCTTAATTTATTATCAAACCGGATTCAAAAAAAATTATTATCAATCCAACCAGTTTTCAACAACTATTGTATTAATGATAGTCAATAGGTATTTTAGACATTAACACTTAAATTTATGATATTCAACCACTTAATAATATGGGTGAAAACATCTAGGATAACGTATATTTTAGGATTCTTAAAAAAAAACCGTATATTTTAGAACGAAAATAGTATTTTACAATAAAAAATAGACTATTTACTGCAGAATTTTTTTCCTTTAAATCCGACCGTTGAAATCTTTAAAATATAATAAAAAATTTTCACAAAAAAATTTCTTAAAATATACTACGCCTCACAAAACTATTACCATTCGTTGGTGGAACGTGGGACGCGAGCTAGGGTCGGTGGACTGTGTCTCATTTTTCACGTTTGATTGGTTTAAAAGGGAGTCGTGCTTTTCGGCTTTTCTTTTCGGTTTTCCGTTCGAGTTGGTCAAATTTCACTATTTGTTTTGCGATCAAACCGATGGACTTTTACTTTGGTTTCACAGTCTGTTACTTGTTCCCAGTTTCATTTGCAAGTAGTATTAGGTTCGATTTTTTTAAATTAACTACTAAAGAAAAGTTGGGTTTCAGCCTAACTTTCTTGTATACCTGTATTGGTCAACACTATGAACCGATCCTTTGACTATTAGATTTTTGGTTTTAGGTTTGACTATTCTCTAACCGAGTAGTCAAATTTCCTGAATTAGCTGGACAAGTCATATTTATAGACATTACTGTTTATCAAATTTTTTTAGATGTATTATATAATATAATGTTACTTACAACCACACGGTCCACCAATCTCTTATTTATTATTATTAATCAATAACCCATTTCATTTCATATACATATTCTTTTGTTTTAAGAGCACTTATCATACCTAGGGGTGTACACGGTTTGGTTCGGTACGATTAATGGCCTTACCGAAACCGAATCGAAATTTTCGGTTAATTGAAATTCGATATCGAAATCGAATCGTTTGTTCTAGGTAACCGAATTGAACCAAATTTAAATATACGGTTTGGTTCGGTTCGGTTAACCGAAAATTGAAATAAAAATAACAGTTATATTCGGTTATAAACAATTTAGTTTTTATTCGAACTTTTAATTCGGTTAAAAAATTGTTCGGACATCGGTTCGGTTATATGCAATTTTTCATGAACGCTTATAATATTTTGGTTATGAAAACTAGTAATACAAGTTAATTATAGAAATTTCGGTTACAATTTTCTATTCAATTTCGGTTAACCATTAGGTTTTTTATTCGGTTCGGTTTTCGGTTTGGTTAAGGATAATTTATAGAGTTATCCGTAACCGAACCGAAAATTTCGGTTTCTCTATAATACTAACCGAAACCGAACTGAAAGTATTATTAACCAAACCGAATTGAACCAAATGACCTCGGTTCGGTTCGGTTTTCGGATAATCCGTATCCGTGTACACCCCTAATCATACCTATTCAATTTAATCATTTTACAGACATATTCTTAAAGTTTATACTTTTTGAAAGAATCTCAAATTGCACAATTGAAATTACAACTCACAATTTATTGATTATTGTTGGGGCAAATTGCCCGCACTCTTAAATGATAAATGATAAGAAATTGTGCAAGTGTTGGGACAGATTGTCTGCACTTGAGAGGGATGTTGGGATAGATTGGTCACACTCTTAATGTATAAGAAATATAGTAGCATCTTTACTACTACTATTTACTTTTAGTACAACGGTAAGCGCTTGATCTTAACAATTATGTTTGTCGGATTTCTTTTTCATGATGTTGTTTTTCGAGGAGAGATTATTTTTCACCTACAAAGTTTGATAGCACCGATTGATGAAATTTGCTTTCTTCAATTTGTTCTTATCTTCTTGTCACAATATATATATACAAGCTCTTTTACTGCAAGAAAAGATAAAATATAGGAGAATTGGCTTATATAATTTTTTTTCAACAAATGCGTGCTTTTTTTCCGCTTTTTTTGACCGCGATTTTCTCATTTTTTTCAAACGATAAAATCTATATACATCTATACTATATCTAATTTTTTCTCATATCCTGAAGATTTGTGGAAGATAATAATTTATTATGAATTTACACACATGAGAAGATAATAATTTATTATGAATTTAGTTAATATTAGCACCTGAAATAGAGTACCTGCATCAAAATTAAGTTCAATGGTAAGGAGAAATAGAGTACACATAGACATATCTCATTAATGCATATTACACTAAATGATTGACTTCACCTCAGACAATCTAAACAATCAAGCATGTGAATTGATAACATGTGCATAATAATCCGTGAAATAATTTCTGTTTTTTGGTTGTAAAAGAAAGTGACCAAGGATTTGAATAGTTAGTTGTATGGTTCATTTCATTTGCTTTTACCAACCATAAGACTGGCATGTCTAAGAATTTGCAAAAGTCACCAAGATTAGAGTCAATAATATAATTGCATCTATTTAACGTTAATTAGAAGGAAAAAAAAATAAAAAATAAGGTATCATAATCGTAAGTGACAACACTTCTTATAAAATGAATTACCATCAATGAAGGAAGGTGATCATAAAACACTATTTAGAGATGTCTGAACGAAAGCCATGCACAACAAAACCTTTGTGCCTCGCCAACAATGACTTACCGGGCTTATTTATAATCTGATTAGCCACTTGTCTTCTGTAACAAATACATTTTAGCTCAATTCACAAATGAAAAAATATTTCATCTCAATTCACTAACATGAAAATGAAAAATAAATGAAAAAGAACAAAAGTAAACACAGTGAGACTCTTGTGAGAGTAAAATAAGTCAACCACAGCATACTACATTACCAAATCACAAATATTTATCAAAACATCGCCAGTTAAAGCTTTCGTTTTAATGATGACACCGTAAGTAAAAATTTAAATAGAGATATGGTATGAGAAGGCCGGTGCACATTTATGATTTGAATATAGATTGAAGCAATCGAGGCAGTTTTGAGCGAGATTTAAACACATATTAGGCTAATTGAGAGGCAGTTTGGATTAGAATTAACGATGAGATTTCGTTGTTGAATATTTTACTCCTGTGTTTGATGAAAATGTTGCAAGCCCGTTTTTGCTGCGATGACACACAAACAAACTGAAAATGATAAGTATGTCTTTTTTTTCCAAACATATTATCATTTAAAAGATGAGGCACAAACAAACTTGATAATTAGGATATGTTTTTTTTTTCAACACATTATCATTTAAAAGATGATAAATCTGTTAACGAAAGTGTCGTCGGGGAGAGCTTCTCAATTTGTTGGCAACATTTATTGGAATTTCAAAAAGAAAAAGAATTTTGCTGTGATATCATTTACTATCAGATTGGTGATGGTTTGAAATTTTGTTGTGATATCGTTTGTTAGGTGAATTTCATATCTTTTTGTTTGTTTGTTTTTTTTTGTGTAATGCCTTTTTTGTTTTTTGTTTTTTTTTTTTTTTTCTGGAAATGGAAGCGAATTATCTGGATCAAAATTTAAATCATCCTTTCTAATATATATAGATATATAGATATAGATATAGATATAGATATATATATATATATATATATATATATATTATTTTCTTTGTATATAAATTTATGATGTTGCTTAATTAATTCAATCTTGGTTAGTAATGATCAATCGAAATCCGGTGAACATAACGAATTGAGGATTTGTAAACAAGATATCGTCAGTGTTGCTTTGCATGTGATACAAAATTATCATTTTGACTGTTGATTTACTATTTAGTCATATGTATTCTGTGATTTTCATTCGTTGTTCACATATATATTAAGTGGTTAATTCAACATATATATTTTTTCAAACAAACTCTTTACAAGAATTTATTATGAGTTTAAAAAAGAATGCATCATATAAACTGTTTACGTTACTTTGGCTGTAGCACATAATAACCAGTGGCGGAACCAGGAAAAAATTTCTGGGAGTGTAGTATATAAAGCTATGCAAATTAAAAAAATCACGGAAAAAAATAAAAAAAAATGTTGGGTAGTGGGATTTGAACTTAACAATGAACAAGTATTAACACTACTATGGTTTTTAAAGATAAATTATGAATGAACAAGTGGTTTTTAAAGATAAATTTGTCATGGATAAGTTTGTTTTGATAATAAAAATAGTTTCAAATATTTGGTTGCATGTACATGTGAATCCACGTGGAAGCTCATGGATATCTTGGTTAAAAAACGAACGAACAAGCGGTTTCTAAAGATAAGCCTGTTTTGAATCTTTTGATAACAAAAAAGTTTCAAATATTTGGTTGCATCTGCATGTGAATCCACGTGGGAGCTCATGGACATCTAGATTAAAAAACGGATGAACAAACGGGTTCTAAAGATAAGCCTGTTTTGATAACAAAAGGACTTTCAAATATTTGGCTGCATCTGCATGTGAATCCATGTGGAAGCTCTTGGACAACTTGATTAAAAAACGAATGAACAACATTTTTCTAAAAATAAGCTTCTTTTGATAGCAAAAGTAGTTTCAAATATTTGGGGACATCTTGATTAAAAAACGAATGAACAAGCGGTTTCTAAAGATAAGCCTGTTTTGATAACAAAAGCAGTTTCAAATATTTGTTTGCATCTGTATGTAAATCCTCGTGGAAGTTCATGGATATCTTGATTAAAAAACGATAGATATTGAATACATGAATATGCGGAATAAATCTTGAGTAGCATTTTCTTATATCTTTATTATTAACATAGCTATTTAATTTGCCATCACGATCTAAGTTTTGAATAAACGAAAAACACAACAAAAACGTTTTTTATACCCATTGTAATTCGACTTCCGTTTGCCATCACGATCTAAAGCTAAAATGGGGCTACTTGACCTTCTGGTCCATGTATGTTTCTTTTGAATGATCACACCGTAAGACTTAAAGCATTATCAAATAATGATATGAAAGACTTTATTCGTTCAATATTAACAATGTATATATTCATGGGTAAATTAGAAGGAGAAAGAGGGAATTTATTCTTCTTCTTTTCCGTCTCTTACAAGGATGCTTGGTAGTAGCAAGGGGCGGACTTATAGAGAGAGCAATGGGGGCTCGTGCTTAAATTTTCCAGAAATTACTAAAATAGTCTTCTCTTACTTCGGTAATATGTTGCGATTGATGTAATATATATTATATCATTATATGTTCCTTACAATGCACAATCTGCGTATCTGGTGTAGTGGTCCAGTGTTGATAGTGAAAGTGGAAGGTTATGGGTTCGAATCCTCCTTCCTTCCTATTTTTGGGAAGCATTTTTATTTTTTATTTTACTCAAAGTTTACTATATTAAATTTCAAATTCTTTATTTTTTTACTCAAAATTTCAACACTTCTTTTCCCAAGTTTACTATATTAAACTTTAGATTTTTAACTTTTTTTTCTCAAAGTTTCAACACTTTATTTTCTCAAGATTTACGAACATTTTAAAAGATAATTGATATGATGATCAGAAAATTTGTAAAACTTATTTACTTTGTTAATCTTTAGATTGTTTTTTTATCGTCAATTATTAATATGAAAAACAATATAATCGATGTCTTTTATAATATAAACCCACAACAACTTTCACGTTTGTATATTCTTAAAAAAACTTTCATCTGTATAAGCCTACAATAAATTTCTTATATGTATCTACGGAAAAAATAATTAAACACTTTTTCCACGACAATTAATTTTTAGAATTCCGTCCCCCCTAAACTTATTGAATCATTGCAACTTCAACTTTTTTTTATCTAATTGACTAACTGACAGAATGTGTATATTACATAGTCTCTTTAAGCACCATTGTGGTTGCTCTTACTCATGAGAACAAATAAGCTTTCTAAAGATAAGTTTGCTTTGATAGCAAGGACGGAACCAAGATTATTAGTAAATTTTTAATAATGTTATTTTACGCTGGAAAAACAAAATTCAGCAAAATATCACTATTGAGCCCTTACATGGTTGTCCTTTTCTTTTCTTTTTTTCCCTCCTCTCTTAAGCTATGCTGAACATATATATACTACCTCCGTCCCAAAATGTAAATACGGTTAGTTTTTTTGTTTTGTCCCATAATGTAAATCCATTTAAATGATCAAAAAAGCATTTATTTTATTTTTCTCCTTTTACTATTCATTTATTATCTACCCACCCACTTTTCATTTCTTTACTGCATTAATAATAGTCAAAGGTCATTTTAGATTTTTCCATCAAAATTAATGTGTATGTAATTTTAACAAATTTTAACAATCTGTGTAAAAAAAAAAAACCAAATAGATTTATATTTTGGGACGGATGTAGTATTTTTTTCAAGGGATTTTTGTCGAGAAGGACCAATTATCAACTTAATAGGGCAATCAGGACGGACTAACAAATTAATTGGTAATAAGGACTAATTAGTTTTTATTAGACTAATTTACCCCCAATTAGTATTTTTGTGATTTCAAAAAATAAATAAATAAATAAATCATGTTTAACTGCCACACAAGATGTACCATGATATTAGGAGGTGGATGGTTACTCATTATCTCCAAGTTCACTCATTGCTGATATGTTGCGTTCCTTTTTTTTTTTTTCCATTTCCCGCCCACAACAGATTCCTTGATGAATTAATAAATTAAAGTAAAAGCACCCAAAAAGTCTGTAAAACTGAACATTGAACATAAGAATAAAAATGAATCTGTTGAACATATAGAACATGAAATTAGATAGATAGACTCAAATCAGCCCATGAAGAAAAAAAAGCAAAATAAAAAAAATAAAAAAAAAACTGCCGCCTTGGTAATGTTTTTTTTTATTATTTTTTTTTATAAAAAAGGCACTGTTCAGTATTTTTTTTTTTTTCAGGCAGGCGCTGTTCAGTTTTTAGTTTTTTTTTTTTTTTTTTTTTTTTTTTTTTTTTTCAGTCGGCGCTATTCAGTTTTTTTATTTTTAAATTATAAAAAAAACCGATGTAATGATTGTCATCGCGTCTGATAACGCCACCCCGTCATTGACCACGCGATTCAATGACCACCGCGACGCATTGACCACCCCGATGCATTGACCACGCGACGCCCGATCGATGAC
Organism: Gentiana macrophylla; assembly: GCA_026214975.1. Lineage (NCBI taxonomy): Eukaryota > Viridiplantae > Streptophyta > Magnoliopsida > Gentianales > Gentianaceae > Gentiana > Gentiana macrophylla. The sequence goes on from CM047806.1 coordinate 22,215,237, forward strand.
CATCACGATCTGAGACACCGCGATGAAGTGACACGCGCGACGTAGAACACGGCGATGAAGCGACACCGCGATGCGAGACACCGCGATGATAAGTGACACCGCGATCTGAGAGACACCGCGATCACGAGAGATACCGCGTTGCGAGAGACCTCATCGGCCGAAGTAATCTGATGACCACCTCCGATCACGAGACCCACCACGATCACGGTGACCAACCTGAGATCTGCAGAGACACCGTGATCGGTGACCACCCCGATCACGAGACATCACGATGTTATAACATTTGACGATCACGAGACATCACGAATAAGAGACCGCGATCACGAGACACCGCGATGAAGTGACACCACGATCACGAGACATCGCGATGTTATAACATTTGACGATCAGAGAAACCGCATTGTAGAGACACCACGATGAAATGACACCGCCAATCTGAGACACGCGATGCAAAGACACCGCGATGAAGTGACACCGCGTTGCAAAGACACCGTGATGAAGTGACACGCGATAAGTGACACCGCAATGCGAGAGACACATGATGAAGTGACACCACGATCGATGACCACCCCGATCACGAGAGACACCGCATTTATGCAATGACATCAACAATTTATCGCGATGACATCGACAATTTATCACATTGACCGACAATTTATGCGGTGACATCGACAATTTATGCGGGCATCACACGTAAAATGGAGATCATTGTGCAAACTACTATACAAGACCCGGATAAAGACGAGAATATAAAAGGATTTTAACTAGAACACTATCATTCGAAAGAATTGGATGGTAAAGGGCGCCAAAATTATTTGCACAAATGACTGATAATACTGATGATGCAATTGTTGTTCATCAAATATTAAATCTGTTCTAATGATTTTGGTAGAATTTGAGGACACAAAAACAAAAACAAAAAAATGCGAGGCTTCCAAAATCTTTAACCTTTCAATGAAGTTCATAATAACATGGAAAAGGATGGATCAACAAGGAGATTACTTATACGTGTCTCGAATCTTCCTCGATTTAGCGGCGGCGTAAGCTTCTTGAACAAAGCATTTGAGGTTGCAACATCTCATTGATGAACATTAACAACACTAATAAGTAGTGACTCCAACATTGCACAAACACTCACCAATTGCCTTTGTATAAAGCACCGGATGAAGGATTAAACACAACAACGATGAAACAGTCAACAAAGAAATTGAAGCGATCTAATCAAGCAGTTTCATAATACAATGCTAAAGCAATTGACTAATTCGACGAGAAAAACTAAAGCAAATTGAGAATTTCGACTATTTGCAATCATTGTTTAAGAAAGAGATGATAAACGACTATGAGTTAAATGATTCACCTATTGTAGATCGAAACTTCAACTTCGATCCTAGTTCCAATTGTTCTTCCTTGATTCTAAGAGTGAGATGCGGATAACGATTCTTGTCTTCGTTTGACATCCGGATAACGATTCTTGTCTTCGTTTACATTAGAACAAGCGATTGAGCATTCATTTTTGAATCTGTAATGCTATTTTCTGTCTGATGAGATATTCCTTGCGGATCGATTGAGGAGAATTGATCAATTTGTGCTTAAAAGTTGCAAGAGCTTTGGAACAGATTCCGTAATTGATCCGACGAAAGAATGGGCTTCACCGAGCAGAATCCAACGAGAAGTCAAGCGTGTGTTTAGCTTATTTTATTAGATTAGGGGTATTTTTGGTACATGTAGATATATTATGTCCTTATAAGTCCAATGATTCCTTTATGTCCCCATGGGGCTAATAAGTATAAAAAAACTATACTTTTAAGTAATTAACCCTAAATTCTATTTAGATTATATTTTAGTCTAATAACTGCATGCCCAATTCATGCCATAATGATGTTGGGGTAATTTGGTAAAATTGCAATGTTTTTGTCCTTTTTATCAATTAAAAACAGATAGTGCCCTAAATGCCTATTATTTTATCTTTTATGTCCTTTTGGGCAACTTCTCATTTTTTTCAATTTAGGAAAAAAATCTATTTTAAAGATGGATTGACATTCAGAGAAATTAGGATATACAAAAGAATTTCTTTTGCTAAGGTGAGCTTTTATTCTATAGGTCTAGTGGGCTGTTGATTTGCTAAGCTACCTACTAAATAAAATTGGGTGGACTAAGCCCACTAAGCCCACATTGTTGCTCCGTGTTTGTAGCTCCTCAGGATCAAAAGCAGTTTCAAATATTAGACTGCATTTGCAAGTAAATATTAGACTTTTTTCCTTTTCTCTCTATATAATAAGAAGGAAGGCTTTGCTGATGTGGCGGTCTCTAAACTCCTTTCTAATCTTTTGTTTTTCTTGATTATGTTAGTGAACAATAAATAAAAGAAAAATAGGCGAAGGTTGTTTTCTTCTTCCCCATCATTGCCCGTTGGTTTTACCGATGCCAACTTGCGGTAGTGGGGCGGCGACGTCTGACTTGGCGGGTTAATCGGCGCTTATTTTCTCAATCGATGTGTTTGGGATGCGGAAAAGAGAGATTGAGGTCGGATTTGCTCTGGTTCAAAGAGATGGGATGTCGAGGATGTATCCGGCCTCTTAAGGGCCTAATCACGGCAAAGATCCACTCAATGGCCCCAACCGTTTATTAGAGGGCAAATCTATTATCACCGATCATCGAGTTGCATTATTCATCGTAATTGAGAGAGAATGAAAAAAAAAAGGCATTTTGCTTCCACTTTTGCTTGCTTCTTTGCTTCATCGGTTGGATGACCCAATCTCATGCTTGCCTAATTAAATTTTGTTTTTACGTGATCGGGACCTCTCTGCATTCTCGCCGCATGTACTACTTTGGTGAGAGGTATGGTTCTTTGGTCCGATTAATTCTTCTATCTCGTATCTGTGGGTTTGAAGATGAGTTTTCTTGCCACTTTTGTGGTTGAAATCAATATACCTATGTTACGTAGGCCTTATTGGTCTGTTTTTCTTTAAATGATGTCTTGCTTGGCTCTTTATTTTTCATGTGGTGTGAGTTGTTTGTCTGTTGATTTGTTTTCAGCATGTGTGTTTTGTTTGCATGGTTGGTTATAACATGATGATTATGGCGATATGATGTGATACATCATCTTTTGTTTTTTTATCACTCTTTTCAAGGGTTGTTAATGGTTTTGAAATTGAGTATGATCATGATTTCGATCTGCATTGTCTTCTTTTCCCGATATTTGGTTCTCCAGGCATTTTTGTGTGTGTGGAAGGAATAATAATAACTTATGTATGATTGGAAGCAATCTTCGGTTGTTGAGTGTGGTTTTTCCTTTGAGAAGATATTGGATTTTGAGTGTCCCATAGTTGTGTGCGTGGCTTGTAAATAACTCAGTTAGTGTCTTAACGGGTTGTGCTTTTGTTTTCTTGGTATCGAATTTTGGTCGTCATATGAGGTGTTTTTCGCGCCTCTATGCCTACTACTTGGCATTATTCTTGTATTTCGTGGAGTTTAGGATTGATTATCCATGTTAATGATAGTTTCTGATGCTACTGTTTAAGTTGATGGATACCTAAACTGTTTACTTTTGCTAATGTGTCTATATTATCTTTACTTTTAGTTTGGCGTTGATTTCACGTTAGTAGTTTTTAACCAAAATTTGGACTTTGGTTCAGTGAAAGTGTGCTATCCACTTGCTCTTTATTCCAATGAACATGAAGTATCCAATATAGGTTGGAGAAAAGGGTATTCCTACATGGCTATATTTTGTTACATTACTTTTCATATGATGGCATGGAGAAGGGAGGGATTCTTCCGTGTGCGGGAAATAAGAAAGATCGAATCTTTGAGAGGAATACTAAAGTATTACAATAATTTATGACGATGGCATGAGGTACACTAGAGAGATCGAATCTCCGAGAGGAATACTAAAGTATAACAATTATTTACGATAATCGTATTTAGGTACACCATTTTTAATTACTTCGATTCGTTTTTGGACAAAGAGTTGTGAGGACTTGTGATGGATTCGAAGTGCGGTGTGTGAATGAACTTTGTGTACATTCTTAATGAAATTAAGTGATATTAGAGAGGCATACGATATAAGTATCTTCAGATACATGGGATTATGAGTGTATTTTACAACACGATGCAATCACCAAACCACGGTGTGATCACACAGAGCATGACAAAATTCCCTTAACCACTCACACGGATGCACTTTAAATGAAACTTCGCGGACTTTCAATCCCAAAGAAATTATATAGTATTAAGTAGAACTTTCACTTCTTAGATGATCAAATCTTGATTATGATTATCAACAAAGCAATCAGAACATCACAAACCAATTATCAAACCAAGTAGTGACAAAACCAACAGATATCACAGTTATCAAGTAGAAATCAAAATGATATGAAGTTGTAGCATGATTCAGAGTTCGGAGAAGATGAAACAAAGAAATAGCTTTGGAAACAGTAGCAGTATTCTTATTTTTTCTTTGTTGAAGCAGGCCAGAAGTGTTAGGTAATCAAGGATTGTTAATAATGTTGTGTTGTGTTATTTATGGGTGCCTTAAAAAATAAAGATTTATTTTTTTATATGTTTTCTGTTGAGATACTACCATACTGTTGTGTGTGGTTTCATTTTGTGTCAGTTTGTTTTCCTACCATGTCGTTCGTTGTCTGTGTGTGTATGATTTATGACCAATCAACTTGGTATAGAATTATAGGTAATGTGATGCTTCTTCATGCATGGATATACCAACAAAAAAAACGTCTGTGTCTTTTTGGGTTCCTCTTCTTGGTTTGCTGCAATGGTGGTTTGTTGATCTTCAGATAAACATGTCTTCAGTGGTGTAAATGGTACTAAACAACATCCTCATAATCTGCAGGTTCATTGGTGCAGTTCGTTGGAGAGGGTCATCAACTCTGTTAAATAAGGGTTGGCTAATTCGCTGTGATGGCTTCGCGCATGGTACTTCGTCTTTGATTATTTTCTGTTTGTTTTTTTTATTGTGTGTGTGTGTGTGTGTGTGTGTGTGTGTGTGTGTGTGTGTGTGTGTGTGTGTGTGTGTGTGTTTCAGGTTCTCGCTATCCAAGCACCGTTTAAGTTTAGATAATCGTGTTAATTGTTGCAATGAGAACAAAAAATATAGCTAGACCTAGGTATGTTAGCGACCCTATGCCATTGGCTCTTGTTGGTTGTGGAAATGCCAGTGTGTCTTTAAAGTCTCATGAATTTAAGTGGTGTGGGGGAAAATGTAATATGTGTTTAGAATGCTTTTTTGTCTTAGTATGAACAATCAACCATCTTCAATGTACAAACGAAATGTTTCTTGTTGTGTGTATGCGGTGTTCATGCTATGTCTTTAGGATGCATTTTTTAATTTGAACATTTAACCATCAATACTGAAAGTCGTCTGTTTCTTCTTTACAGGTTATTTGTTACGTCTCGGTTTGATAGAGCACTTTTTGATGAAAAACACGGCTTTGGAGTTATCTTTATAGAGATGTGTTCCCTGCTACTGATCCCCTTCAATAGGATCAACAATGAAAACTTAAACAATGACCATTGCTGAGTTAAATTGATTTGCTTATTGTGCTTGTTTTCACCTTGCCATGAGTCTCAATTGAACTTGTTTGGGTGAATATAGATAAAATTCTGTTGTGTTGCAGGTGTGTTGATTGTAAACTGCCTTATGCCTGGTTTTATTGTTTTTCTTTCAAGAAACTCTATGAGCCATATTATAACTCTCTATTTTGTGCTCCATAGGACTTAATGGCATGTGTGGTTTCTATTTTTCCTTGTAATATAATAAGAAGGGATCACCTTGCTTATTGTAGTAGCACACCTTAAGACTTAATGACATGTGTTATTTTTTCTATTTTACGGTTTCTGTGACAGATACACGTAACTACTTGGAGCTGAAGGATTTTTGTCGAGGTTTTGTCCTTTAGGTGAGTTGTTTATTCTTTAGATCTTCATCTTGTACTATGCAATGGCGTATTGTAGTAGCACACCTTCATAAGCATACATCGATATCACCTTTCTCGGTGCTATTGATGAATGACGGGCTTCTTATTGCAGCTCATTCATCTTGGATTTCCAAATCGTACCTATTGTTTTTTTGGATTTGATGTTGTGCTGTCGCTTTCAGAACAATTTCTTTGCACTGCTTATATCTATCGTTTTTCAGTTCATTGGTAAATTCTCTTTCATGGTTTGTTACATCTATTGGTTGCAGGGGTAGCTCCTCTGTGGTCTGAACTCCCCAGATATTGAAGCTTGATGGGTATAACTTTCTTGCAGCTAAAACCGAATTTTACGAAACAAGTATAGTAATAGATGCTTTACTGCCTTTTATTCTATTCTTGGAGGGTTTACGGCTTTTTCACCGCCCGAATCAAGCCAGTTCCTTGTTTTCATTTATTCGCCTTCCTTTTTTGCGGCCTGAATCAAGTCATCTCATTAATTCACCCTTAATAATATGCTTGTAATATAAGTATATTTAAACAATCATTTGGGTGTTATATGTACCCTTCGTATGGACTAAAGAATTTTAGATGCCATTTTTTTCTTGGTTTGTAACTTAGGTGCTTATGTATGCGGTTTCCATTTAGTTACATATTATTTTCTTCATGTTTAATAGTTCCCATGCATAAGACACACACGCCTTGCATGGGCACTTCAAAGTGCGTTCTGACTGAGTCCCATTTTACTAGTTTTATTATTTGATGATTCCATTCATTTGCTATCACGATCTAAGTCTTGAATAAGTAGAATAACTCACAAAATGTTTGATATATCAATTGTTGTTCAACTCATGTTTGCCATCACGATCTAAGCGCATAGGATGCTACTAGACCCTATTTTTTTGTGGGGAGGGGATGGGGATGGGGATTTTATTTTAATTTAATTAAGGGCGGGGATGAGGATTTGAGCTCGGTCAATACTAGGAAGTGTGATACTTTTACCAATAGACCCTTTGGTTTAGGTCTATTCACACACCGTAGGACCTAGTGCATTATTATATAATGATATGAAAAGACACCGTGTTTTTTTTTTTTTTATTCTTTTCTACCCAAGACACCACACATTAAGGTTTTAAATGATATATGTACTAATGACACCACAACCGATAACATTCAAGTTCATATATCCAAATCGGTTTTATTGTTAATCTTTTTTTTTTTTTCATAAAATAAACCCTCGTTAGACAACAAGCCAGTCGAACAGCAAGGTTCGACTCTGGGGCAGTTGAATGTGTTTATTCGACTCAGTACTTGTCGAATGTTTCTGCTAATTGAACGATATTTTATTCTACACTGAGCCAGAGCCTATCAAACATTAGTTTTGTTTAGTTGAATGTGCTTATTCGACCGGGTTGTAGTCGAAAGATTGTAATGTAGTTATTTTGTTAGGAATTGAATTTTATTGACAGCTGTGGTGCTTCCAATAAAAAATGACAATTTAGTAATTATACTGTGATGCATTATGTATATGCGAAAATCAGTGTAGTATCTTAGTAATTACACCACATTATGTATATGCAAAAATCAATGTTGTGTCCTAGGGATATATCATTGTCAAGTATTGATGCATATAATGGCATTTAACTACAATATACATATCTTTGCTTCTGAAAGGGGGGAAAAACTGGATCCACATTTGTATGACCATAGGCCATAACTTACCTTAAAACATGTCTTTAACCATCAGTAGCTTTACAAAACTTGAAGTTAAGATCCCATCACATTTGCCCTACACTTAACTGGGAAATAAGGAAACACATAAGAAATTATACTGATACAAAGACTCTCTATTGCACCACCATAGATGACTGATGTGTGTGTGCAGAAAGACAAAACACGTTCAATCAAAATCTCGTGATTCTCGAATAAGCATAGAGGAGCAAACTTTTTAAGAAAGATTTTACTCAGCAACAGATGGTTTCCTTGTTCTTTCAACCACCAGTGGTTCCAGCTTCTGCGTTTTACCATTCTCCTTTGGTATGATAAGTCCATATCCTCCGTCTTCTCGCTTGTACAATATGTTAATCTCACCTGCAACATTTCATTAAAGATTCAGACTAGAAGGGCAATATTGGTATATAAGAAGCTTATTGAAACAATGATTTTTCGGGCTGCATCTTCCTACCGGTTTCCTCATTGCGAAAGGCGTAAAAGTCATGATCCACATTTTCCATCTGTTCAATTGCTTCAGAGACAGTCAATGGTGGCATGTCAAAGTATTTTGTGCGCACAATCTGAAAAACAGGTTAACGTGAATTATAAATCATAATATAATAAGATAAAAAAATCTGCGCCCTACCCGACACAACATGTAGCCCATGAACACAGTTAACCAATACGTAGATTGATTCACAATTGGGAAACAGATCCAAGAAAGGTTGCAATCTTCAAGTTCTGAATCTCAAAGGTTCGATTATTTTTAAGCAAGCAACAGCTGTAGAAAGTAATGGATTATCTACTCCAAGGAATGGTGAAAACGTAGATAATACAGTATTCATGTACTTAAAAGTATCTATACCATTTAGTTGAATATTCTTCACTTGAATGATTGAGCACTATCAGTTAAAGATGATGCAAAGAATTTTAAAAAGCGGCTAATAATACCAAGGTCTCCTAAGGTGCCACCCTCATCCTCAAGATTGTATATCAATGGTGACAGATGCAAAGAACTTTCATAAGCACATAAAAGATACAGAAAAGGTGTGTAAATTGTCTCCCCCCACACACACACACACACAACAACCTGTTTTTTCACTATGTGACCTGATTAATGGTGCTATTAGTTGAGGTTTTTGGAGGGCTTGCTATTTTCTCCAGGTAAAACACATGACACCGAGTACAATTTGGTGCAAAACAGAACACACATCTGGAGGCCCACATACAAAAGGGTAAACACAGACTATGCTTAGTCTCACCCCCCCCTCTCCACCAAGGAAGGGTAAGATACGGGGAGAAGAAGGGGGCCATGAAAGAGAGGTGAGACAGCAAAATAATCATATATAGATGGTAAGCACAAAACACAAATGAAATGTAATGGTAGCTGTGGTAAAGAACTCGAATTTGTCCATCCTAAAGCTGCTCTACAAAATAAAACATGATCAACAGTCAACACTGAACAATTGATGTATGTATGAATGAAATCCAACTATATGTCATCATTGAGGAACTTGAAGCATCTAAAATGTTTTCGGCCTTGACATGCTCACAAATGTCAGCACACCAGGGCTTGTAATTCTTACCCCAACTCTAATCTTCAAAAGCCTACCAATAAACTCTGAATACCAGTAGTAATACCATTACCAAGGCTTCTAATGGTCTAGCATCTTGTGTTGATGTTCTAAACTAGAGGCATAAGACAACACGGAGATTAAAAGAAACAGCAAACACATTAGAGGGACAAACCTCCTCAGCTAAAATATCAGCAGCTTCCTCTTGCTCATCAGACACTGAGACCAAATTCTCTTCGAAGGCTGGGAAACTAGGATCCCGAACCTTGGTCCTGTCAAAACCCTTCATGTGACGACCATGATCAGAATCCTTCTCCTTGATTTTCCTCAATTTTCTTTGGATAATTGATGCCACCATGTCTATGCTTGCATACGTTGTCTCCGCATCTTCCTCTCCACGGATAACTCCATGCTTCTTTGTAAACAAAGTTACCTAACAGTATCAAAGTAAATCAGGTAATAATCCAACAAAACATGATTGATATACATGAGCAAAAGATGGATGAGGAGATCTACCTCGCATCTTTTCACATTTGGGCCTTTCCCAAACTCTCCACCTCTCATTGACAATCTAACATCTACTTCCCTTACAAGATGGCTATGCTTCTGAACTGCTTTGCCCAACTTCTCTTCCACGTGTTTTTTCAATGTTGGCGTTAACTGCAATAAGACAAAGCCTCTATACTTAAATTAATTCCATGCTCTTTCCTTTTCAGTGCAAATCAACTACAAACCTAACAAGAATTTGCAATTTCAGAGACAGAAAAAAAGAAAAAGACGAATTAAAAATAGCTAATAAATAGTACCTCGATATGCTTGCCCTGAATGATTAATTTGACGGAAGAAAGAGGGCCATCCCAAGACATTTTGATTACCGACGAACTCATCGGCAGCAGAAACCGAGGTTGTGGGGTATCAACCCACCTAAAGCCTGAACTTAGGAAGCTGCTGCTAGAAGACGAAGTTAAAGACCCAGGTTGAGGAAGAAATGAGCTGCCATTGAGTGATGTTACCGACGTTGGACAAGTGGAAGTAGTCGCAGAAGAAGTAGAAATGCAAGAGAAGACATGTTTAGGGGGGTGTAACTGCAGCGCCGGAGAAAGGAATGCCATTTTATATACTTATTATTTAGAAAAAGGTAGTAGAATTTTAGACGAAGAACAGAGAGAGCTTAAATAGTGTATACAGTGCCGGAGACGGGGATATTGGTGGAGATGAGATTTCTCGGGAAGAAACAAAGGTTTTATGAACAAGTAGAGGGACAGATACCCGTGAAATACACCCTCAAATACTCCCCTCCGTACCTATTTATCTGAAGCAGTTGCCAAAATTCATACATAAATTTATTGAATGAATCTTGACACTTTTTAATTCAAGATTATTGTTATTTAAATGTCTGAAATGCAAACTTGTGATTTTCAACAAAAAAAAGAGAGTAATTTATAGAATAATACATACGATTAACATTATATTCATTTGCCCTCAAAAAAAAAAAAAAAAAAAAAAAAAATATTCATTGTTGATTTAGATAAAAATGCTATTTTCATCTAAACTTGTCACAAAAATTTACATAATGATAGTAGTAGTAATTACGATGAAAAAAACATCAACTGATTGATTCTATACCATAATAATATATTGTAAAACTATGTTTAACACCTTTATTGTAATTAAATTCATCATAAACTAGCTTTTATGTGTGAGTATTTAATTTACTTTTGGTAGGAACAAATGGATAAGAGAGGGGAGAAAGGTCCCCAGTCCCCACGAATCAGACACGTTGAATTCCTTATCCAGTCAGGTGAGTCATCACTTCATTTACACATACCCAAAAAAAAAAAAAAAAAAAAAAGCTATTATTTCCCTCAAAGACATATTTTACAATACAACTATCTTATCAAGGTTGTTCCAAAAGGACATATATTAGATTTTAATATATATCAAATTTTAATATATATCACTCGATACAATCTTTATTCATATTTCACCCTAAAATCTCTCCAGAACCAATAGTCGATAAGCTTATATTCATTGCTTTTTGATTTTAATGAATCCCTCTCTCAAAAAACCAATAGTCGGTAAGCTTATATTCATTGCTTTTGATTTTAATGTTGAGTAGTGCTCTTCCGAAAGGAAATATATAAATATATATACAAGTGGTCCATTGCATGAAGCGGGAACCCAAAATGCATTCCAGGATGTATAATACATATTGATCTCTGTTTGTGCTTTCAACGTAGATATACAAGATTTTCACTTTGCCCAAAAAAAAAAGTTTTCATTGGGAAGAAACAATTCATGTATTACAACATTGATTCAAGACAGTCTTATGATCCATCTTCTTGGTTTGGTTCATCTTTACCACTGTAAGTCTGTAACTGTGCTTCTATATATATACAGTTACAAGGAAGAACATTAAGACTTGACCAACTAAAGCAAAAATGGAAAGATGAAAGCAGATTTAGGGGGGAATGGGATGCAGAGCCCCTTTTCAAATGCCTAAGACAGAGAGGGGATACATACATCTCCATAAATGTGTTTCCACAAACCATAAGTATTATCCCTTCCACCATGATCAATGGCTTCAAATGGACAGAGTGTTTTTAGACTGTCACGACGTCTGTGCCTCTAACTTTTTTTGGCTGAGCAGCATCACTGTCGAATAGCTTGCACACATTCACCGAGCCACAGAAAATGCATTTTCCCTCTATTATTAGAGGTATTATTTTCTTTGTATTGGAACATCATTGTGACTCAGTGAAGAAGAAGAAGAACCATGAATATCCCTAAAGTTGGTATCTTTCTTTGACTATCTTGTTCATCTTTTGCTAAATCCAAAGCAACCTCAAACATGGCTCAGAAAGCTTCTTTTTTTTTCAGACAAAGCTTTACTATCAAAACAACTACATTTCATTGATTCTTTCCATAAAATCAACTCTTTCAAAATAAAAACATCACAGAGACAACCATTTCCTGCAAGATCTTCCATAACATTCAACTACTCGTTCAAAGAAAAGATCATTTTCTGAAAAGAAACCACTCAATTAAAGTTCCACAATTATCATAGGGTAGAAAGATAGAGGAGTTTTATGGTACAGCAGCATGCCAGCAGCGTGATTCATGAGTTGTTCCAAGTGGAAGGCTGTGATTCATCCAAATCCCACCTACACGCCACTACTATCTGTGAGAGGGTGTAGAACAATTCATCACATGCGAAGTCAGCATGTGATAAGAGCATATGTAATGATTCTTACTACCAATGGAAGTTACAGGAAGTAATATTGTTGTATAGCCAAGGAGAGATCGCGGCAATGTGCACATGAAACATCTCTGTCAGCAAATTCACAGTAAGGATGAAAATGTACCTCAGAAAGTTACCAAATTCCAAAAGATAATGGCTTATGAACTAAAATTGATCAAAATACATCTCAACTCTCCTACTTATCACTACACGTGTACTCAATTACGTTAAAAGCCAACAGTTTCTAAAGCATCAAGATTCAAGAACAAAATTGCAGCATGAACAACAGGCAAAGCAGACCCTGACATATGAATTAAATAAGCTCTTCAGTAATATATACCACTAATGTTCACTCAAATTGTATCATACCAAGGTTCAAACAAAGTAAACATCTCAATGTTCACAAAGAAGACGAAGCACACTGCACACGCCTTCAATCTCAACTTAAGAGCCGAAAAAAATTGAGTAGTGCAACACTCTGAGCTGCAACTACAACAAAATTGTCACACCAAGTGACCCAATACATTGATACAACATTGATCATACTATATGATTTGTTGGTTAATACGTGTCTCCCAACGGAGTAGACGTGTATTGTGTCACTTTATATGACAATTTTGTCGTGACACAAGCATTTCTGAGTACTGAAAAGCAAGCTCAAAGCTGACCTCACATACCAAATACTAGTATATATACCATCAAAGCGAATGAGCATCAACCCACTTCCAAAAATGTTTTCTACAGAAAACAGCACCATCAGCTGCCCCTTTACCATTCGAATTATCATATTCATCAACCTCTTCAGTGCAAAACGCGCTTTCAGGCAGACCTTCAACCACAGCATCCACTGTATGAAGAACATAACAAGCCGGCAATCCCGGGTATGACTCAGAATACCTCTCCTCTACCTTTTTTGTATATGAACCCGGAATCGTTCTAACAATGTTGCTACCCCCACAATCCAAGATTTCAAACGACCCAAATTGAGACTTTATTATAGACCCCAGCTCTTCTTTCACAGCTCTATACACCGCAGCTTCAACAGATTCCCCGGGCTTCATTTTCTCCGATAAAGGCCGGCATCGCTTGCGAACATCGCCGTTGGACAATTCTTGATGGGATTCCACGAGAATTTTACCCTGGTTCCCAATTACTCTGACAATTACTACTTCAACTGTTCTAACCGGAGGAATTGAATCGGCAAGCAAAGTCTCGCCCTCGGACAACTCAAGCCAAAGATTGTGGATGTTCTTCGTTCCAGGCTTGACTCCCCAGGCAGCAAAGGAATCAGATGGCAAACGAGGCTTGAGCCAATCGGAGAGAGATTGAGGATTCGGGAACTTATGGGCCTGATTGGGGGAGAAAGACATACTGGAAACGTTGATAAACCTACGACGATTAAGCGGAAAAGACAGTTTAAGGGGTAATTGGGTGTAAATGGGTTTAGATGAAGAAAAAACAAGAAAAAGGGATAAAGCCCTGAAGATAATGTCCGGTAGAGAGGTTGAGGAGGGTTTTCCGTGAAAGTGGATAGGAGGGTACGATGGGCTTGCAGTCGCAGCTGGCGGAAGTGGGGACGGCGACGTCGACGACGGCGGCGTAAATGAATTCATTAACAAAGCAATAGTAAAGAAAGTATTTTTAGGAATGATGATTGATTACATAAACTGATGAAAAGGTGGGTCATATTCGTGGAGGATTTCGGTTCTTGAAACGAAAATATGTGATTTGTAGAAGTAGGGTTGCCTTTGCATTTAGGGTGGAAGAGAAAATGAGGTTGGAATCCAACGTCTGTTTATGATCAGATCAGATATCCCCAATTCTTTTCTTCTCCACCTATCCTTTGGATTTGGGGCCCATTTTCCTCTGTTCTTTTTTTTCCCCTGGATGTGAAAGGTGCCAAAGTAAATAAATTTGGTAAACTATTTCCCTCAAAAAAAAAAAAAAAAAAAAAAAAAAAAATGGTAAACTATCCATTTTATTTGTCGAATAAATATTATGTGGTGTATCAGAATTCCATAAAATTGTTGGTCAACATATGTTGGTCTTTATTTGTATTACAAGTGATCTATGGTATAGTATACTACCTTTACATCATAGCCTTTGCACCCTAGTAGGATCACCATATGAAAGTCGAATATATGAGAAAACATACGACACTCTTAAACTCGAATCATGTTCGACATGCAAGAAGTCGTATGTTGCCCCATATATTCGACTTTCACATAATTGATTCTGTGAAAATAGCGTGACATCGTTCGGGAGCTGAGAGCCCTAAGACATAACTCCATGACCAGTAAGACCAAGTCTGGATAACAAGTGCACCGGGACTTTTCATGCCCGCCTAATAAAATAAAATAGCACAGAAGTGAAACGAGGCACCTCGGATAGGCAGTCCTGCCGCAGACATCCTAGATGAGAATGATCCTCCTCCACATGAAATAGCATATGCACACAGAACAGTCGCTCTCCACAACCAACCTCAGCAAGCCCATACGCTGACCCTCTAGAAGAGCTAAGAGAATTGTCCTCATCTACAGCATGAAAACTTCAATACATGGGTCGAAATGAAATGAGTATGCCGCGATAATGATAACCTAGTGGTCCTGAAAGATCAATCTTACCCCGAGGCGAGTGACTGGAGCATCCACATTGGATTAGACCTCCCTATCCCCCGGAACCTTCCACCGGTCTGTTAACTGAGGGCCCTCTGAAGGCCATGTCATGTGAAGCATCCCTATACTCATGTGCCCTAATATGGGCTGTGGATCAAACACGGGAAACGTAGATCGGTTGATCATCAAACACTGCACTACATTGCGCCTTTCAGATATGCCACATCACCCAAATGAATTCCGTGACCCCCTCATTTGCCATCCCCTGGAGTAGCTGCGTAAAAATGTCCTTGAAAT
Source organism: Gentiana macrophylla (assembly GCA_026214975.1). Lineage (NCBI taxonomy): Eukaryota > Viridiplantae > Streptophyta > Magnoliopsida > Gentianales > Gentianaceae > Gentiana > Gentiana macrophylla. The sequence goes on from CM047806.1 coordinate 22,230,607, forward strand.
CTGTGGCAATTGTTTGGAAATCTACGCAGGAACGCAGCGGAATTTAAAATTTTATTTCATTTTAACCAAGATCGACTTCGTTTAAGTAATAAACAAATAAGCTAGTGGACGGTGGTTACCTTGGTTGATCTAAAAGATCGACACTTTGACCGTCTAAGGAGAGTAGTTCTGCATAGAGCATGCCCAGTGTTCGGCCTCTGCCGCTAGTCCACATGAATGTTCCCACCGAATCCACCATTGGATTCTTTACTAGAAAATCCGTTCTGCTAGACCGGCCTTTTCTCCTCTCAAAACTCTCTAAGAGACTCTCTATTTTTCACAAGAACTATTAGTTCTTGGAGTTGTGATGTCTGAAAGAGAGCTTGACACTCTCTTATTTACAAATGAGTGGGCGCCTCTCATGTAAGTGGAGGAGAAAAACCTTTACTAGTAAAATAAGGAAAATATAATTGATTAATTTATCTCATTTAATATTCAATATCTTATATTAAATATTTCCAATATTTTGTCAATATCTTATATTGACTATATTTATCTTATTACCATAAATCAATTTACACATGTATATATATCACATATATATATTAAATATATAAATCTATATATTATATATAACTATCCAAATGTGTACATGTATATCAATATGACAAGCCACGCATGGATTCACAAGTTACATATATATTAATATCTAATATTAATATTTAGTAATATCATTAATTAAATCGCACAATCCAAGTGTATCTTATACACACACAAATTGCGACATCTTAGCCAATAAATTGGCATCCGGAATATTCTTTAATTAATATAATACTATTAATATCTTGTATTTAATTTATTCATAATAAATAAATACCACCATATTAATTTACCACTATAACCTTTATAGTCTCGAGATAAACTTTCCTTATTTGGTTATCCTCTATAACCACATTTTAATCCGGTTAGATGTTCATATGCGTGTGTGACCCAATAGGCTTCGAATATGTTGGCCGTAGACACAAAGTGCAATTTACTTAAAATGCCTTCTTCATGCCTAACGATCACGGGATAAATCGTCTAAGAACACACCGTGACCCCGATCATCGGAAGAGTCAAATGCAATGACTACTACCTTTCATGTGAAACGATTCACAGTGTAACTTACAATCCTATTGTTGTAATAATATCCATACAGTCATTAGTCGAGTGTCAAAACATCAACGACCGTATCTTATAATCTGGATATCAAGCTCTCTCTCGAAGTAACTCATTTACTTCCACTTTGCAAAGATTCACGAGAGTAAGACATTCCTTATAAGAAGGCCCTTTCGGATATTCTCCCTACTAATAATGGTGCGCGATTCCCGAATGACCAAACATGTATACTCCGCGTGCTTGAAAGATCACCCCAATCACTACCGCATGATCGCCCGTGGTTGGGGAACCTCAATAGTGTCAAAGCATGACAATCCACACCGTAATGCCATGTAGACTCGATCCTAAGGATAATTACACAACCGTCACATAGTGTGACACTTATCCGTGTAAGTGGAGTGGGTCCATCCTAACGTCGCATTCTCTAATACACGCCCACGCATACCCAAGTGTCTCTACACTTCGATAGACGAGATTTATACATGCCCTTAAAGATGAAGACATCTAATATGTGCTAGTCTGCTTTATACTATCAATGCCTTGTTTAATAGTACATCGGCTAGAGACATTTAAGTATCAAACTTATTAAAGTGATTAGAGATCTCATCAACCATAATCGCCCATCATGGTTTCTCTATCACAGTTTAACACTATGGACGTATCATATAACAATTCATAATTGGTTCTTTAAAAGAACATATATATGACAACAGAAAAACCATTTAATATATGTACAAACATAAAGAAATAGTAGAAATGATCCAACCCAGTCGAATCCGGTCCAACCCGATTGGGTTTAGGATACTATTTCAACAGCAATAATCGCACACACTATTGTCAGCAACATGGGTCAACTCCCAAACCCGAGCTGCAAACTCACATTGAAAGAGTGCATGTCTCATCATTTCGTTCTCTTGTCCACATGCTAAATATCTATTTCCTCCCAACCCTTGCTTCTTTAAGTTACATGCGGTCGGAAGGCAGTCATGCAAGCATTTACATAAGAAGTGAGCAATGCATGGCTGAATGGAAAGGCTCCAACACTGCCTCCACACACTATCTGGTCCTGCCGACGATGACGCTCTTAAACTATAGCGACCCGTTCGATATATAGAGATCGCCAAGAAATTCCCGGATTTGACTGTGTAAATGCCCCTCCAGTCATAATGCCATATCCGCTTATCCACATGATGTCTTTGCGCTGCTGAGGTATTCAAAATTCAAAATTGCATCACACTCGCACGGGAGAAACCACTCCCTCACTAGCTGGGTGTTCCATCTCTGCGTACCAGGAATCATCAGGTCTGAAACCTTATTGTCCAATCCAAAAAGACGGCCTAAGCATGGTCCATGCATCATAGAAAACAAAGATCGATGATCCATCTCCAAATCTCCATCTCAAGCCATTCAGTAGGAGGTCACGCCCCTCCAAGATTCTGCACCACATTAGGGAGGGCCTAGCCGTTAGATCGACTGCCAGTAAGGTAGAACCCCAAAAGTACTTTACCTGCAACACCTGACCAACCAAAGATGCCGGAAGAGACAGATGGTACCACGCTTGTTTGGCTAGCTATGTTGCACAGAAACGGACACAGATAAGCCGCACGACACGACATGGACACGGCGATACGGCTAATTCCATAATTTAAAAACACGACACGCACCGACATGTCATATATATATATATATATATATATATATATATATATATATATATATATATATATATATATATATATATATATGATGTAAATAAGATTCAATTTATCAAAAATATTCGTAAAAATCTAAAAAAACTAGAACGGTACCAAAAGAAATTGTGATTGACCTTCAAAATAAAAATGATTGTTTATCAACAAGAAACATATAAACTTAATACGGTGTACTATTTATTAAATTATTATAGAAATCGTGTATTTTAACGTTTTAACTTAAATAAAGAAAAAAAAAAAGTTTGGTTCAGAGTGTCATGGAGTGTTGGTGCTTTGTGTCGGGAAGTGTCGACAGCGTGTCGGATATTAAATTTTCAAAGAATATTATTTTAATTAACCGACATGTGTCGCCGTGTCGGAACGTGACGGTAGCGTGTCGTGTCGGAAATGTGTCGGACACGGCGCACGGCATCCAGATTGAAGTGTCGGTGCATCATAGTTGGCTAGTAAAGCCATATTAAATAACTCCAGGTTGTGGAACCCCAACCCTCTCATGTTCTTGGGCAGGCAAAAAGTCTCCCAGCTCTTCCAATGTACCTTCCTCCGCTGCTCTGTATCTCCCTAGAAAAACCCATGATCTCCTTTTTCCAGCTCATGTATTATAGTATTGGGAACCTTGAAGCATTTCATAATAAATGTCGGCGTGGCATGCATAACTAACTTAATCATCATTTCCTTGCCATCAGGAGATAAAATCTTATCCATCCACCATAGAGCTTCTTCCAAATACGCTCCTCGTAGTGCCGATGACCCGCCTCATATTACGCCATGTCAAGTAAGGAAGGCCCAAATATTTCCCAGATCCATCTCCGAGTGGGATTTGCAACATATCCGAAATATGGTCCCTTGCCTCCGCAAATACCGCACTACTGAAATACAAGTTGGACTTGTGGAAATTGATGGCTTGACTAGATAATGCCCCATATCTTCCAAACAGATCCAGTATATTTTCCACTACTCCATCTTCCAGCTCAAAGAATAGCATACTATTGTCAGCAAACAGAAGGTGAGATACCTCTACGTCCCCAACCGACCCAAAGCGAACACCATGGAGTAACCCCTAACTATTGTACATGTTAATAAGTGTTGTAAGCCCATCCGCATAGATAATAAAATGAAATGGCAACATAAGATCTCCCTGCCTAATACCTCGAGAGAGGATAATGACCCGGCTTGGCCATCCGTTGATAAGCACCATGTACGTCGCTGAGGTCACACTCCGCCGAATAATATCTATAATAATCGGAAGGAACCCCATGCAGTCCATCATGCCTAGAGATCTGGCACTCCATTTTGTCAAACGCCTTAGCCATATCGAGCTTAAAGACAACATGATTATGGCACCAATGCATACCCGCCCACAAAGAGTGAAAAGCCTCAAATGCTATCATAGCATTATCTGTAATAAGCCTGCCGGACACAAAAGCAATCTGATTTCCGCACACCACATCTCCATTAACTTGTTTGAGCCTGTTAACCACTACATGAGATATCAACTTATAGATCAAATTACATAATGAGATCGGCATGAGGTCCGTAATGACTGTAGGCGAAGAAACTTTCGGTATCATGGTGATAGCGTCTCATTAATGCATCCCCAAGTTGGCCCAATTATTCAACACATCAAGCACTACTTCCAAAATGTCGGTACCAAAGATATGCCAATATTTATGTAGAAAGATAACATGCACCCCATCAGGGCTTGGAGACTTCTTCCCTGGAAGCTATTTCAAAGCTAGGAAGACCTCGCAAAAGATAAGATCATTAGAAAATCTACTAGAGAACGCAACGGAATTTAAAATTTATTTCCTATTAACCCAAGATCGACTTCGTTTAAGCAACAAGCATAAAAGAAGTATACATAGAATATACCTTGGATGATCTAAAATATATCGTTGCTTTATCTACGGCTGTAGTTTCTGCATGAAGCCGCCCAAGTGTTCGGCCTCTACCGTTGATCCACACGAACAACCCACCGGAATCACATCATTGATTGCTACCAGAAAAACTCGGTTGCTAGACCGACCTTTTCTCTCTCTCAAAACTCTCCCTAAGAAGCTCTCATATTTTTCACAAGAACTATTAGTCTCTTGGAATTGTGTTGTACAAAAGAGCTAGCCAACCCCTTTCTTATATAGGGTGTGTGGTGCCCCTTAGTAGTCCCAATCTGATTGGGAGAAGCTTACTAGTAGATTGAGGTGAAAGAAAACATTTTACTAGTAAAAATAAGGAAAATACATTTGATTGATTTATCTCATTTAATTTAATATCTCATATTAAATATTTACAAGATATTGTCAATATCTAATATTGACTATCTTTATCTTATTACCATAAATCAATTTATGCAAATCTATTAATATCTAATATTAATATATGATAATTCTATTAATTAAATTGCACAATCCAAGTGTATCTTATACACCTAAGACCTGCGCCCAATATGTCAATAAAATGTCATCCGGAATATTCTTAATTAATATAATGTTAGGATTAATTAATTTGCAAAATCCATGTGTATTATATACATATATAAATTTCGACCTACATCAATTTATGTATATTTAATTAATCAATATAATTAATATCTTGTATTTAATTTATTCATAATAAATAAATACCACCATGTTAATTTAATCACTATAACACTTTACAGTCGAGATAAAACTTTCCTTATTTGGTTATCACTATAACCGCATTTTAATCCGGCTAGATGTTCTCATATGTGTGACTCGATAGGCTTCCGAATATGTTGGCCGTAGGCACAAAGTGCAAATTACGAAAATGCCCTTCATACCTAATGATCACGGAATAGCGTTTAGAAACACACTATGACCCCCAATCATCGGAAGAGTCAAATGCAATGACTACTACCTTTCATGTGAAACGGTTACCGTGTAAATATAATCCTATCGCTGTTACGATATCCATACGGTCGTATGTCGAGTGTCAAACATCAACGACTGTATCTTATATTCTGGATATCCTACTCTCTCGAAGTAACATATTACTTCCGCTTTGCAAAGACTTTTGAGAATAAGACATTCCTTATTAGAACGCCCTTTCGGATATTTACTCCTAATCATAGAATACGCGATTTCCGGACGAGCAACATGAATCCTACGCATGCTTCAGTATCACACTCAATCACTACTGTATGATCGCCCCATGGCTAAGGGAAACCTCAATAGTATCAAAGTATGACAATCCACACCGTGATGCCATGAAGACTCCGGTCTCACTGTCTCAGGATAATTACACAGCCGCCACATCGTGTGACACTTAATAAAGTAAGCTAGTCAGTCTAACATGCGCATTCTCTAATACACGTCCACGTACAGTCCAAGTGTCTCTACACTTCGATAGATGAGATCTATCCCTACCTTCAATAAGATAGAAGACATCCAATACGTGCTACTCTAAACGTACTATTAATGTCATGTTTAATAGCACATACGACTAGAGACATTTAAGTATCAAACCTTTTAAAGTGAGTCGAGATCTCATCAACCATAATCACCATTATGATTTCCCTTTCACAATTTGACACTAGGGACGTTATCATATATACAATATCATAATTGGTCCGTTAAACGAACATATATATAATAACAGAAAAGACATTTAACATATGTATAAACATAAAGAAATAGTAGAAATGATCCGACCCGATCGGATCCGATCCAACCCGATTGGATTTAGGACACTATTTCAACAGAGACTCCGCCAACCTATGTTGTTGCGGCCCAGTCAAGGCCGAGAATTGTACATCATCAAGATTAACCACTGCCCCACTTGTCTGATATATATGCCGAAAGTAGTCAACTGTAATACGCTCCAGCTCATCCGGCTTCCTTCTAGAGACCCCTGCCCGTCATACAACAAATGCATCAAGTTTCTCACGCGACGTGAGGTTGCCTTGTGGATCGGGTCATTTTTCGTGTTTTTCGGACCAGAATCCAGGTACCAAACTTCCAACAATAGGATCCATCGACAGTGATAGTTGTTCGGAAAAACTTAATAAACAAGAATCAAACAATGACACTGAATCTCCAAGGCACACAAAATGCATTGTCTTTTAAGAATGTTTCCCCCCTACGAAGTCACTTGGTGATTAACTGAAATTGTCCTTCAGGATACAATGTAGATGTTTGATTGAGACGGTGACACATCCGAACCAAACTAGAGACACCAGGAAAATTTCTCGATGATGCTTATTTCGAATGAAATGACTTCGCTTATGCGATATGATGCTTTTATAGGCCAAGGTACCCATATACATGAAAAGATCACCTCTGTTCACATGTGCATGCATTTGCTTGTTGATCAAGACTTTCTAGGTGTCCAATCTAACGGGCAGTGTACCGGGTCAATTGTAGTCTAGTAAGTGGTCAAGGTTGTATCCACGAGGATTGTGAGGTTGAACACCGAAAAGCTATTATTATCTTGATCTAAGTCGCAATTGACAAGAAAGTAAATGTATCTAAGAATCCACTACTACAAGGGTGATAAAATGATAAAAGGCATAACCAAGACAATGTGTTGACTAGCAAATCTCACTTAGTATCATGGGAATGATTTCCTTCCATACTACCAATGGTGTTCAAGAGTGTGAAACGGTGCATTCCTAAGCAAGTAATTCCCCCTCATACGAGTGTATGAAACTACTCTATGCCTCCTCCTTGGCCTAGGTTTCCTAAACCTAATGAATTGGCATGATAAGCACTTGAATGCAATGACAATGCCAACAATCCCCGGATAAGAAATCGAATGCCTCAAGAGGTTGATTTTACCTTCCGTTCTCCTATCCCTTCTCCCACACCAAGCATCTCCTTTCAGTCTCAACTAGGTGTGTGTGTGTGTGGGCAAGTGTTAGGTGATCAATCCAACACCAACAAGCAATACAATGAAAATAGGAAAAGATTCACAACAATTGAAACTAAACAACATAAACAATCATTCTCAATCAACATAAGAGGTTAAACTAATTCTACAACATCATCTTGGCTAGTTTTGAACTAGCCACACATTACTATGAATAACAACTTGTCAATGCTAATAATCATAATAATGAGAGCAATTAATTCAAGTTAAAGATTAAGAATTATACCAATAACAAGTGATGAACTCGAAAATGGCAACCTTCATTCAACTCAAAAGCCTCCAATTGAGTTTGATACACAAAGTGTCCATCTTGCTCCAAACAAAATAGTTTAAAGATCAAACCAAGAATTCTTATTGTTTACAATGAAATTTAAAAGCTAAATGTTGATAATTTTGGCTAGGAGAGCCCCTTGGGGTGGTGGTGTGTCTCCAAGGGTTGGAGGGAGTTTGGGGAAGAAAAATATAATGGGTGGATGTGATAAAATGACCAAAAATCGAGTTTAAAAGCTGAAAAATCTGCTTTTTGCAATGTTCCGGCGTGCACCGGGGGTGTCTCGGCGCGCGCCGTAAACCCTTCTGGAATTCTGCAACACAACATTTCAGTAAAACAGCTATAACTTGAGTTGTAGACCTCCGATTGACTTGATTCAAAATGCGTTAGAAAGCTCGTTTGAAGATCTAAAACTCTCATGAAGAAGTCCTCTCCAGAAAATGCCTCTAAGGTGGGTCAAATATCGCTTGAAGATAGGTTACGGTAGAAACGCTAACGACAAATGATCCGTTTGGACTCTTAAGCTTCCGGCACACTCTTCTAGCCCTCAAAAGACGTGTGTAGGCTCAACATGTGTCGTCCATCAGGGTCTTGGTCAATCTATAATCCTGCAACACAACACCAAAATACCAAGCGTGAACCTGACACGACGCTCCGGTTACTATAACCGGTACAAAACCTATCAAAATATGATATTTTATATAATAGTTATTATCTACACATATGGATGAACTAGGCAAATAATGATAACATCAATAAATGCATGAGAAAGGGAGATAAAATATTGTAAAAAGTATCAGCTAGTTGACTTACATCACTTGTAGAGGTATATCCCTTCACATATGCATGAATTCGATTGCATCATTTCACACGTGCATGCATTCGAATAAGTCGAATCCCGTTTTGTTAGGCAACCCGATATATTAACGGTATGAAAATATTTGACGTACGGAAAAATATCTAACAGTTTTACATACTGTGTGCAGTTTTAATAACAAACTGATGAAGAAATCCTCTTGTTGCTGAGGTAAACAATTTTCATTTTCCATCAAGGGTTACAATAGCTTGTAAAACAAACAAACAAACAAAAGTACAATCACAAGCACAAACATATACAACTTCAAGTCTTTTTATTGCAACAAACATGATAATCAAAAGCAAAGTGAAATAAAGAAGCAACCATCTTTTCTTTTCTTTCAATCGATCAGTTCTTGAAAAGATCTAAACATGGACCATCATCCAAACTTCTGCTCCAAAACGTTTTGAAATACTCCCCGTATGTATAATCTCTGTAAATCGAAGCCACCCCTCCTCCTCTTTAAGAGCCTTTGGAGCACTTAACATTGAATCATAACTCGGACAAAGGAACGTCACTATCGAAATTCTTGCTTTGTAATTCACAACCGCGCGATGCCATACACTTGTATACTTTTCATTACTCAAAGCCTATAACAAAACACACATATATACATCAAATCCGACGATTATGCCTCGGTTTAAACTTAAATATATGTAAACTACCTGCAACTGATCTGCAACATTGACGACGAAGGCATGTGGATAAGGTTTTACGGAGATCCATTTATTATCTTTAAGAACTTGGAGACCTGGCACGTCGGAGTCTGGAAGGAGGATTGTGAGAGAGTTAGGGTCGGTGTGGATTGGTAACCCGTAAGTCAATTCGGGTTGAGGGCAAGGTGGATAGTAATTGATGGTCATATGTTGTCCTTGTTCTCCTAATGTATTGTTGATGAAATGTTGATCAAGCCCTAAGCTCTCTGATATGGCTTCCAACAACTTGAAATTTAGTTGCCTCACTTCTTTTGAGTATGTGCTTGCAATATCCCTAATATATAAACCATTATATATAGAGTAACAATAATGTTATATCATTCGTTATACTATAACCGTTATCATCCTTAATAAATAAAATTTTCTGGTTCTTATAAACCGATGTACAAGTTCACCAAAAAGTTTACAACAATGGCGGCCAAATATTCAATTGCCATTTAAATAAATGGATGGGATAAGAAATAATCTGTAGCTAGTAAGACAAACAAAAATTTTATTTGCCCTATTAATAAAGGATGATTAGTTAAGTATGATGTGATATAAAGGAACAAAAAAATAATTTAAGCCTCTTATCACCTGGTTATTACGATGCGATGAGACTTTCATAGAGAAATGCATACGCGGAACATCCTGACCATGCAGTTTCATCCTCAATAGGAATTGCATACGTGGCGTGAAACTGTGTGGTCCAAATGTTGCCACGATGCAGCTTCTATCGTTTCTCCTGCATCGTAATAACCCCTTATCACTTCCCTTTGTAAATGCCATTTGTCTTTCATTTAAAAAAAGAAAAACCTGAAGAAATATGCCCGAAAAAAAATGTTTGGAAAAATATGTCTGAAAAGTAAACATTTGTGATGATGTATAAATCGTCACAGGTGTCCTTGCGGTGTATCGACGGTGGATATCTGGCTGTATTTAAGGTGTGGTGATACTCCGGCGGGTGGTGGTATGGAGGAATGAGAATGGACAGAGCTTTGGCTTGCAAGTGTGGTGTGTATATCATATATTTCATCATCTTCTTGTTTACAATTACCACCCCTTTTATAGAGGTGGGTAACTTAGGGAATAAGTAATCTATTAGATATTTTACTAATAGCTAGGTTTAACTTAGATACTAAGCAAGACGAAATATCTAAGATACAAGTGTGGAAAAGATCTGGATCAATCGGCGGCCATCTCTCTGAGGTCGCAAGGAGCAAGCCTTTTCCGGCCTCCCCCCCTTGGCGCCCCTTCTTGACTTGACTGGACGAGATTCCCAGGATCTGTTGCACTTGCCTCGGGACCGCAAATGCTTTGTCGCGGCGAGGTGAGACACGCGGGTCGCCTTTGCGATCTCTCTTGTCATGTCGGAGGGTGGCCGCAGTGGGTCGTCTCTCACTGTTGAGGTGGTGAAATTATTTATACCCATCAATTTGGAAAATATGCATGCTTCCGACGCACGAGGGCCGCACGCGCGTAGCATGAAGCACGCAGAAACAATTCGCGACGCATGCGTCGAGGCATATTTTTTCCAAACATTTACTTTTCAGGCATAGTTCTTCAAATTTCCCTTAAAAAAATATACTGGTAATTGGTTCAGTACACTAATTTTAGGATGGTTCAGGTGCAAGTTTTAGACCACCAAGTCAGCACTTTTAAAGGGATACATTGGTGGAAAGCTTTTACAGATAGGGGCCCATTGGTGGAAGTTGAATTCCTATTGGTTTTGATGCACCAACTAGGATTTACATCAGGTCCAACATAAAATTTGTGGGTTCAGTATGATTAGGGTTGACTAATGACTAATGATTAATGTCCGAAAACAAGCACAACACATCTTACTGTAATATCTCACGTAACTAAAATAGTAGATTTTTCATACCCTTATATAAATATAGACATCAATTTTCGGTCAATTCGTGTTAGCCTTTTAGGCCAAACAAGAGCGACGGTTAGCACATGTTTTGAAGTGTATCAGAACCGACTACTAGACAGAACTATCAGTGGCGGAACCAGAAAAAAGTTTCGGGGTGGTCTTGGTGTAAAAATTTTGGGGTGGTCTTAGTATATAGAAATTTCGGGTGGTCTTGGTCTTAGTAACATCAAGAAAAAGACACATAACATACTAATATTAACACTACTACTAAAAAAAATTTCAAATTTTGGGGTGGGCTTGAGACCACCCCATTTAACCTTTGGGTCCGCCCCTGAGAACTATATACGCTACACCTTAAGAGACGGTGTAAGGATGACCTTTAATTAATTACCTCGTGAGGTGAGTCCGGGAACGATCCGGCGAATGCCCTTAATTGCTTATAAGGGGGAGAATGTAATATCCAAATAGTTAAAGTAGTAAGTAGTAGAATTCTCACTCCCATATATATAAGTGCATGTGAGACATAAAATTCTTCTCAAGTTGGGTTAGCTTTTAAGGCCAAATTATGATTCCTTTCCAACCTTATAAGCTGCTCTTCCCACTGGTACTTGAATAGAATCAGAAAAATCTGGTTCAGTTAGTGCTGTCAGACATAGATTTTGGGGCGTTACACTTACATCATTAATTATGATGAGATACAGGGGCGTCCCTGTCCAAAATTAGGCTCGGGGCCAGATATTATTTTAGGCCCTTCTAAAAAATGGGTTAACCAAAAAATATATATTATTGTTACCTCTAACAAGAATTGAACCCTGATTGCTTGTGAAGTTACATTTGACTACTTACCATTAGACTAATACCTTATTTATTTTTAAAAATGCAATATATATATACTATTGAGTTAAAATTTACGCCTAGCCAAATTCATAGATTTTTGGGAGAGGCTGCGCCACGCTGCTTCTTACCTCTCCAGGGGCTCCGATGAGATATTTATCTATCAATGAGTCTTACTCTATAATTACTGGTGTAAGATGTATTACGTATTTTCATTGTAACCATTTTATTCTGTACTTGTCAATACTCTGACTAATTAGAGAACAATACTATATATTCAGTGGAACTCAAATAAAAAAATTGTTATCGTCACAACTGTTTTTAAACAACGAATGCAACAAATTGAAATGATGATGAGACCTATCATAATATGACATCTATTTACAGTATATCCTCAGCACCAGAAAAAAATATTCGTTTAGCGAGGTTAAAATATTTTCGTTTAGTGAGTTTATTCATTTATCGAATATTATATTAAGCCCTTTACCCAGGTCGAGATCAGAGAAAATTATTCATTTAACGAGGTTATTCATGTATCGAGGTTACAGTGAACTACTGATGAGCACAGCTCCGATACGGAACGGAAGTTCATCTCGGTTGAGCTAAATGCCCTTATGATTTATGCAAGATTGGTCAACTTTTGGAGGCGTTGAAATTGTTCCATAATGTGGTGAACGAACTTGATCCAGAAAAGGGATTCAACAGTGGACTTGGGAGTTCCAATGTGTTGGATTTGCCATCAGCAATGGACTCGCTCGTGGACGAGTTTTTTGAGTAGAGGGATGGAGATAATGTAGCGTGGATGCAAGAAAAATCTAAGATGAGGGTCATTTTTGTATATCTATGTTATTTATGTAATAGAGGACACTTTTGTCTTTTCGTTGTATTAAACATTAAGGTATATAAACCCAAAACCTCTTCCCCTCTAAGGAGCTTTTGACATTTTCAGATTGTATTCATGTTTGCTGTTTGCTGAGAGTATCAGCTTATCTGTTGATTCAAATTGAAAAGCCTATACATCATTATTACCTTTGTTTCAAGGCTGCTTGCGAGAGTATCATTATTAAAATAATTAAAGCAAATAATTTCTTACTTGAAGGGAAGAGGATTGGAAGGCCATTCAGCTACATTCTCTTCCAAAGGAAAGCAGTGCATGCGGAGAAAATCTCTCCAAAGGTGAACTTTCTCCTTTGAATAATTGAAGCTTGTTGCAAATCTTGTTTTCTTTGATGGATCTTCTGAATAATATTTCAGCTTTTCTTCCGCCGGAAGATGAAAGAATTCCTTCGACACTGCAAGCATTCCGTCCATCACTTCATGTGGAACTCCATGATTTATAACCTTCAACCAAACCAAAAAAAAAAAAAAAAAAAAAAAAAAACTATCATGCATTCTCTGCGCCATTCAACTTGTTTTCCAGTATCTCTGAATATGATACATACCTGGAAAAAACCATAGACGCGGCAGGCATCTCCAATTTGTTTGACAATGAGAGACTTATCTCCGGCGCCTAAGTCGATCACCGGCAAATCTTCGGACTCATAAACTTCCGACAGGTTTGGCCTGTCGGATTCCGGCCGGACATAGCCGCTGGGAAGGCTGGTGAACTGAACTCCACTGGAAACCATCTTTGTTTCAATCAATTCCGGTGCCATATTACTTTTAATTAATTAATTAATTCCAACCTACTAGCTACTGCTTAATTTTGGCCTTGTTTATTTATAGGAATGCACAATAATGCTTATCGGTACAATCGTTTAATTATTTATTGGATTGATTGCACCATGCTTTTCCTTTGTTTATTTATAGGATTGTACCAAACCTTATGGTCTTTTGATCTCTGCATTAGAAAATGGTTTTTTTTTTTTTCCTTCCGTTTTCAACCTTCCCTAAATACGTTTGGACGCCTTCCAAATGGAGGAAGAATATGACGATGGCTTTTGACTCAAAGCCGGCAGAAATCGATATATATTGTCCCGACGGTTATTATATATAAAAAATAATTAATGATATTAAAGTATTGTGACAATAATATTTTCAACCGTTAAACATTTTCACTCGTTAAATATGATGATGTCGATTAATAAAGCGATGAGCAATGATACAGGCACAACGAAAATACACAACCAATTGACACAACAATAATCTATACCATTAATTATTGTGGGGTCTAGATCCATCAATATGGATGCATAAAAATCAATGGTGTAGATTATTGTTATGTCAATTGTTTGTGTATTTTCATTGTGATCGTATCATTTTTCTAAAGCGATTGTCAAAAGAATAGTGATAATGCCACAATAAATATGCACAACAAAATTCCACAACACACTTTTTGATTATTGATTATGACGTGAGACCTATTAATTCAAATGGGTCTTAAAAAAATCAATGATGAAAAAAGTTGTTGTGACATTTTATTATGCACATTTGTTGTGGAATAATCATTTCTTTTATCAAAAATCATTTCTTCTCTAATCGTTCCAAAGATGTGGATGTATTTATACATCACTAAAGAAAGATAAACTAATTACAAGATACTATAAAGTACACAATGAATGATAATAAATCACATACATTAAGAACTATTGAAATTTGTAATCCAAATACCCTAAAAAAAATGTAATCTAAATTTACATTTTGAATGGTAATGAATAAGAAAAACTGTCTTAGTTTTTATTGAGCAAGCAAATGGACATGCAAACCAATTTATTTTATAACATTTTTTTAGGGAAATTCTCATAACACATTTAAGTATTTTAAAAACTACTTGCTTCGTCTTAAAATATACGTCATTTATATTTTTTGATTTGTCATATACTATAAATTATTATACATTATCAATTTAATACCACATCCGTCCTAAAATATAAGTTATCCTTATATTTGTCCCACAATATAAATCATTCTACATTACCAATGCAACATTTATTACCCATAATTTATTATCAATCCACCACTTTTCATAACTTAACAATTATTGCATTAATGATAGTCAATGAGCATTTTAGACATTAATCTTCAAATTTATGGCATTCAACCATTTTCTTAATTTGTGTGGAAAACTCTAGGATGACTTATATTTTGGGACGGATGTAGTATTTATTACTACCGTCCCAAAATGTAATTCCATTTATTTTTTTGATTTGTCCCATAATGTAATTTCATTTAGAAAACCAAAGAAGTATTTATTACATTTTTCATTTTTTATCCTCATTTATTATATACTCATTCACTTTTCACTACTTGACATTAATAATAGTCAAAGGAAGACCCCCATCCTAATGTAATTGAACACGCCAGAAACCTTAGACTGACTTGGTGTATAGAATAGACACATGCTTTGTTTCTTTTACATTATTCGAGAATAATTTTTGTAATGCTTTGGGGTTGCTCCTTTGTAGTAAATTTTAATAAAGTGATCTTTTGGAGGAAAAAAAAAAATCAAATGTCATCTTGTACTTTTTAATCAAAATTAACGACACATAATTAATTTAATCAACTTACTTAATATGTGTAAAAAAATTTAAACGAACTTACATTTTGAGATTTGATGGTACATTTTTTTAATATATCTTACCTTTAATTTATTATCAATCCAATCATTTTTCACTACTTAACAACTATTGAATTCCCTTCCAAAAAAAACAACTATTGAATTAATGATATTCAAATGATGTTTTAGACATTTAACCTTTAAATTTATGACATTCAACTACTTTCTTAATATGTACTCCCTCCGTTTCGCAGAGAGAAGATTCGCATACACAGATTAAGAAAGTAATTAATATGTCTAAAAAATAGTATTGGAAATGTATTTTTTTATTAGAGATGTAAATACTTTGTTGGTAAATGAGTTTTTAGTATTAGAAATGTATTATTTTATTGGAGATGTAAATAATTTATTGGTCAAGGAGGAGAAAAGTAATAAATGATGCATTGAAATTGTAAAATGACAGATAAATAAAAACATAATAAATTCTAAAATATGACAGATAAATAAAACGGAAGGAATATGAAAAATTAATAGAATAACATATATTTTGGACCGAAAGTCGTATTTTTTCTCAAAATCAGGTGAGGAAGCCCTTAAAAAAAATCACAAATTAAAGACAATATTCTATGACATTCTGTGATGGCTGTAATGGCTATGGTTGACTTTCTGTATAACAAATATGTTGCCACAGATTAGCTAACAGTTGCTGACTTTCATAGCAGAGCAATAGAAATGAAATAATGAATAATATGTTTCTGTTATGTTGAATATATATATATATATACTGTAGAATATGTTGTTCACATCGTTTTATGCATTGGCAGATCCAGAAAAAATATTCAAGGGGTTTTACTATTTTTTTCATATAGTAAATTCTTTTTAGCGGGTATACTGTTGAGAATCATGAAAAGCAGGAAGAAAGATGAACAAAATGAATCAAGACTTAATGTTTGGGCCTCTTATAAAAAAAAGGATCCCTTCAGCCATGGCCCGAGTTATGGTAGTAACAATTACATTACAAAGCCCAATAAAGAGGTAAGCCCTAGGTTTAAAAGCCTTATGCTTCTCTTCCTAAAATGAAATCATTTTATCCACTCACGCTCAAAGCTTCTCCTATCCTACTCTTTGAGTTAACAAAGGGCAGAAAACATGCCAGGCCCTGTTATTGAAGAAGTTGAGGTCGATCATAAGCTTCTGGTTCGTCATATATTCTTCAATCTCTGTTTTTTTTTTTTTTTTTTTTTGACTACTTTTTGCTGCAATTTATTATTTTTGCGTTTGATTTTTTTGTATCATGAGAAATTAATTGATGATTCCGGCAGAGTGATGAGCCCGTGGTGGAGGACGTGAAGGAGGATGATGATCATGAGGATGATGCTGATGATTCCGATGACGAAGACGATGACAAGGAAGATGGCGACCTAGGTTCATCTTTTAGTCCCTTTATTATTGTATCTCCGTGTGTATATATATTTCTATGTACACTGTTGAATTGAATTGCTGCGTAGATTTTAGCAAGTCCGTTGCGCTTACTTGGAGTGTTTTCGTTTAATTGTAAACATTGATTCATCATTGATTTCCTCCCATTTTAGCTTAAAGCTTCTTATTGTGGTAAAATGTCAAGCTTTTTTATATAATGAAGCCTGAATGCTAAGTAAAATGTCATAAGAAGACAAATTTTGTGTGGGTAGTTTGGTTATATGGGGGTCAGCTCTTTTAATACGTTTGATTGATGTTTCTGTTACATTTTGGCATTTGAGGTTTTGGCTTCTGGATTTCTGTAATAAATGATATGGCCTCATTGGGTTGATTAAAGTGTTTAGCTGATCTTGTAACGTTTAAAGGTCCTGTATTCTCTCTTTACTTTACGAATGCCTTTAATAGCTGCTGCCTTATGAATGTCGAATTGCACTTGCCAGTTTACGTGGCACAGTTAATAATCTCATGTATTTGTTGATCTCTTAAACTATGTACTACGTTTTTGCGTGTCAAAAAACCTAATTTCTTGCAGCATATGGTAATGGTCTTTTTGTGATAGGTTTCCCGATTCAAGGTGCAAGTAGACAGATGCCTTTTTTGCTCTTCAACCCTTTCTTTTTGTTGTTGTCTGATCTCAGTTTATGGTAATTTGCATGTAGGCACTAATGAAAGCTCTAAACAGAGCAGAAGTGAGAAGAAGAGTCGTAAGGCAATGTTGAAGTTGGGCATGAAACCTGTTCTTGGTTCAGCAGCAGGTCACTGTCAAGAGAACAAAAACGATGATTTTCGCTTTTGTTTGTACCTTTTCATTTCAAAACATGGTTGGTGTGCCTTACATTTCGGATATGCAGGTTCTGTTTTTCATCTCAAAGCCTGATGTCTTCAAGAGTCCAAATTCCGAGACATACGTTATATTTGGTGAAGCTAAAATTGAGGACTTGAGCTCTCAGCTGCAGACACAAGCAGCTCAGCAGTTCAGGATGCCGGACATGGGTTCTATTCTTCCAAAGTCTGAGCTTTCTGGTTCAGCTGCCGCTGGGGCACAGGGTGAAGAGGAGGAGGAAGAGGTTGACGACACTGGTGTCGAGCCTCGTGACATTGATTTGGTGATGACTCAAGCAGGAGTGTCAAGGGGCAAGGCTGTTAAGGCTCTCCAGGCACACAATGGAGATATCGTCAGTGCAATCATGGAGCTTACCACCTAGATTGGGATTGTATTATCTGCAATATTATGTGGTAACATCTTGGCCATAAGTTTTGGAAGGTTTTTGTTTCTTTTTCTCCCAGATTCGTTCAAGACACGATTATTTAATGTTCTTTTTCCAAAAACCTCATGATAATTCGATCATTTTGTTTCAAGTTCTGTGTTTTTTTTCATCTTGAACTAGTGTTATTTGGAGTTATGGCTTTTCCAGCAGGAATACGACTGCAGGATGTTTGGTCAGCAGGGCGTAATTTGTTAACTCCAACGTAGTCGTTTCATCGTATATTTTTCTTTTTCATTTTCATTTTTAAAAGCAAAAAGAAGTTTATAAATATAAACCTCGACACCCCCAAGGGCCAAGATGATGTTGGATTATTTAGACATATGACCACCAAATACTAGATGCAAACAAACATTCTAGAAATATTTAATATGTAACATGTTATTACAACACGTCATAATTGTCCATGTTCATGGAGTGAGATGCAGGCTTAGATCAATGTAAAAGGCCACCATGAGATATCTACGTTTTGGCAAATGACGTAATGTTGATCATATTTGCTGATTTGTGTTTTTTTTTTTTTGTGTGTGTGCACATTGTTACTATGGTCTTTAGAGTGCACTAGATCGAATCGGTATTGATATACCGATTCGATCCGAGCTCTCTTATTGAATTGCTCATTGAATGAGCATTTTCCATATTATGCCTTGAAGAGGACTCGAATCTTCACGCTCTTTAGCACGAGACAGTGATGACTTGTAATGTGTCAATTATGTATATAAACTGATTTGTGCTCGAAGCTGCTTCAACTACAATGGGCTTTAGAGTGACACAATGGACAATGACTTCTGCTACGAGAATGCAATTGTCTTTTACCAGATTACCCTTACTACTCGATGCATTGAAATCAGTAAGTGAAATGAACTGTGGCCAGCCATAATGAACTTGAAGAACAATAACATTTTCCAATGATAATAATAATGGTCTCATTCATAAATAAAAAGGACAAAACAGACTGAAGGTGTAGAATGTTTCAAGTGGTTGATCAATTGTGTAATCGAATACACAATTAACTATACAGACATTGATCTTGACGGTCAAGTGCAAAAGGATATAAAACGACGTCATTTTGTTTGTAGTGTACGCATAAAATAAAGTCGTTTTGTAGGTGTTTTTGCACTTGATCGTCAAGTGCATTGGGGTGGATTCTTTTCCTTTACTACTACTACCATGTTTCTGCTAAGAGCAATAATCATTTCTTTGAAGAGCGATAATCTTTTAGGTAGGAAAAAAATTTAAATTGCATGCAATAATAATTGAATATAAAACAAATCAGATAAGTTAAAACTCCATTGCTTTATTGGAATGGTCAAGACTTAAGACCGGTGCATCAAAAAGCTTCAAATTAAGAGATATCTAGGTGTGCTCCTATCCTTTACAGTGCGGTAGCAACTCCATGGACAGTGACCTCTGCTTCGAAGATGCAACTGTCATTTACCAGAAAGCCCTTACTCAATGCATTGAAATCAATGAGCGAAATGAAATTGTGCCAACCCCAAGAAGTGCTGGACTTATTGAACCAGCGAGTTACTGCAAACAACTGATAAAATAAAACCTAAATAATTGTACAGTTGGATCAGAAATGGCAGAACAAAAAAAACTCTGACCAAAGCACAAATAAAAACCGAACAAAATCTGAGTAGTGCAAATTTTAAACGAAAACAGGAACTAAATGAAAAAAATAAAAAATTCTTGAGAACCATTAGTATTTACCTGAAGGATAAAGGAATAAATCGAAGGTTTGAAGGATAAAGGAATAAAAATGCGCCAAAATGGAGGACAGTTGAGGGAATTAGACGTGAAATCGTGGATGGAAGTTTAGCGAATGACAGGCTTGGAGAACGTGGAAGGAAGGTTTTTTTTCTTTTCTTTCGCTGAAAGTCTGAAACGGGATATTCAAAAAGGATGTGTTGCTAAACGTGGGTGCGTGAATGAAAGAAAGCCGGGTAGAAGCCGGGTATGGAGCGGGTCAATTGACAGTTTTTCCCTTGAAAATATAATATAAGATTATTATAAATAAGTTATACTTTTTTCTGTGTTAAATCGTGATAATAATTTTATGTTTTCTTCTTTACCAAGAAAGGGAATGTAAAATCGCGATATTTAAAAGAAGCAGAAAAGATTTGTTTATTTGTACTATGAAAATTACGGTTCCATATTGTCGAGGATAACATCAAGATTATCTAAAACTGTATTATTATGTATTTTTTTTATTATGTAACTTATTACTAAAAATCGATATAAAACATATATTTTTAACGGGTCGTTGACCCAAATCTCCTAAGGTGGGGCCGCCCCTGGCTGTGACTAAACTATCTCCCTTGGGGTATCACTGTATTTTCATATATATATATATATATATATATATATATATATATATATATATATATATATATATATACATGCCAAAGTCGCAAATGTATTACAATACATGCATGTTTACTTTAGTGCTGCTGCTGCTACTTATATCACTGTGCTTACCAATATTTCTGATTACCAGTCATGGAATTATGAACAATATCCTTAGTTGCAATAGAAATTATAGGAAAAGGTTGTAAAGTACCACTTTTAATCTAAAATGGGAAAAAAAGACAAGAAAAAAAGAGTGTGGTTGAGAAGGACAAAAACGCGCCTGTTACTACATGGGTTAATTTTCCAAGTATATTTGTAGTATAGTTCATCATTACCAACGTACTGCATTGAACTTGTTCAAAGGTATGAATTGGTTGAAAGCTTGGTTCTTTAAAAGCGAACAGAAATTATTTCTTAACAAACTCGTGTTCGATTCATTAGATCTATAATCGTTCGTTTGTTTAATTTAACGAACCACGCCAACAAGATTTTGCTCGCTTCCTAAACGAACAAAGACGAAACTTACTCAGAACGCATTTATTATGTTCGCGAACCTGATAATCAAAATACAACCTAACCGTAACTTATAAGATGATAAGACATGCATCTATTAATCTAATAGATACTCTTGAGTAATTTTATAGAATGTTGATAGAGTTGTCATAATTTTTTTTATTAATATAATGTTTCAATATTGCTTTGTATTTTGTTATTTATTCATTTGGACTTAATTTTTTATACCAAACCAAACTCGAACGCGAGTTCGAACAAAATTGAACATAATTTTATGTTCGTTTATTAAACAAACGAACATAAACAATCTCGTGAGGAGCTCGAACCACTAATACTCGGCTCGACTTGGCTCTTTAACAACACTAGTCGAAATCCCATTCCATCTTCATCATATGAAACCGTACCGTCTTGACACTGCATGTACGATTTTTGCGTGGGAACAAAATTTAGATTGCATGCAATAATATTTGAATATAAAATAAATCAAGTTAAAACTCCATTGCTTTATTGGAATGGTTTAATACTAAGACCAGTGCAACAATGTTCAAAGAGATATAGGTGCTCTATCTTTTAGAGTGCAGTAGTGACTCCATGGACAGTGACTTCTGCTTCAATGATGCATTTGTCTTTTACCAGAAAGCCCTTACTTGATGCATTTAAATCGGTGAGCGAAATGAATTTGTGCCAACCATAAGCAGTGCATGACTTGTTGAACCAGTTAGTTGCTGCCAAAAAAAAAAAAAAAAAAATTTAAAAATTAAAAACAAAACAAATTTCAGTAAAATATATATATATATATCGTTAGCAAGATGGATAAATAAGAAATTAAAACATAGCACCATACATTTGTATGAGAGATTTTTCCCATAATCTTGATCAATAATGCGTATGGTGAACTCTGCATGTATCTGGGATGAAACGGTAAGGCTGTCAGAATTAGCCAAACATAAATATATAGAGATGTGGCTGCCTGTTCCTGTGCTACTTCCCTTGGGGTATAACCTAAGTTTCCTGCATACCAAAATCACAAAACCCATGTATTACACCTTGTATCGCGGATACTTAAGTAATAGTTGAATATGTATTTTATTTTCGTGAATATATCTCTCTATATATATATATATATAGAGTGTATGTGTATGAGTGGCTAAATTACAATTTTGGTCCTCTAACTAGGACACGTTTTTCGATTTTGGTCCTAGTTTTCTCCGATTTTGGTCCTGGTTTTTCTCCGACGACAATTTTAGTCCTGTAAGTGGTATTTTTTTTTTGCAAAAATAGTCCTGAACGCCGGAAAACGCTGAGTGTATGTGCCAATATTTAACTTTTTTTAACGGATACAAAATACACCCACGCACACTCATTTGTCCCACTAAGATTCAAACCAGAACCCGGGGTTAAGGACCAAAGTAATTACCACCGGGCTAATACCTTGTTGGCAGTAATTTAATTTCACTGCCCCATTTATTACAAAAAGAATATGTCATAAAACAAAACTTTTTGCTTACCATTTCTGATCACCAGAGTTAAAGGTCATGGAAAAATGAGCATCCTTAGTTGAAAGAGTAGAGAAATTATCAATTTTCCAAATATGTTTGTAGCTATCAACATAGTTCTTCATTACCAACTGCTCCCCTTTACCATTATTTTTGTTGGAGACGTATATTTCAGCTCCAAAGACACACGTATCATTAACAAGATAGCCGTTGGATGGATCGTTGAACTTGTCCAAAGGTATGAATTGGTCAAAACCCCATTCCAACTTCATCTTATGAAATCGTCTCGACTCTGCATGTACTCTCATGACAAGCAACAAATTATCAAAGCATTTTCTCACTTTAATCAGAGCATGGAATATATATATATAATTGCAACAATATAAAAGTATCATCAAAATTCAAGAAAGGACATATATAAGATTTGTATAACATTGACGAGCAAGCTCCATTAATGGTTACCTTGGAGAGTGTAGTAGTTGTCATTATTCTGGTTGAAGAGAAAAGCTCTAAAAATAACATGAACCTCTGTCATTAGATTAGGCAAACTGTTGTCTGCCACCCTAAGATAAACGGAGATGTTGTCGTTGACATTTTTGGATTTGTTTCCATTGGGGTATAAAATCAAATTCCTGCAATTATGTATCGGGTTTCAATTAAGATTGTCAAGTTTACCGATGAGTCTAACTCAACTCGACTGTAGCCTATCCTCTCTGAAGGCGTAATTTGTCTTCCATCGTAGTTTTCCTCATTAGAAGTGTGTTAGTCCACTATATATATAGTGTGGTTAAGTAAATAGTTATAGTTTTTCTTTCAATTGTAATAAATAATAAATTAAGATTTTCATTTTAATCGATAGATTATGAAATAAATGGGAATGAAATGATGTCAAAAAGAAAAAATAATACCATTTATATCCTTCAACCTCGAATTCTGCAGTGCTGTATTTCTCTATGTTATTCTTGGCGAATGATGAAAATCCTTGTAATTTTATGGTATAATGACTTGGCGGCGTAGAAGAAACTATTCTGATAACGCCTACGATCAAATTGATATCAATACAACTTGAAGCATTGAGTCATGAGTATTTTATGTTTCCCACATAAAAAAAAATAGATTTAAAAAAAAATACTTGATCGACAACAATAGGTATATGCTTTACCTTTTTCATCAGATGAGGTTGAAAGATCTGCTGCCATTGCACGTTTGCTTGATGAGAAAAAACCTAGACACTTTTGACAAGTTATTATATATATATATATATATATATATATTATTCTTTCTAATAAGTGATATATTTAAATTTTTTTATAAGAAATCACGATATTCAAAAGCAGCAGAAAAGATATGTTTCTTTGTACTGCAAAAATTACGGTCACATATTATGTTGAATAATTTCAAATGATAGATTATAGAGATCGGAATCTAAAGAGATAATTATCATATTAAAATGAGAGATACGATAGAATTTGGTTGAAATAAATCATTTAAATGATAGTATTTATCTTTGCCTAACTTTAGGTTTATTTATTGTTTAAAATGATATATTGTTTATATTTTTTTTTTTAGGTTTGTTTATTTTGAATCTATATGGTTTTTTTTTTTTTTTTGAAATTGAATCTATTTGTTATGTCATTTATTTCCTATACATAAATGAGACTATAGTATACATTTTAAGTGTTATTTGTTTATAAGGACGTGTTTTGGGACTTAATTAGACACTTATGACACATTTAAAAGATCATTAGTTATAAGGACGTAATTTATTGAACTTCCCAAAATTACCCTTTTAATTAGATTCAATGCCCATTTAATTTTTGCGTTCTTTCCCGTTCTGCTTTTCATTTTGTATCCTCCATTACTGCAAATCTCATGGCTTCCGTTAAGCTTTGCTCCCAATATTTCATGTGTTCTCGTATGCTCTAGGCAGGAGGTCCGGCTCTGACTTTCTCCTATTGCTGCTCATCATCCGAATCTTTCTTCGACAAGCCTCCATCTCCGTCGCCGGCGCCGTCACCGATGGGGATCCTACAGCATCGTCTCCTCCTTCGCCTCCGATGCTAGTCCGGTACCGGCATCGAATTCCAGCGTGTCATCAATGGCTTTTTCCTTTGTAATATCAGCTATTGTTATGACGGTGGCTTTTGAATTGTTTAGTTTCAAGTAACAGATTTTTGCTGTCAAATTGTCAGGAGTTAGATTCAGTACAATGATGTTACCCATTTCTTGATGTTGGTTTTGTTGTGATAATGAAGAACTTAATTTAATGTCTTGGTTGTCTTTTTTTTTTTTTTTAATTTTAGAGAAATTATGTTCACTCCCTAAATGCATTTTTCAATTGTATTTCATCATTTTTTTTACCATTGATATAACTGCAGAAAGACTGATAAAGAATTCAAGAAAAAAGGCAAATGTGTTGATGGGATTTTTGTTGTTACGGTGTCTATTGGTTTCTTGAATAATTTAGAGGATGTGTGTAGGCTTTGGACTTTTGTGGAAAGGTTTCTTGATGCTGATTTTTTGGACAAAGAAAAATGGAAATACATTGCTTGATCAAACAATAGTTGAGATCTAAACTTTAGCCATTCCTTCATTCTTTTAAGTTTAATTACACTGATTTGAACTTAATAGCTGCATGATCTTGTGGTTAATTTGTTTGTGAAAGGTTCAAATAAGAAAGGGTTACCTTGCCGCTAATTTGATAACTGATTTGAGCATTCATTTCCCGATTTGCTGCTGAATATCTGTGCATCAAACTTGCTGTTCATTAATCCATGCTGCTTTTGTGAAGTCTGCATCTGTTGTATCTTGAATCTGCATTGCACCTGCTTTGTTGGAGAATTAATTCTGCCATATTGAAAGACCTCCTTTGTGGTGTATTGAGTCAACAAGTCTGTGAATTGGCTGAATCCTCTACTACTTGCAAATCCAGCTATTGTTTGTTGTACCTGCTATTTTTAGATTACTTGCTAAGTCTTGTTGCATTGCCCTTGATAACTTGCTTTGTATCTTCTGTTGAATGCTCTGTAATAGCAATAGGCATTAGTTTTAGAGTACTGAACATTGTATTCAGTTAGTAAGATTCAGGTCTTATAATCTGGTTTCAATCTGATTATCTCTCTTGAAATTCACCGATAGTTCGATCTTGATCCTTTTGTCTTTAGTGTTGTATCGATTTGATCCTCATTGTAATTTTCATAAATCTGCAGACTTGTAATCTTTTAATGTACCGAGTTTGCTATAATCTTGTATTAGCATTGTTTTACTTTGTATCATTTTTTGGAATCAATGAGTATTTTTCTCGAATTAATACATCATCGCGGTTTTGAATCAAAACTTAAACTTTTGTGTATTAGTTGATGTCACCGCATAAATTGTTGATGTCACTTGCATAAAATACCGATGTCACTGCATAAATTGGTGATGTCACTGCATAAAATGCCGATGTCACTGCATAAATTGCCGATGTCACTGCATAAAATGCCGATGTCACTGCATATCTGATTGCCGATGTCACTACATAAATTGTTGATTTCACGCATATATGATCGCCGGTGTCACTGCATAAAATGTTGATATCTCTGCATATATGATTGCCGATGTCACTGCATAAAAATATGAATTAAGGTGAAAGATTTATATTGATCGTAGTTTTATATCAAAAGATATAGCCATTTGAAGTCGATTTTATGAAGAAACGAAATCAATTTTATGAAATTAAGTCGGAAAAATATCAAATGTCATCACAGTGTTGCTTCATCAAATGTCACTGCATCCTAATGGTCTCTGCATCGCGGTGTCTCTACATCGGGGGTGGCCACTTCATCGCGGTGTCTTTGCATCGGGGGTGGCCACTGCATCGCGATGTCTCTGCATATATGATTGCCTATGTCACTACATATATATTTTTTTGATGTCATTCATATATGATTGCTGATGTCACTGCATATCTGATTGCCGATGTCACTGCATAAATTGTTGATGTCACGCATATATGATTGCCGATGTCACTGCATAAAAATATGAATTAATGTGAAATATTTATGTTGATCGTTGTTAAAAATCAAAAGATATAGTCATTTGAAGTCGATTTTATGAAGAAAAGAAATCAATTTTAAGAAATTAATTCGGAAAAATATCAAATGTCATCACGGTGTTGCTTCATCTAATGTCACTGCACACCGGTGATCACTACATCCCGATGGTCTCTGCATCGCGGTGTCTCTGCATCGGGGGTGCCCATTTCATCGCCGTGTCTCTGCATCGGGGGTGCCCATTTCATCGCCGTGTCTCTGCATCGGGGGTGGCCACTGTATCACGATGTCTCTGCATATATGATTGCCGATGTCACTACATAAATTGTTGATGTCATTCATATATGATTGCCGATGTCATTTGCATATCCGATTACCGATGTCATCGCATAAATTGTTGATGTCACGCGATATATGATTGCTTATGTCATCGCATATATAATTGTCAATGTCATCGCGATATATGATTGCCGATGTCAATGCATCGCGGTTGTTAGTGTTTCGCGGTGTCTCTGCATCGGGGTGGTCAATGCATCGTGGTGTTAATGGATCAGGGGTGGTCAATGTATCGTGGTGGTTAATGCATCACGATGTCACTGCATCACGGTTGTAAGTGCATCGCTATGTCACTTCATCGCGGTGTCTCTCGCATCGGTGGTGGTCATCGCGATCGGGTGGTCAATGCATCACGATGGTCACCGCACGGGCGGAGGTTAATGCATCGCGTGGCCAATGTATCGGGGTGGTCACACCATCGCGGTGGTCAATGCATCGGATACCATCCGTGCATCGCGTCACAATGAATCGGGGTGGTTAATGCATCGCGTGGGTTACGGCATCGCGATGGTCAATGCATCGGGTGGTTACACCATCGTGGTGGTCAAAAAAAAAAAAAAAACTCAGCGCTTTGCAATTGAAATGAAAAAAAAAAAAAGAAGAAGAAGAAGAAGAAGAAGAAAGCAAAACACAACAGCATGTGTTTGTAAATTAAATATAAAGGTAAATAAACATTCAGGTAAATAAACGTGACATTACCTGAATAAACGTGACATTCAAAGATCCGTTCCGGCTTGGCTTTTTTTTCTTCTTTTTTTTCTTTATTCATTAAAGAGATTTTGGAGTCTATCTACCTATTTTTTGTCCTTATAACTAAGTGTTTGTTTTGAGTGTCCTTTTTGCCTAATTAAGTCCAATATGCGTCCTTTTGAATAATTGTCCCTAATTTTAATCAGTACAATAAAACAATCACTTCGAGTCTTCTGATTTTCTTCGATATAGGCAATAATTTAAAAAGTTCTTATGTGGAAACAAATTATTTACCGGCAATATCGGAGCTCTTTCACCTCCACCCATGACACCCCCTCTTGGTTGGAGAATTGCTTGGCGACAAATATAAATAAACATGACAATACAACGTTCGGGAAATTTTTGTTTCGTGAGATTCTGATGAACCTTTGTTACTGGCGAAATAAACAAGTTCGATCACCATCCTGACTCCCCACGACCCTCGAATATGATATTTATCTTTGAAGCTGTTCGCCGAGCTCGTGAACTTAGACAAGCTTGACCTTGATTTATTTTTTGAATGCGTTTTAAATTCATGTAATTCGCCGGTAGACCTTGTTTGTACGAGAGATTTTATTGTGCAACGGTTGTAGGAATTATATCAAGTGGCATACATTATAGCCTCTCATTTTTACTCACTTTTACATAATACACTTTTATCGTGTGTGAGAGGTTAAAATTGATTGGTTGTAATGTATGTCACTTGATAAAACCTTTCTACAACGGTTGTATTTTAAAATTTCACTGTTTGTACAGTTGTGTACTTTTTGTACAGTTTTATTTAAATAAAATATTCGGTTTTGACAACAACAACAACAAAAAAAAAAAAAAAAAAAAAATGGAAGAAGAAGCTATTCTTAAGCTCGTATCCCTCTTTTCAAGGATGTGAGTCTCAGACCATATCAATCGATCAAACTTTTCTATATTGAGGTTTCATAAAAAAAAACTATTCTATAAAGTTGTGCTTACAAACATATCTTCTGTTCTATATATCTATATATATACTAGTATTTCACATTCAAATATTATCCATTGCAAAACTCAAATGATTAACTATTAGTTGCAATGAAAACAAAAAATGCTAGATAAACCATTCAAAATCATATACATATTGTTAAGCTACTTTTCCATGTTGACATGTTGTCACTAAAAATCATAGGTTTATACTATATGGATTTGTGGATTCTAATATTGTGTAGATTCAAAATAAAATTGATGTAGAGAGTCTATGGAATAAAGAGATAAACATTAATATGAGCCGGACGCAGGGGCAGCTGCAGAATTTTAACATGAGGATCACAAATTTGTCAATTCTTTTTCCATTCACACATATATTTGGATATTCAATTGTATACATGTAATTATGGGGTAATAGATAAAAACAGGAGAGTCAAATACATAAAAATAAGCACATTCAATTTACATATATGCTGTGTTTATAAGTAAAAATCTCCATTATTTATACATAATATTTTTATTTTAGAGGTTCGGACGCACCCCAACCTTGAAGGTAGAGCCGCCTCTGGCCGGACGGTCACCGGAAAACTCACTTAGTAGCCATTTTCATAGAAAAGGTTTTTCAGGTTTCAAAAGCTAGCTTCCCAAAAGCATGCTACATGTCGTAAATACCACATGACTACCCTAGCAACCAAAAAAACTTGTAAAGACATTTTTGCCCTCCTAAATATTCTAGGACCACATTTAGTGTAATATTGTCAACAAACTCTTAAAGAAGTATAAAAGCCCACTAAAATTATAAAGCCTATGACCAAGAGTAATAAGGAACCCATGATCCCCTGCATAGAAAATGCAATCTAAAAAGTTTAGAATGCAAACTAAATTTTCTATCAAATAAAATTATTGAATGCCAACAAATAGAAAGGTTGAAAGAGTTTTTAAGCAGGCCTTACTATGGGTAATAGTCGTACTTTAACTATCGCATCGCGACGACTTTAGCGCGAACACCTGGATACTGCGCTTTATGAAAGAATTTAAAAAATAGAAAGCTTTTTTTTTTATAACGCAAAAAACTGATCGACTTATTATTATGGAGAATAATGGATTGAAGAGTTAATCATGCGCAAGATTGAAGGAAATTTATTTGTGAATATTTGATTAATATTATTTACTTCTTTTAGTGACTATAGGAGTTATCATTATTAATGGCAATCCCGGCAACTGCAGAAGCTCTTTTTTGTTTGTCTTTTTTCTTTTTTTGCTTTTGTTTTTTCTTTTCTTGCCGTATCGTTGTTAGTACCTAAAATTAATTATGCCAAATGATGCATATGTTTTATAAGCTCTAGGGCAAAGAGCAACACGTCATTAATATATAAGAACAATAATCATTTTCATTTGAACAAAATTAAACTCCATTGTTTTATAAATAAGACCATTGCAGCAGGCTTCAATATCTAGGTGCTCCAATGACCTTTAGAGTCCAGTAGTGACACCATGGACAGTAACTTCTGCTTCGACTATATATGAAGATGTCGTTTACCAGAAAGCCCTTACTCGGCATTTTGAAATCAGTGAACGCGATGAAGTTGGGCCAACCAAAACTGGTTTAGATGCAGTAAACCAGTAATTTACTTTCTGGATGTGATTTTTGCTGCCATGAACATGGTCAATAATGCAAATGGTGAACTCTGCATATATCCGGGTACCATATGGAAGGCTAGCTGGATCAGCCAAAGCTAAATATATCGATATGTGGCTGCCATTTCCCCTCGGGTAGAACAAAATTTTCCTGTATATAGATACCAAAGCCATAAATAATGTGTATTACCAAGTGCTACAATTTATTAGACTAGATATTACTACGTACGTACCCCTACCCCTACCCCTGTCCCCCAATATAAATCACTATGATCTTGATATGAAATTTATTTCTAGAAACTAATCCGTATATATGATCATAAAACAATATATATATAATATAACGAGTTGCTTACCATTCATAATCACCAGAGTTGAAGGGCATGGATCGATTCATGAGGAAATATATGGTTGGTTCAATACTTAAGAAACTATATGTTTTCCAAGTATGTTTGTAGCTATTAACATTCTTCATCATTACAAGCTGCTCCCCTTTACTACTATTTTTGTTGCAGACGAATACTTCAGCTCCAAATATACATGTATCATCGACAAGGTAGCCGCTGGATGGATCGTTAAACATCATCAAAGGCATGAACTGGTCGAAACCCCATTCTAACTTCATTCTATGAAACCGTCTCACCACTGCAACAACAAAAAAAGGAATCAATCAGGTTCAAGAAAGGACATATTTGAGATTTATATAAGATTGAATACATGAAATATAGCCCGAGATATATATACACCATGCTTGTTTTATAAAGAAAGTTCGATAACACGTACTTTGGAGAGTATATATAGTACTTGTCGTTATTCTGGTTGACCTCCGGCCATAGACGACGAGGGAAACAAGTCTCTACCAACATTATGTTAACGGATATACTACCGTTGACTTTTTTTGATTTATTCCCGTTTGGATATAAAACCATCTTCCTGCAAATTAATTATGCATAATAATAACATCTTTTAGAGAATTGATTTTTATTATGATGGTGAGATCTAATTAAGTAGAGAGTACCCATTATATCCTCCAGTTTCAAATTCGGCGCTTTCATATCTCTCTGGCTTATTCTTTGCTAACATTATTGAAAACCCTTGTAATTTTACAGCAAAATGACTTGGTGGCTATTAAGGATAATGACAATGTTGTTATGGATAATGATAAGAAATAATTATTAGATATTGTGTGCCAAGTGTGTAATGTGGATAGGTGACATGTGTCACACCTAATCCACTCTAGATTGTTTTACAGTCTGTTTTATGTACCTGATCTTGTACCATTTTGGTACCAACAACAATAATAATATTATCTTCTACAAAATTCTAAGTTGGCATCAGAGCGAATTCCGGTGGCCATGTCCACCGCCGGTCCTGATACTGGCGGAGTTCAAGCTTCTCTGTCATCTCTACCAATCACCACTGGCGGAGTTTAACCCTCTCCGTCGCCTTCATTAGTCACCGGCTCCCCCTCTTTATCCTCGATTCCTTTTGGATCAATTCCGATCTCTGGTGCAGCTCATCCACCTCCGACAAGTCTGCAACTGCCATTTTCTCCGACTACCCATCCAGCATACCTTTCCTCCGTTGCCTACAGACCCTTTCCCTCTATCCTTTCTTCAAGTCCATCTCCACCTAGCCATATTCCCTTGGTGGAACACTGACTCGGAGCTGTAATGTCAAATTGGACAGGACAAACTACATATTTTGGAAATTCTCGGTGCTGCCAGTTGTTCATGGGTATAAGCTTGGATGGTCATCTCTTTGGCACAACGCCGCTTCCTCCTCAGTTATTTCAGACTGTAGGTATGGGGTTTGTTCCAAATCCAAATTTATGAAGATTGGACTACAACATATAATTTATTGCTTGGTTGGCTTCTTGGTTCAATGACTCAACAAGCGCCACCGGGTTGTTGGATGCACAACCGCTCATCGAGTTTGGGTCACGTTGGAAACCATATTCAATAGTCATGCACAATCTCGCTTCACGAATACAAAGATGCATTAACCAAAACGGAGAAAGTAGGTAAATCAATGGCTGACTATCTTGCTACCATGAAAGGTTATTTTTATTCCTTAGCAGCAGCTGGTTTTCCTGTTCCCGCTGCTGAGCTTGCCGTTGCTGTTCTTGGTGGATTGCCCCGTGAATATGAATCAGTGGGGGTAAATATCACCTCCAGGGTTAACTCTTTGTCTTGACCCGAAATCCAGTCACAACTGTTGACTCATGAGCAATTGATCTCTAGATACAATAGCTCAACTCAAGTTGATCAGTCTTCTTCAACTGCAAATGCTGCTTACACACAAATTAGAACTGGAAGAGGAAATGGTAGGCCCCTCCAGTCTGCCGGTAATCGCGGGGTAGAGGAAATTACAACAACAGAGGCAGAGGTAAAGGCAGGAATGGTGGAAGATCCAATACTGCTGGAAATGCATCTCAAAATGGAGGCCCTAGGCCCGTCTGTCAGATTTGTATAAAGCCATGACATATAGCCTTTGAATGTTGGCACAGATTTGAAGAAAACTTTGTATTCACACCACTAGGGGTGAACATGGTCCGGTTCGGCCGGTTTTTTCCGATTTTTAAAACCGAACCATTTTATACGGTTTCAAATTTTCGAAACCAAACTAGAACGGTTTTCAGACGTAAACCATTTGTTCGGTCCGGTTTGGTTCAGCTTGGTTCCGGTTTTTTACGGTTTTCTTTAACAATTAAAATTAATGATAGAAAATCACAAATTGCCTCGTGACAACAAATGATAATATATGTAATACATTAGTACTATTATGTCAGTAAATCCATTGAGATGATTTAACAAATATTTTATATTTAACTAACATATACTCATGCGAATTTTAAAGATCAAAAAACCAATCATACTTCAACACCATCCAACACAACGAACTCGACACCTACCATTGAATTCACAAGTTTGGGACAAACAAGATAATGAAAGAGTCATCTCTTACTCATTTCAATTCATCAATTAATCATCAACTTCAAAATATACTAATAATGAACTAATCGTTATATTATTGAATCATATATAAATCTCAAAATCCATTTGACAAAATAATATTTTGAGTATGGTCAAGGGAGAAAGATGAGTGCATTTGTTCCATAAGTAAGTTTAGAGATAAATTAAAGATAGCTAACTTTCACACATTTCAAACGAAACAAAACATGTGATATAGTTTTGGACTTCATTTAGTTAGAACATATTCGTCATTTTATTTTCTCCATAACACCAACTCTGATTTTGATTATCTCAACAATGTTAGTATCCAACATAATCTAATTATGAGCAAATAAAAGACAAACTTATATAAAACTAATGTCTATAGATGCATTTATTTATATAAGATGTCAAACCTAACAAATGAACAAATCGAAAAATGTCCACGATGAAGTTTATCAACATCATTAGAGAAGTAAGTTAGACAAATAAGCATTCACATATTCCAAATATCGGTGATGAGGAAGTAGAAAGAGAAGAAAGATTTAGCGGTGGTGAGTTGTGAACTGACATGTACTCGGGATTCTTTTCAATGATTGGAAATTAAAGACAAGTCTGTGAAATGATCAACAAAATATGAATCTTTAGGATATGAGATTAGTAATTGATCATTAAAACATTACAAATACCAAGTTTAAACATGTTGAGTTGGACCGAAAAAAGCACATTGATGTTTTAAAGTATTAGTAGATGTAGGTATGTGTGTGTATATATATATATATATATATATATATATATATATATATATATATATATATATATATAAAATCTGTTTTTAGTCCGGTTTTAAACGGTTTTAATTTTTTAAAGTTGGAACCAAATTGTTTTTAACGGTTTGGTTTTTTACAATACAAAAACCAACAAAAAAACCACGGTTTATATCTTTCCGGTTTGGTTCGATTTGGTTCGGCCGGTTGGTTTGGTTTTCGATTTTTTTGTTCACCCCTACACACCACCACAAGGGTCCTCAAATGCCAAGCAAGTTTCAGCCTATCTTTCCACTCTAGAAACAGTAGGTGATCCCAGCTGGTACCTAGATAGTGGAGCTAGCAATAATGCGACCTCAGATTTGAACAACCTCAGTCTCAGATCACCCTATGAAGGTTCTGATGCCTTGGTAATAGGGAATGGTGAGAAACTTGTAATTGCTCATGTTGGTTCTAGTCAAGTTTTTCTTCCTAACACTAATCACACACTTCATCTGAATATAGAATCCTCTATGTTCCTAGAATAGCCAAGAACCTTCTTAGCATCTCTCAGTTAATTCATGATAATCCTGTCACTGTTGAATTCACTAACTCTTGTTGCTTTGTTAAGGACAAAACTACCAAGATAACCCTGCTGGAAGGCCAACTTAAAGAAGGACTTTATCAGCTTCAGGCCCCTGTTCATATAGCTTCCAAGAGCTCTCTTCACTCCAAACAGTCAACTGCTTTTCAACCCACTTCTCAAGTATGCTCGAGTCTTCACTACCAAGAAAACACTCTATTGCTACACTAGTTTTTGCCACACACACAAAAATAGTGTGGCTAATATATACTTTGTTAGACATTTTGCCACGCTCTTGTGGCTAAAACTAAGCATATAGCAACACTTTTTGTTGTTGCGTGTCAAACAACAGTGTAGCAAAAGATGTAGAACTGTGGCATAGGAGATTAGGCCACCCCTCTGTAAAAGTTTTACATCAAGTACTGAAGTTATGTAATGTTTCAATCAATGACAAATTACATTTTTGTGAAGCATGCCAATTTGGCAAGCTACATTCCATTCATTATACTAAGTCTGATACGGTCACTACACACCACTTGCACTCATCCACTCTGATCTATGGGGTCATGCCCCTGTTAGATCAGTTAATGGTTATGTCTATTATATTGTGCTTGTAGATGACTACAGTAGATTTTCTTGGATATTCCCACTCAAACAGAAATCTGATGCCTTTAATACATCTGTTGCCTTTAAATCCCTTGTTGAGAACCCGCTCAATCATAAGATCAAAGTTTTTCAGTCTGATTGGGGGGGAGAATTTAGGTGTTTTCAATCATTCCTGAATCAATCTGGCATTTCCTTTAGGCATCCCTGTCCACACACACATGCTCAAAATGGAAAGGTTGAGAGAAAACACGGACATGTAACTGAAACTGGTTTGACCCTTCTAGCTCAAGCAAGCTTACCACTTAAATTTTGGTGGCACAATTTTCAGCAAGTTGTGCACCTTATAAACATCTTACCCACACCTATTCTCAACCATAAATCACCTTCTCTTGTTTTATTTGGTAAATCACCAGATTACAGGCAAGTTAAAACCTTTGGATGTGCCTGTTATCCTCTCCTTAGACCCTATGGCCCTGTTTGGTTTCGGGTTGGATTGGGGTTGGATTGAGTCATGAGAGAGAAAATAAAATAAAATAATGTAAAGTAATGATTATAAGGTTGAAATGTTGTATTAAAATTTGTGTTGATGAAGAAATGATTGGTGAGAGAAATTTTAATGAAATATTATATTGATAAAGTAATGGTTGAATAGTGTAGATGGTGAATAAAATGAATTGATTAATATTATTTTATTTGTTGATGGTGAAATGATTGGTGAGAGAAATATTAATAAAATAATAAAATTAATAAAATAATAGTAAATAAGATAGTGGGTGAATAAAATATTAAGTTGGATCCAAATGGATCCAGTCCAAACCACAAAGGACATGTTTGTGTTGACTCATCTGGCAGGATATATATGGCAAGAGACATCACCTTTGATAAACATACATTTCCTCACAAAAACCCCAAATCTAATCTTGAAGTCCAGACTCACACAACCTGCTCCCCTGATTCCCACACTATACTTCTTCAAACCAACCCTAGGTCAGATTCTACAGACATCTTGTAATACCCTACTCCCGACCCCTAGGTCCACTGTGGTCATTCTAGGAGGGGCTGCGAAGCTCTCGCCGCGACTTCATTAACTAGACTTTAATTTTCAAAATAATTCAGTAAAACTACAATTAAATTTACAAATGTACACTAACTTTCTCAATTATAAAATTACAACAAATGAAATACTACGTACAATTGTAATTAACATAATTTGCATAGAATGTTCTAAATCCTGGTCCATGTCATCGCTTTCATACTCATTACATTTCCTTCGAACCATTACCTGATTTTATTTATAGAAGAAAACAGAACAAAACAAAACAAACACAAAGAAACAAAGGAAACAAGTCGTCAGCAAAACGCCGGTATGAGCATGTGTGAGAGTGTTATATATATATATTTCAATATTGATGTAGGACAGGACCGGGAGAACCAAGTTCGTTATCTTACGAACGGACGAGGGTGATTGATATCGTTCAATCGGACGAAAAACTCAAGAACAAGCACAAGCCAAAAGGCTTAACAAGAGAAAACTCTTATGATTTTATTGATAGAAAGATGTGTTCAATACAATGAGAGCTATCTCTATTTATAGTGCAAAAAAGAACTAGAAATCTTCTAGAATAATTAACTTGGCCCCTAAGAAATAAAATACTTGCTCCCTAATTTTCATAATTAAGGAAATAAAATCACATCAAATATTTCATATTTATTATTCTCATAAAATAAAGTAAAATACTGATAAATAATTCCTCATCATTCCTTCCACTTAATGTGCAACTCGCCTCGAGAGTTGTCGTGCGGATAATAGGGGTAGAGATCAAAGAATGTTGAATGTCTTGGAAATCCTCATGTGCTCGGGCAAATCAATGACGTAAGCATTGTCATTAATCTTCTTGAGAATCTTGAATGGACCAATCTTACGCGCATCAAGCTTATGTTGTCCACCTCATCGCTCCTACGCAAGTATACCATCACCAAGTCTCCAACTTGAAAAATCTTATGCACGACGATGCCGATCGGCGGCGGACTTGTAACGAGTATAAATGCTGTTCCCACTTCTTCTTCACTTCAAAGAATAGTATCCACATGTTTGATGAGCCAAAAGATCCGCAGACTTCACTCTTCTTGAAACCGGTAGGAAGCTGAATAAGGTCAACATTCATAGCTGGAACTCTCCTGTAGACAATAGAAAATGGGGACGTGCCCGTGGCTCGATGTTGCGCACTATTGTATGCAAATTCAGCTTGAGCCAATGCAAAACCCCATTGCTTCTTTTGCTCAACACATAAGCAACGTAGTAAGCTACCCAAAGTACGGTTTACAACCTCGCTTTGACCGTCATGCAGGGGGTGAGTGAACTACTAAACTTTAACTTGGTGTCAAACGCTTCCACAATGTGAGCCGAAACACCGCAAGGAATTTAGGATCACGATCGGAAGTAATTGTGTGAGGATTCCATGAAGACGAACAATCTCTTAAAAGAATAACTTAGCCACGTGAGGTGCATCGGTAGTGTGCTTGCAAGGAATGAAATGCGCCATCTTGGAAAAACGATCCACCACAACAAAGATAGAATCAGAACCTCTCTGAGTACGAGGCAAACTCAAAACAAAATCCATAGATAAGTCTTCCCAAGGCTGATCGGGAATAGGCAACGGCATATAAAGGCCAGTGTTCTGGC
The DNA here is from genome assembly GCA_026214975.1 of Gentiana macrophylla. NCBI lineage: Eukaryota > Viridiplantae > Streptophyta > Magnoliopsida > Gentianales > Gentianaceae > Gentiana > Gentiana macrophylla. The sequence goes on from CM047806.1 coordinate 22,268,742, forward strand.
CTTGACCCTTTTGAGTTTGACAGATTGAACATTTTTGCACGATCCTCCCTGCATCTCTCTTCAATTGTGGCCATAAATACCTCTCTCCAAGCCTGCTAATTGTCTTATCTCTCCCCAAATGAGCACTAAGACCACCGGCATGAAGTTCCCGAACAAGCTTCTCTCATTAGCGAAGTTTGTGGAATACAAAGTCGGTTGCCTTTAAACAGATATCCATCTTGAACCAAAAAGTCTCCCATGGGTTGCTTGGAAAGATACTTGGTCCAAATTCCACCAAAATCTGGGTCGTCAACATAAAGCTCGGGAAGAAAATTAAACCCAACAACTTCATTGCTCACAGTGACTAGAAGAGTGCGCACGTCGACTCAAAGCATCAGCTACCTTATTAGACGCTCCAGACTTGTGCTTAATTACGTAGTTGAACTGGCCAAAGTAAGCGGCCCAAAGAACATGCATTTTATTTTTGAGATCACGTTGAGAGCGAAAATGCACCAATGATTGATGGTCGGTATATAACACGAACTCCTTAGTTAGTAAATAATGCTCCCAAGTCTTGAAGGCACGGACAACTGCAAAGAGTTCCTGATCATAAGTAGGCCAACTTTGGCGTGACTCATTGAACTTCTCACTAAAGAATGCGATAGGGCGGCCTTCTTGTGATAGAACGCCTCTCACACCTGTCCCACAAGCGTCACACTCAACTTCAAAGACTTTGTCAAAATCGGGTAAGCAAGCGGGCTGAAGTGAGTTTCCGCTTGATCTCTTCAAATGCTCTCGTAGCCGCAAGGGTCCACTTAAAGGGACGCGATTGCTTCAGACAATCCATGATAGGTGCAACAATGCCGATGAAGTTTCGGACAAAGCGTCTGTAAAACGTAGCCAACCCATGGAAACTGCGTATCTCGTAGATAGTAGTAGGAGTAGGCCAATCAACAATGGCTTGAATCTTCATTGGTCAACTTGTACTCCATCTTTGCTAATCACATAGCCCAAGAATAAAACTTTTCCACCATAAAGTGACAGCTTCTTCAAATTAATATAAAGCTCATTATCTTGAAGAGTCGCTAAGACTTGCCTCAAATGTCCTTGATGCTCCTCAATGCTTTTACTGTATATAAGTATGTCATCAAAATAAACAACAACAAACTTGTTAAGGAACGGTTTAAGCACCTGATCCATAAGCCGCATGAATGTGCTGGGTGCATTAGATAGACCGAATGGCATCACTAACCACTCGTACAAACCTTCTTTTGTCTTAAAAGTCGTCTTCCATTCATCTCCTGGGCGAATTCGGATTTGATGATAACCACTTGTCAAGTCAATCTTGGTGAATACGACTGATCCAGATAGTTGATCAATCATATCATCCAACCGAGGAATAGGAAACCGGTATTGAATAGTGATACGGTTGATAGCTCTGCTATCCACACACATACGCCACTGATTGCCTTTCTTTGGGACTAAGAGAGCAGGTACGGCACACGGACTCATGCTCTCGCGTACATGTCCAATCTTCAGTAAAGCCTCAACCTTTTCTTGCAAAATCTTGACCTCCTTAGGATTCAATCGATAGTGGGGTATATTGGGTAATTTGGCGCCAGGAATAAAATCAATATGGTGTTGAATGTCTCTCATTGGAGGTAACTTAGTTGGTTCTGAAGTGAGTTCAGGAAACTCGGCCAACAAGTGTTGAATAACTTCCAGAATCTCCGTCTCGCCATAATCAGGCTTGATAACCAAACCATAAGCTCCACCACTTTCTTTCACATCTGCACTAAAAGATCCAGGAGAATCTGATAGAGAAACAAATGTCTGCCCTTCCACTTTAGAAGGCAACTTAGGACTTCCCAAAGGTGCAACCACAATCTTCTTGCCTTTCCATTGAAACAAGTAGACATTGTCACGACCCTTATGAGTGGCATCCACATCAAACCGCCAAGGACGGCCCAATGAATGTGGCATGCATCCATCTCCACAACGTCCGCGAAGACGCCATCGTAATAAAACTTTCCCATAGCTATCGGGACTTTACAAACACGATTCACCTCGCAATTTAGGACCATTCGGATCCAACCAATCTGATAAGGATTCGGTGTGGTTCGGTTGAAAGTTTCAATCGGTCCACCAATTTTTGAGAAATCAAATTCTCACAATCGCAATCACAATGATCAAGCCGCAAATCATCTTCTCGCACTCGGCATTTAGCTTGGAAAATACGCTCACGTTGAGTCGGATCTTCTTGCTTAGGGAGCAAAAAGTCGTTGAACAACGCACACCGAAATCTTCATACTCATCACCACAAACATCATCGACCTTCAGTATTCTTGCTCTTCATCACATAGGTCTTCCCCGGACATCCTCTGCAGTGCAAGATCAACAACGCAGCGTGCGTCGGCCTCACGATTTGGACACTCATTAGACTTGTGTCCGAGTTGATTACAACGATATCATATGGAGGGACCGGGTAGTTGATATGGATTTTGGCTACTTGGTCGGGCTTTGGGACGGGCGCGCTGAGTCGACGTACTTACGGTGGGACACGCATGGTCTCACCGCGGTTGAAGAAGATGGCCGGGTGGGAGTTGGTGTTGGCAATGTGCGCTGCGCCACGACGTTCCCGGTGCACGTGGTTGTTGATTCTCCACGGGGTCGTCTATTGAATGTTTGACGTGGGAGTGGTGAGCTAATCGGCCGGCTCTTGCCGCCATTTCTCGTGCATCCATCAAAGACATAATGGCTTGAACTCCCATGCGCTCTTGAATTTCTGGCTTCAAAGAACATATCGAGCAACTTGTAGGTCATCATCTTCACGAATGTTACACCTTGCTGTTAGTCGCAAAAATTCTTCTGTGTAACTTGCTACCGAGCGATTGCCTTGATTGCTGTCAAGTAGTTGCCGGTAGAGATTCTGAGTATAGTCACGTGGAAGAAACCGTTGTTGTAAAAGCTCTCTCATCAATGGCCAATTTTGAACTGGAGGATGGTGAAGGCGATAACGTTCTTCTCGTACATTTTGCCACCAAGCTGCTGCTCCTCCTCTTAATTTGTATGCGACAATGGCCACCTTTCTCTCGTCACCGACTTCCATGATCTCAAAGAATCGCTCAACCTCATTGAGCCAATCAAGGAATGACTCTATCTCCAAACTGCCGTTGAAAACTGGAATTTCAGCCTTGATCCGATATCCATCATAATCCTCTCGTCGGACAACATGGCCTCCATTGGGCTGGACTGCATTGACAACTGCATGTGGTTGGTTGGCCGGGGCAACAGGGCAACGGGCGCATCTGGTTGATGCGGAGGTCCACCATCACGTTGGGCAAGTTGTTGAAGGGAAACACGTATCTCCTCCACGGCGTTAGTTAAGGCAGTAACTTGTTGCTCCAGGTTGGTGCAACGTTGATCTGTGTTGGATTCTTCTGCCATGAATATCACTTCTTTTTTCTGATCTAGGTGCTTTGCAAAGGTTTTGATGGGTTTTTTTTTTCTTTTCGCCTTTAGGATCCTTCGTCGTCTTTGATATATTTCAATGCTTTTTGTCGCTTTTCAAAGCTTTTTGAGGTTTTTTTGTTGTTCGGGGAAAAACTTTGATATAAAGCTACAAGATTTTCAAAACAAATAATATAACAACAATTGCAATAAAAATAACAAGATGCAGCCTTTTTTTTTTTTTTTTCTCGATACTAAACGGACCAACTATGCTTAAGGTGACCAACTATGCTAAAGGTGGTACCTTTTGATTCAAGATCGCCAAAGAAATAAGCAAATAAACCAAAATTTGAAACAATGCTTTAGAATACCTGACCTGTGAACAAATAAGTTAAGAAAATTCTCATTGATTAATTGGTTACATTGATTGGAAGAATACCCTCTTAAATATTACAATGAGATGCAGCAGTTATGCAGCAATTATGGAGGATAGAATGATGACAATAAATGACAATAAATGTACAATATTCTAGAGTTATGTAGAATCGGATTCGGTGGAAGAATTATCTTCAATACGCCCCCGCAATCCCATGGGAATAGCATGAACATGGAGATTGGTCTTCAAGGTAGCAAAGCAAAGTGTACTCAACGGCTTTGTGAGTATATCGGCAACTTGGTCTTTGGAGGGAAGAAAGGCAATTTGAAGTTGACGTGATGAGACAAGCTCGCGGACATGGTGAAAGTCGATTTCGATGTGTTTGGTGCGGGCATGAAAGACAGGATTGGCAGAGAGATAAGTGGCGCCAAGGTTGTCACACCATAATATGGGCACATCAGGGACGCAGATGAGGAGTTCTTTGAACAATTGTTTGAGCCACTGCATTTCAGCTGCGGCGTGGGAGAGAGCCTTGTATTCTGCTTCAGTACTGCTTTTAGAAACAGTCTGTTGTTGTTTGCAACGCCAGCTGATAAGGTTATTACCAAGAAAGATGCAGTAAGCTGTGATAGAGCGTCGATCGTCAATATCTGCAGCCCAGTCAGCGTCAGAGAATGCATGAAGTTGGGAGTTGGACGATGCGGAAAGAAAGAGTCCTTCAGAGAGTGTCTGTTTGAGATAACGTAAGATTCGTTTAACGGCGATCCAATGCGGTTCACGAGGTGAATGCATGAATTTGCTGACGGCATGGACAGCAAAGGCAATGTCGGGTCTAGTGAAGCTCAAATATTGTAAACCACCAACAACACTGCGATATAATGAGGGGTCAGAGAAGAGAGAGCCATCGGTCTTAGAGAGGCAACAGTTAGAAGCCATAGGGGTTTGGCACGGTTTAGCATTGGCCATGCCAGCGCGTTGGAGGAGCTGTGAGATGTACTTGCGTTGGGACAGAAGTAATCCATCAGGAAGATGGAGCACTTCAATGCCGAGGAAGTAATTGAGTGTGCCAAGATCTTTGACGGGAAAATGAGTGCGCAGGAGAGAGATGGTGCGATCAACAAGAGCCGGGGAAGAACCTGTTATGATGATGTCATCAACGTAAATTAAAATATAAATATGATGAGTGCCTGCATGAAGATAATATAAGGATGTATCGGACTTGGAGGCTTGAAAGCCATGGGTATGGAGAACGGCGGTGAGGCGGGAGAACCACGCACGCGGAGCTTGTTTGAGACCGTAAAGACTTTTTTTTAGTTTGCACACATGGGAGGGATAATCCGGATGAATAAAACCCTGTGGCTGCTTCATGAAAATAGTTTCATTAAGAGAGCCATGGAGAAACGCGATCGAATGTCAACTGCTTTCACGGACCAACGGTTAGTAACGACAAGTGAAAGTAGTGTCGTATAATAACAGCTTGACCACCGGACTAAAAGTGTCAAAATAATCAACTCCTTCGATCTGGTGAAAGCCTTTGGCGACCAAGCAAGCTTTGTAGCGCTCGATTTGACCATCTGCATGACGTTTGATGCGATAGACCCATTTGTTACCGACAATGTTCATATTAGAAGTAGGCGGAACGAGTTCCCAGGTATCATTAGAGACTAAGGCATTGACTTCATCCCTCATTGCATCATGCCAAGGACGTGATTGGAAGGCTTCAGTGAAGGTTTTAGGTTCAATAGGATTGGCGTCAGTGTGAAAGGATTTTGGAGGAGGATACCGGACAAAATCCGGATGAAGAGCTTTGGGTTTGAGGGTGTTAGTGCGAGATCGAGTGGTCACAGGGTGAGGTTGATCAGCGGTAGAGGTGGACTCGGTTTCACCGGAGGAGGTGGACCCGGGTACAGATGATGAGGGTGCATGGTCAGGAATGGGGGAGGAAGATGGAGAAGAGTGTGGGGAGGTGTGGGCGATGGTTCAGGAGGAGATTCTGAGGAAGGAGAGAGAGTTGAGATTTGATGTAAGGATGGTAAGGATGTAGTGGAGGACCCAGGGGAGGTGGGGTCCGAAGATTGTGAGGTGTAGGGGAAGGTTTCTTCATCAAAGACAACATGGCGAGAGACATAGATACGACCAGTGGTGAGGTCTAGGCACTTATAACCGTGATGAGAGGGACTGTACCCAAGGAAGACACATGTTATTGAGCGAAAGTCCATTTTATGGCTGTTGTAAGGGCGGAGGTGAGGCCAACAAGCACATCCAAAAACACGAAAAAGGAGTAATCAGGAATGCGGTGATGGAGAGTTTCATAAGGGGATTTGTAGTCAAGTGTGCGGGTGGGGAGTCGATTGATAAGGTAAGTGGCAGTGATGAAGGCGTCTTCCCAATAAGGTATAGGTAAATTTGAGTGGGCGAGGAGAGCTAGGCCCATTTCAACAATAGTGCGGTGACGGCGTTCAACAGCTCCAACTTGTTCATGTGTGTGAGGGCATGATACACGATGTTGAATGCCAGTAGATATAAAATAGTCAGTGAGTTTTCTGTATTCACCACCCCAATCAGACTGAATGGATTTGATTTTAGTGTTAAATTGTCGCTCGACCAAGGATTGGAAGGCATAAAAAGTGCGTTCAACATCAGATTTAGCAGCAAGCGGATAAAGCCAAATAAATTTGGAAAAATCATCAACAAAACTGATATAGTACCGCGAGCCATAGATCGATTGTTCGGGACATGGACCCCATACATCAGTATAAATTAAATCAAGGGGAGCAGGGGAAGTAAAAGTAGATATAGGCAAACTTCGGCGGTGGCTCATGGCCATTTGACAAGCGGCACAAATAGACTGCTGACGAGGCAATGGTGCCTTTATTTGAGAAGACTGAAAAACACGAGCAATAATATCCGAGGAGCAATGACCGAGCCGTTGATGCCAACGGTTGGGAGAGAGAGCACGGGAGACATGAGCTTGAGCTGCAAATTTATTGAATGATTGGGAAAAATAATACAGTCCATCTGTGACATAGCCTCTATGTAGGACGTGGCCGTGCTCCTGCTCTTACGCGTGGCCGGGGGCGAAATTCCCGTGGACGGGGTCAAGGCAGATCGTCCACTCCGCCTCCTCAGTGCCAAATTTGTGACAAATTTGGTCACATTGCACAAGACTGCTGGCATTGATTTGAAGGTGGCTGTATTGGTGGTGGCCACCGTGGAATCGTGGTCGGAAGCCATGGCAGGCTGTTTAGAGAAGGACGAGGGAGGGAGAGGGAGAAGTCAAAAACATTTGCTCTGATACCATGTGAACAAATAAGTTAAGAAAATTCTCATTGATTAATTGGTTACAATGATTGGAAGAATACCCTCTTAAATATTACAATGAGATGCAGCGAGCTTATGCAAAGAATTATGGAGAATAGAATGATGACAATAAATGACAATAAATGTACAATATTCTAGAGTTATGTAGAATCGGATTCGGTGGAAGAATTATCTTCAATATGACCGAATGAATTTATAATAAAGCAAGGATGATTATGCAACCTGACAAAAGCACAATTGTGATAACCAAATCTTCAAGAAATCGTGGGATTAAGCCAGCGGAAAAAGAAATCAAGATTGATGGTGTCGATGTCCAAGTTGATACGAAACCTATGTCTCTGATACCAACTGATGTAGGACAGGACCGGGAGAACCAAGTTCGTTATCGCATTTAACGGACGAGGGTGATTGATATCGTTCAATCGGACGAAAAACTCAAGAACAAGCACAAGCCAAAAGGCTTAACAAGAGAAAACTCTTATGATTTTATTGATAGAAAGATGTGTTCAATACAATGAGAGCTATCTCTATTTATCGTGCAAAAAAGAACTAGAAATCTTCTAGAATAACTTGGCCCCTAAGAAATAAAATACTTGCTCCCTAATTTTCATAATTAAGGAAATAAAATCACATCAAATATTCCCTATTTATTATTCTCATAAAATAAAATAAAATACTAATAAATAATTCCTCATCAAATATATACATTTTCTAGAAAATCTTGTTCGAGTATTTATGTAATAATATACTTTTTTAAAATTATGTATCAAGTTCAAGTCGAGCAAGCTCATTCGAGATCCGTCAATTCATCAAGTTCCCTTACTAGACATCGATACATCTGATACGATTGTCTCTATCTTATGACTCCCCTTTCACCACCTTATATCCACAACTAGCTATTTTTTTATAGTGAAGTTCGTCCTTCCGACACCCAATCTCCTGGGGCTTCCGGAGGGTCCACTTGCCTCAGACCCCACAACCGCGGTCACAGGCCCAATGCTCAGCTAACCCGACTGTGAAATCCTCGGCGGGCCCATCTAGCGAGTACGAGACGAGAACGAGAACGAGAATCATGCCGCCGAAGCGGGAACTAGCTATGCCGCCGAAGCGGGAAAGATACAAGTACAATATACCATGCCGCGCGAAGCGGGAAGTACAGTACCATGCCACCGAGGTTGGACATGCAATGTCATTTGTACAAGATTTGTTTCATCACGTTATTATTATTAAGTCGAGAAAGTTAATAAATCATTTTTAAAAAAAAAAAACATATTAGATATCTATATATATCAATAATATATATATTCAATCAAAATACTTTGAAAATACTTAAAAAACACACTTAATTTTTATAGAAAATAAAATTGAACTCACCGTTGCTATATGACATTATAATAAAATTGAACTCACCGTTGCTATATGGCATTATGACTGTCTAATACACTTTTAATTTGATTCTTCATTCGTTTTCCAATTTCCTCAAACCAATCAACCATGACAACTTCCGTATGGTTATATGTATATATATCCATATTTCCTTTTTACATATGCAAGTGTCCAATAACCAACCCACAAATAACTTAATGCATCAAACTAACCCAGTATAAGTACCCCACGGTTTAAGAAATCTCAATATGACGGTTGATGTTAATTAGTACAAGATGATACGAATGGCATATACGGCAGTTGCAGCTCCCGTAGACAACGGAACGATGAGTACGTGGTAGTTTTAGACAATAACGATGATGAAGTTTTGTGGGCTGAATAATTTACTCGTGGTATATCGGCTTGAATAAGAAGGAAGATGTGATTGCAGCAGCTTATTTGTTGGAGATGAAATGACTATTGTCTTACCAGAGCATTTTTGAAACAGTTAACAAAAGTAGTTGTGATGGCTTTCAACATAGTAATGAGAAGGATGTGACTATGGTGGTGATTCTCGGCAACTGAAGACCGGCAGATTCTAGGATTCACCTCTGTATCATGTGAAGATGATGAAGCAGGCCTTATATATATATATATGGGAGGAGAGAGGAAAATTTTGGCTTTATATTTGTAAGCAATCACCAAGAAATAGTGTTTAATTTCCTCTATATATAATAAATAGATGAACTATGGGCTGAAAGGTGTAAAGTTGCCTTAATTTAATTTGTCGGCAACGGAAATGGAATTATGTCGAGGGTAAACGTTTATAAATACCAGTAACGTCAAATTATCAATTTAATACCCATTATTAAATCAACCCTAAAAGATACTTAAGCTAACGGCATTTAAGCATGCAAATAAAACTAATTATCATGCACTATATTCACCACGTGAATTGTATCATTTAAAGAAAAAAAATAATTCTTACCACTAAAACATTTATAATCACATAGTATCAAAATAAATAAGTAATAAACAACAACAACAATAATAATATCACCTTTATTATAAAATAATAATGTCACAACAAAATCATTTCTACGTTGAAAACAACATATATCACCAGATCTTAATAGTTAAAAATAAAATTAAAAATTATCTCAACAGTTATATAGAAATACCTATAAAGATCTTTATATAAATAACATGTAGCGAAAATCAAATGTTACACATCTTGTCTCTATCTACTCCAACAGATCCACCCAGTCCACCCGGTCCTGAACATAATGTTCCTAGTCCATCCCCAATCACTGATGTGTCTGCCTCACCATCCTCTAGTAGCTCATCAGCACCCAGTCCTCCTTCTGCCAATCCAACAGCCTCTCCTACACAATCTCCTCCTGCTAGTGATTCACCTATAGTCCCACCTGTCCCACCTCCATGTCCTATTCCTCCTCATCCTATGCAAACTAGGTCTAAAAGTGGAATAGTCAAACTTAGGGGCCGTTTGTTAAAACTTAAATCTGAAATCTGAAATCTGAAATCTTAAGTCTGAATATAATAAGTAACTTAAATCTGAAAATAATAAGATCGTTTGATAACCTAACACATCTGAAATCTGAAAAATATTTAATTTTATGATTTTCCCTTACAACATTTTTCTAAATTAGAGAATTATTTAATACATGTGAAGCATACATATATATTTCATTACAACAAACTTATGTTTCAATTTTTTTCAGCAAAATAAACTATAATGTAACTATAAAATTTTCACATATAATTGTGCGATGTCGTTAATAATTTGAATATTTGTGCTTTAATTCCATAACATTTGTAAAATTGTAAAACATTATAAAGTAGTAAACAATTATTACAAATAAAATATGTAACACATTATCATACCATTATATTATTATAAAAATATAAAGTCTGTAATAGTAGATTTGTAAATAAAATTTAGAAAGTGAAAAAGAAAACAAATGACGCTACATAAATAATGCAATATTATAATATATGACACATGTTTGTGAAAAATGAAAACAAATGAATATATAGATAATGGGATAACTATTTGAACGTGGAGGAGACACAACTTTTCAGCGTTAAGTGGTGTATTAACCACTTAAAATTTTCCACAGTTTTGCATAGCAAATTCAGATGCTCTTAATTAATTAAGTAGTGTTAAAATATTTTATCAAACACAACTTATTTTAATTGTCACTTATTCTTTTCAGAATAAGTGCTTAATAATGTTACCAAACAGGCCCTTAAACATTTCTTGAGTCTTGCAGCACAGGCTTCTCACCCTACTCAACATGAACCAAGTACAGCAGCAGAAGTTTTGGGTGATCCAAACTGGACAGCAGCAATGGAAGAAGTGTATAAAGCTCTTTGTGATAATCACACCTAGACACTTGTGCCTCCTCATCCTAACCAGAACCTGGTAGGAAACACATGGGTCTTCAAGATCAAGCTCAAACCTGATGGCAGTATCCTCAAACACAAGGCACGTCTGGTAGCCAAGGTGTTCCATCAACAGGCTGGTGTGGATTATACATATACTTTTAGCCCAGTGGCCAAGGCATCTACAATCAAAGTCATCTTGGCCTTAGCAGTCTCCCTACAATGGCCCATTCAACAGGTAGACATCAACAATGCTTTTCTAAATGGCACTTTACATGAGTCTGTTTTTATGCCCCAACCTGAAGGGTTTACAGACCCTCCAAATCACATTATGTCTGTAATTAAGCTCCAAAAAGCACTCTATGGCCTGAAACAGGCCCCAAGGGCCTGGTTTGAAGAACTCAGTACACAGCTCATACAATGGGGTTTTACTCAATCTGTATCTGACAGCTCTTTATTTTTCATCATGGATCCACTCTCTTATATATATTAGTCTATGTGGATGATTTTCTGATCACAGGCAATGGCCCTAATGTGGTACAGAAGTTTATTCTGAGACTGAATTCCAGGTTCCCACTGAAAGATCTAGGGAATCTGTCCCATTTTTTGGAAATGGAGGTCATGAGGGACAGAAAGGGATTGGTGATATCTCAGCAACAATATGCCTCCCAGTTACTGTACAGACTTGGCATGGATAATCTCAAGCCTTGCCCAAGTCCTATGATATCAGGCAAGATACTTACACCAACTGATGGTACACCCCTGTCTAAAACTGATGCTCTTGTCTATAGAAGTGTTGTGGGTGGTCTCCATACCGACCTTTTTACTAGACCAAATTTGGCCGTTAGGTGAACACCTTGAGTCAATTCATGCACCGCCCAACAAGTGATCATTGGGTTGCTCTTAAAAGACTGCTGAGATATGTTCCCTCAAATATGGCATTCATTTTAAAGCAACAGGTTCTATTGACCTTCAAGGCTTCTCTGATGCAGATTGGGGCTGCAATCCCTTTGACAGGAAATCTATTTCAGGTTATTGTGTCTATATTGGTTCATCTCTGGTTTCATGGTTGTCCAAGAAGCAACAGGTTGTTGACAGGTCCAGCACATCAAGTGAATATAGAGCACTTGCTCATCTAGCTGCTGAAAGTACTGTGGTTGCAATCTCTTCTTAAGGAATTGCACATCAGATTGCCTGCCATACCAGTCCTTCATTGTGATAACATTGGAGCTGAATCTTTAGCTAAGAATCCAGTATTTCACTCCAGAACCATGCACATTGACATAGATGTCCACTTCATTAGACATCATGTCCTGACCAAGCATATTCACATCAGACATATTCCTTCTGCCTTGCAACTTGCTGATGGACTCACCAAACCTGTTACAGGAGCTCAGTTTCTCTTCACCAGGAGCAAACTCAATGTTGGGCCTTCCCCATTTCGTTTGAGGGGGGCTGTTAAGGATAATGACAATGTTGTTATGGATAATGATAAGGAATAATTATTAGATATTGTGTGCCAAGTGTGTAATGTGGATAGGTGACATGTGTCACACCTAATCCACTCTAGATTGTTTTACAGTCTGCTTTATGTACCTGATCTTGGACCATTTTGGTACCAGCAACAATAATATTATCTTCTCCTAAATTCTAAGTCGAATCAGAAACTGTTTTCAAAACTCCTGCATTAAAATTGATAACAAAAGAAAACATTATGCGATTGACAACATGCATTTTATGGTACAAACTAATTTACCTTTCTCCTCACAGGTCAAAAGATCTGCCATTGCACAATTGGTGAGAAAAAACCAAAGATCAAATGTAGACACACACAAGAAGTTATAATGAATCAGCTAATTAAAAGCAGCAGAAAAATGTTAAGTTTCTTTGTTAATGGATAATCCAAAATAATGAAACTGGGACTAATATATATAGGAAGAACTGAAGAAGGAGGACACAATTTACCATTTGAATATTTTGAACGTTGGGCTAAAAATATTTCAAATGTTTTAATTGCTGGATTTGGCAATGAAAAAGCATTAAATATGGTGTGCAGTGAGTAATGGATTTCCCAAGGATTTTGCCGGCTGGTTGATATACTAGCACAATGGTTTTTTAATGTTCTCCAGAAATGAATAAATATGCAACGCCAATATTATGAAGTACGAATACAGATACGTGGGTACAGTTATGAGGTTACGTGGTTACGGATATGGGGTTATATATAAAGTGGGTGTGGGAATTTCAAAAAATATAAGATACGGGTATGGTGGGCAATTGTGGTAGTAATTCTATCGTTTGGATAAATATTCATTAGTTATCTAAGAATATTTACTCACTTTAAAGTATGTTTCTTCATTTCACATATTCAAGTTATGAATATGAGACACGTTACTAAACAGAAGTATCCATTCATCATAAGAGGCAATGATAATGTGATTTATTTATTTATTATTATTAATGTTCCCACATATATGCATGCATGCCTTATGATATATGTACTCCTCCGCTTTTTTAATCATCATCAGAGAAGATTCACATGATTAAAAAGTAATTAATATGTCTTAAATAGAGTATAAAATGACTAAATTGTTGTAACGCCCCCAGACCTGGCGTCTGGTAGCGCTACATAAGCCATAAATTGTCCGGTCAACTGCTTAGACTGTCGTCCTCGCTGGTCTAATAAGCTTAACCTAAGTTGACAAGATATTTTATGTCTCACACTTATATGGAGGTGAGCTTTTCGCTAATTTCCGATGTGGAATTTTACATTCTCACCCCTTAGAAGGATCAAGGCCTCGCCAGACAAACAAGATCTGGTCTGGATCGTCCTACCGGAGGCAACTACACCATCTTTCTTATACGGTGCGGCGCTTATGACCGTCGATAGTCGGCTTTGATACCATTCATAACGCCCGCACTCACGGCGCTGGTAGCGCTACATGAGCCATAAATTGTCCGGTCAATCGCTTAGATCGTCGCCCTCGCTTAGTCTAAAAGCGGCTAACCCAAGTTGACAAGATATTTTATGTCTCACACTTATATGGAGGTGAGCTTTCGCTAATTTCCCAATGTGGGATTTACATTCTCACCCCGCCTGAAGGGATCGACGTCCTCGCCAGACGGCCAAGATCGGTCTGGATCATCCTACCAGAGGCAACTACACCATCTTTCTTATACGGTGCGGCGCTTAGGACCGTCGATAGTCGGCTCGATACCTGATTTCATACGCCCCAGCACTTCGGGCCTGGTAGCGCTTAAATGAGTCATAAATATCCGGTCAACATTCTTGACCGTCAGCCCCGCTGGCCTGATGCAAAAGGCTAACCCGAGTTGCCCAAGTTACAATAATTTTTGTTTTTTTAAACTAGGACTTGGAGCCAAATAAGTAGGTTTTTTTTCTTCCAAACCCATGACTATCACACACAGTTTTTTTGTTTTATTTTTTTTTATATATTTTTTGGTTACTGTTTTTTTCGAAGGGCGAGGGCCTAAAATTTGTTTTGACCCCGAGCCTAAATTTGGACAGGGACGCTCCTGCAACTGACTAATTAATACAGAGAGTAGTCCTTTCTTCCTAAATAGAGTTGCGATTGAATCAGGATACTTGCGAAGTACTGACTAATACAAAAATGAAATTCACAGCCACCACAACATATTCAATCTATGTTTTTCATAGATTTTGTTGGTTTAGATCAAGTATGCTGACTTGTGCTCACTGCTACAAATTAAGGCCGCCTTTACTTTAGAGTGCACCAGTGACTCCAAGGACAGAGACTTCTGCGATGATGCATTTTTTTTACCAAAGATAAATATATAGACACGTGACTGCCTTTTCCTGCATTGTTTCCCGTGGGGTGCACCTTTATTTTCCTGCATACCAAAACCACAACCACAACTGTGTTACGCGTTGCAGGGATAATCTACATACGATGAGGGGGCAAGTGCCCCTGATGAGATACGTACGCTTGTTAAACCAAAAACATATTCATGTTAAAAAAAGGTCGAGCCATAGGCAAATAACAGTGCTGCAGCTTTATGAATGATATGTAAATCGAGGATTACTGAAAAGCTATGCAACTAGCCACTAGGGATATATATGTTACATGTAATTAGCTTAATTTTCAACAAAATAAGACGTCAATTATTCAAACACCATTGCACCAATTATTACTTGAAGAATACAGTCGCCTTCCATTTGTAACTGTATGTGTTCATGACAAGCAATTTATTATCAAACTTATCATTTTGTATAGTAAGACATTGAACACTTACCTTGGAGAGTGTAGTAGTTGTCTTTGTTTTGGTCGAGGAGGAAACCTCTAAAAATTGCATGAACATTCTACCATAGATGAGGCAAACTACCCTCTGACACCATCAGTAAACGGAGATGTTATCATTACCATTTCTGGATTTGTTTCCCTTTGGATATAAAATCAACTTCCTGCAATTAATTATTCATACATATTAAACATGGCATCACGAGAGCCAAATTGTTAACCGAGTATATCTTAATGGACACATGTCATCAAATGGGTGATTGGGATCATATGTGTTAATTCTCAACCATTGAATATAAGATTAGTTTGATTATCAAATTTTCCGTATATATATATATATATATATATATATGCAACAGTTAGACCATTCTAGGAAGTACCATTTATACCCTCCAGCTTGAAATTCTGCACTGCTGTATTTCTTTACTTTATTTTTCACCAATAATGAAAACCCTTCTAATTTTACTGCATAATGAATTGGTGGCGTATCAGAAACTGCCCTTACAATCCCTGCAGTAGAATTGAGATCAAAAAGCAAATATGATATACTAAAATGACATACATTATGTCATATAATAGAGATATATAAGGAGAAACAAAGAAAAAAACATCTTATAAACATTACACTTAATATGATGGTTGAATCATATGATCTCTTCGGTGTTTTTTAAGCTGTATCAATAATTATAGTATTCATAAACGATAGATAATTTACCTTCTTCCACACCAATTATCTGATCTGCCATTGCACAAGTTATATTATCGAAATTGATAGCAATAGCACTGCAAAAATATGAGGCAAGTGTCCTGAAGGACAAGAAATGTGTAGTAATATGAGAAAATGACAAGTTAATTTATTTATTGTTTGTATGGATAATGTGAAACTAGGTTGACCAAATTACCCTCTCATAATTCTATCTTCCAAAATCTTAAAAACATCCTTTCACGAAATCTGCGCAATCACAAAACCTAATTAACTGCACAATCTAAGTCAATCAAACGGGAAAAAAAAACTATAAAAAAAAAAAAACAGTTTTCCTTCCAACCATATCGTCAACGCTGTTGGAAATTGAAAAAAAAAATATGAACGGCGAATTCAAATTGAAAATCTAAACAAATATATGAACAGCGAATTCACGGTTCAGTCCGTAGGATTTTTGTGAACCTTAACAGTAGAAGATTGCGGCCAATCCACCTCCTATCGGTTTGTGAGTAGCTATCAAAAATCCATGTTGCGTCGATGGAGATGATCAAACAGAAATATGGGAGCAGTGACACTGACTCACACGAATCAGAGACGGACACGGATGAAGAGACGATTGAGAAAGGATAAATTTTCGAATTTTGTATTCGAATTCCTATGTCATTTTTTGTATGTTTTTTTTTCTTTTGATGTAAATGCTTCGATAGTGACATTAAAGTTATGGTGTATGGCATATGGAGGATGAGAATCTTGTATGATTGTTGTACGAAAATGATGTGAATTCGTTGAACCGTGCAGTGATAGTGAAGTGTCAGTGAATTATTTGTAGTGAACTTTTGAGTTGGGACATTGGTTTGAATGGAGCCATTAGAGTTAGTGTCACTACACCAATAGTGTATTACGTATGAAATGTCACTGAATGTATCAAGCCTTGTTGTTGGAGTGAAATTAGTAATGATAAAGTTGTAGGTTAATGGAACAGACTAAGAGCTAGGTTTCAGCGGTGGTGTTCACAGGATGAACGGTGCATCACTTTTGCTGCTTTATATTTATTTTTTTATGCAAAGTACTTATATGTGATGTGCAGTGTCTCTTGAATCTGTACTCTACCCCTCTGGTTGTTTTAGTTTGAGATTTCATAGTACAATCTACTTTTGTTATTGTCATGAAAGATGATGCGGTTTTGTTTTAAAATTAAAAAGAAAAAAGTTGTAGGTTAATTTGGATTAAAACATAAATTCAGAATAGCGTTTAGTGATGACTAATGTAGTGACTGTGGTCATCTTATAGTGTATATTGTTAGTAAATCAACCTGCACTTGCTACAGTTTGATAGCATTATGACCCACTTGAGATGGAAACACAATGGTTGGAATGGTCCATTGATTAACTAAAAGAAATTAAAGGAAAAAAAATTGAACCAGTGACACCAATTCGTAAAAGCACGGTGACATGCTAGCAGTGACACCAGAGATGAAGTGGAGGACGAGGCAGTGACACATGGTTTGGGCTTAATCAATTGTCACCGCATCTGTCGGTTAACGACAATGTACCATCCATGTGTTTCTTTGTTTCGAATACCATTGAATGAATACGTTGATACAGATTAGCTTACGTGAACAGACCAACGTTGTTAATGTAGTGAAGTAATGTCTTTGATTGACGATGACAAATTATGTCACCTTAATGATTTGAGCCCTAATTTAATCTAGTGATGAACACACAAGAACCCTAATGCCAAAAAGGAATGAGGGGTGGATTTTATGTATCTTGGTGAGTCCAAGATCAGTATCTTGGATTGCCTACGTATCTGTTCGGTTCCGAGGGAATCAAGCCTACGTAGTTCTGGATTGGGGGTATTTATAATGACAATACTTGCCTAAACCCTAAGGTTAAGTCGGCTTATGTTATTGTCATCTTTACCCTTAAATGGGCCTTGACCCTTGCCCAAGCTATCGCTGTGGGTGGGCCTGGACAGCTGGCGCGGACTCTGTCCTCGATGTCGATACTACCGACTTGCGGTGATCGACCCTAGACTCATTGTCCTACACTGCTAGCTGGTGTGGACTCTATCCTTATGGACTTGTCATCTCACACTGCTCGATAGTCGATAGTCGTAACCTGGAGTCGATTAGATGGCCCTAGCCTCGATCCTGGGTCTCGACATAAGTATGTTGTAGCTTGTTCATAGGGTGATGACCAACCGATAGACGACACGTGGAGGGAGTGAAACCCTGTATCGTCATAAGCCCCCCAGACTTGAGTGAGGTGATTCCCGTTATCCGAGGTCGAGTCTGTCACACTAACCGTCGTCGAGTTGGGTCTCCATTTGGGCGGGCTTTTTCCCGCCACTTGTTAACCCTAACTGCCTATTGCAACGTGGCACGATATTTGGCATATGAAACGCTTCGAATCCCGTAAAAGACGCGTCACTGCCTTGATTGTCGCAATTTCCAGGGGGTTATAACTCCCCATCCCCCACGTCTTTTCAGTTCATTTGCAAATCTTTGTTAGCATATATAAAGGAAGAAGGGACAAAGGCTGCTGCAAAACCTCTTTGCTATTTTCTTCATCTCATTCTCCAAACTCCAAAACACCAAGTAAGATCCTGTCTTTTATCTTAGTGTTGTCCATCTTTTGTTTGATTTATCTATGTCAAGTAGTAGCAGTGCGACTGAATCAGATAGGGGTAGTGAAACGCCCATTCATAGCCGTTCTCAGGTACCTGCTACTGCCGATCATCTTCTCCGGCAAGAGTCCGGCGAGCCTTCAGCTTCCTCTCCTCCTGTCCCTAACCAGCCCAAAAAACTAGTAACAAGGATGGATGGAAAGGGTGCTAAGGGATGTCTTAGTACACTTACTCCAGAGGATATTGTTGAAATCCGTGAGAAGTATAGCATCGTTGATCCTCCGTTCGAATCTCGACTCCCATCAGGCCTGCATCGATTCGCGGATGAGCCCCCAGAGGGATTTTGCACCGTTTATGAAAATCAACTGGCGAGTGGACTAAGGTTTCCACTCTGTCCAAATTGTTACGCCATCCTTCACCATTATGAGATAAGCGTCTCCCAACTCGCTCCGAACGGCGTCAGAACTCTAATGGGGTTTATAATCGCATGTCGAGTGGCGCAAGTCTGCTTCTCAGTGCCCGTGTTCTTATTTTATTACAAGATGGTTGCCACACCTGACAAGTTGTGGTATTCCTTTCAAAGAAGGGCTAATCGGCATGAGTTCATAACCAAGGGGCCTTCTTCTCACGGGGAGTGGAAACCCCGATTCTTCTTTCTACGTCATGGCCTGGATAACCCTTACATCGGACAGTGGAGGTCAAGAGAGGGGAAACAGGACAAACTTGGGAAGGGCCCTGTTCCCCACGAAGCCCGACTCCTGGGTGGACATAACTTCGAGGTGTGTACTCGAGACCTGAGTCTCCTGTATCACCTGGCCCATTTGGAGGAAGCTGGGCCGATGCCATATGTGGGTCTTAACGTCCCAGATCACGAGAACCGTAGGATGTTCCCTACTTGTCTGCTTTTACATATGCGTCATTTGTCGTGTTTGATGACTTGTTGCTTGTTTTGTTTATCGATCGGACTAACCTGTCTCTCTCTGTTTTGCAGTGGGCAAATTCTCCAAGGTTACCAACCCCCAGCGCATTCCTGAGTCGACGGTCGTGGCTGCTCCACCTCTCCAGGGTCAGGCCACTACCGACTTGCCAGTGGCTGAGACCAGTGTGCCTTCCTCTTCCCGAGAGGAGGTCGTCCATCCACCTAGGAAAAGCCTGCATGTAATCGAGTAAATGCCGCCGCACTGATCGATGAAGTCCCATCGACCACCGGCGAGCTAAGCGTCGATTCGGCTCTCTTGAGATGAAGGCGAGGAGGAGCCTATCAATCGACCTCGAATATCGAGGTTAATGTTGAAGAGCCGGGCGGTGCAAACAAAGAAAAGACCATCTGTTGCCGAGGTGGTGAAGGAGCGGCCGAGAGTCGAAGAGGAAGAGGTCGCCGAGACCTCCACCGAGTCGAGGATCGGTCATGCATCGGGTTGCCGATGACTATCTTTGGCGTGGCGGCGAGGGGACTCGTCCTTCGTCTTTGCGAAAGTTAAATCGTCTCGTAAGTCGATTCTTCTTTTCATATTAGCTTCTCTCGGGGCCTATGCCTTAACCATTTTTTGATATACTCTTTATGTTTTGTAGAATACCCTCGTTGGTCGAGAGGCTGCCCGACGGCTGGCCAAGACTGGAGAGTCGGCTGACGAGATTAAGAAGGAAAATGGCAGACTGCTTCAAGACAACGTTGCCAAAGGCGCTGCCCTCTCCGCCGTGAAGAAACAGTATAATGAGTTGAAGCTCGAGTCGGTCGCCGAGCTCGAGAAGCTGCAGAATAGGTTGGTGGTCACAGAAGCAAAGTGGCCACTCTTGAGAAAGAGGCTGGCAGGCTCTTTGGAATGAGTTGGACCGGTGGTGTGGTGAGAGAAGCAGCGGGGTAAGGAGGCTGGTGAAAGCGCATCATGATTTTGAGAAAGTGCATGCATGGCACAAGGCTTCGTTGGAGGACGTGGCGAGACTTCGACATGAACGGGACACGCTGCGAGTCGAGTTGGATCAAGCTCGCGCCCAACTCGAGACTGCTACAACTGACGCGGTTAAGGAGTATCGGAAGTCGACCAGCCTGGAAGATGATTTAGAAGTGATCATGCGCGCTTCCATGATGGGTGGATACACTCTGGCCGTGGATCAAATGAAAGAGGTCATTCCGAGCTTCGACATGTCGACTCTCCAAACGCCGATGTTCTACAACCCCGACTCGGAGAAGATGTACGACCAGTACTTTGAAGAGTTTCAGCGGGGTGAGTCTTTGGCTGTAAAGTATGCCCCTTCTACTTCTGCCCCTGCTCCGACTGTCGCCGATCCGACCTCTGCCCAACCGACCTCTGCGAATCCTGATCCGACCCCTGAAGCTAACCCCTGATCTTTATCTTCTACACTTTAAATTTGAAACTTTGTAATGATATTCTTTTGAAAATCAACTTTGGCTGGTATTTCGACCTGGCCACATCTTGTAACAACTATGCTTTGAACTTAACTTGCTTTGATTTTGTAATTTAAGTTGTGTTTGCTTTCTCATTATTTTGCTTGTCTTCTTGATGCGTTATAGTCTTTCGCTTGTCGAGCCTCTCTCGCTCTGTTTGCTACTCGCTACTCACTTTATTAAATCGTTCTTATTCGTCATTCTTATTATTGATATCGTGTTGCCCCCAAGTGTATTATGAACCCTTGGTTCTTATTACACTTGAGATTGATGTTCTTGCCTTAGTCTTTTGCCCCTTAGGCTTAGTTGACCTTTGGTGAGCATTTTAGTGTAAAGCTGCCCACGATCTTTGGTCTTTTTAAGCTACTCGAGCTCTTTTGACCATCGGTAGGGACAGGTGGCTGACTATCTCGAACCGTCCTTTATCTAGGCCTTTTTAGCCCTCTCTGGGCTCGTTTAGCTTCGACTTGGGCAGGTGGCCCGACTATCACGAACCGTCCTTTGCTTAAGCCTTGTTTGCCTCTTGGGCTCGTTCGGCTTTTAGCTTGGACCTTTGGCCCGACCATGCGAACCGTCTTTATGCCGTTGCATTAAATCGCCCGATTAGGCTAACTCTGCTTTGGCTTGTCTAGATTTCCGACTTGTGGATTTCTCTATTCGTTGTTGATTATGAATATTGAGTCTTTTATTGAGTCTTTTAATTAGTCTTTTATTATCCCACATTGGTTAATTGTCTTTTATATTTATTATTATTTTTAATTATTGTTATTTTGTCCCACATTGCTAAAATGGCAATTGGACTTGGAGTCTGTAGCCTATATAAGGCATTTCCTTGTATTTGAATAGGTAGCTTATTATTGAATCAAAAAACTATTTTGGTTGAAATTCGAGAGATTGAATTTTCATCATAAAAACTTTCGGAGAGATTGGGTTTCTTTCAAAAGTTTTGAAGATTGGACTTCTTTCGATTATCTGAGATGGGGTAATTGGTTGGTGTTCTGAGATGGGATCACCGTAGTAAATATTACGAGATGGAGTATTTACATATCCTTTTTGTTATTTTAGTTTATATATTCAAAATCCATAAAAATATACTTTTCAAGCTGAATCGTTTGCTATGCTTTAATCAGCGATCCTACGAGATTCGGTTTACATCAAGTGGTATCGGAGATCGAGGCGATTAAAGCAACAACAATTTTTCTTGCGTTTTAACGAGAAAAATCTGCTGCGTTTTCGGAGTTGAAGTCGGCGTTCTTGTTTCCCAAGAACCCTAATCGCAACCGCCCGTTTGAACCTAATTGCTGCTACATATTACAATCGCTGAATTGCTGCATATTACATCAAGGAACCTACGTATTGAGGTAAATCAGGCGTGACATATTATTCTTGGTGAAACCTAATTTTCTGCTCTTGAAATCTGACTGTCCGACTTTGTTTCCAATCGTTCCTATATTCAAAACAAGTCTAAAAATCCTCAAAATTTACCAGTAGATAGAACATTGTATTGGCTATCTTTTGTCTCTTTGGCACTTTAGCAAATTCGGATTTTATCTTGATCAAATTTGGATCGGAATATTCTGCTCGATTTTCTGGAACAGCTTGTAGTCGACTTTGTTTTTAAGGAGTTGTGGTGGTCGGAATTGAATGAAATTTTGTGAGCACATAGGAAATTCATTGTTCTACAACTTTGATTCTTTGAGTTTTTCAGAATCTCGACCGGTTTGCACAATAGTCGCCGTCACCTAGTTGACTGTTTCTGTCAAAACCCGTAACCGAGTGACCTGTTTACGAATTCGATTTGAGTGGGTTATACCTGTCAAAAATTCTGAAACTTAACAGTCTTAACCACAATTTCGTTCTCTACAATTTTGTTCTTTGTGTTTTCAATTCCATACCCTTTGGTCGTGACAAGAACCTAAATTATTGCTGGGACGAAAATTTTTGTTGGGAAATTTACTGCTGCGTTTTCTTGAAGAATTTTCTTCTTTGCGTTTCAATTTTACTGTTCTTGAAGTCGTAATTCTTCATTCACAAGAACCTAGTAGCAGCGCGTTCAAAACCCTAATTTGAGAGGAACCTAAGTATTGAGATGAAGTTGGGTCGAGGTGGTATGTTACGTTACAATGGTTATGAGTGCTATATGGAATATGATCGAACTGGATTATCCGGCTGCTATCAAGAAGGCCGGCGCTGAATTTGTCAAGGAACAAAATGACTACTTAGCGAGCAAAGGCGCATCTGAGCTGCGACATTGGCATGATAATTTTGCAGCGAGTTGTCACGTATTGAACAACTCTTGAAAGGATATATTGCTCGATCGAGCGAGGCGAAAAGCGGAAGTTGAGCGTGCGAGCAGCTAGAAACGATCCGCCTGGCGGAGAACAACGAAGTGAGAAGCGAACAAGCGAAATTAAAGCGTGCGAGCGTTGGAGAAATTAGGCGCCTGATGGAAGGCGGGCGATGACTTTTTCTTTATCACGGATTGTGTAACACGTGAAGAAGCTATGGTGGAAAACCGCCCAAATTCTCTCCTTCACGTGCTCAATCGAATAAGCAGAGTTATTCCCAACCCCCTACGGCTGTGGTACACGAGGAGGAAGAAATTCTTATTGTTGATTCAGCCACGGAAGAGTTCATTGAGGTTCTAATGCACTTACTAATGATGTTGTTCGATTGCTACTATTGATTCTCCTTTACGGTACCCGACCATTCGGCGAGATTGCCGGCGTCAAGGTGGATATTAGTGTTGACCCGATCACTATGCCCGTGGACTTACTTGCTGAATCGATTGTGGTCTATCCGGGGGCCGAACGGTGCAATCCGATGGTTCAAAGGTGCACTCGGCAATTTTAGTTCTTGATTTGAAGGCGTTACAAGCGCCCGTGTATATGTGGATCCATATTTACTGACATTGCCGCCCTTTGGATTTTGTTGTCGTTGATTTCTCCACTCGCACCATTCCATGTTTTGCGATGTTGTGATTACGAGTTTCTCTGTGGTTGAGTGGGCGTATGGAAGCCACGATATTTGTGTTCGATCCGGGTTGATTCGAGGACGAATCCTTTTGAAGCGGGAGGGAATGATGTAGCCCAATTCAAGAGGAATATTGAGTCTTTTATTGAGTCTTTTAATTAGTCTTTTATTATCCCACATTGGTTAATTGTCTTTTATATTTATTATTATTTTTAATTATTGTTATTTTGTCCCACATTGCTAAAATGGCAATTGGACTTGGAGTCTGTAGCCTATATAAGGCATTTCCTTGTATTTGAATAGGTAGCTTATTATTGAATCAAAAAACTATTTTGGTTGAAATTCAGAGATTGAATTTTCATCATAAGAAACTTTCAGAGATTGGGTTTCTTTCAAGAAGTTTTCAGAGATTGGACTTCTTTCGATTATCACGAGATGGGGTAATTGGTTGGTGTTCTGAGATGGGATCACCGTAGTAAATATTACGAGATGGAGTATTTACATATCCTTTTGTTATTTTAGTTTATATATTCAAAAAGCCATAAAAATATATACTTTTCATTCTTTGAATCGTTTCTTTGTGCTTTAATCAGCGATCTACGAGATTCGGTTTACATTCTCGAGATACATCTTAACCATGGACTCACAAAAGATTTCCGATAGAGGATGTAAAGTCGGCATGTCTCGAGTGGATTGTAGTCGAACTTTTCTAGATTGTATGCCTTATCGGTGGTAGTATTCCGTCTTTGATTGTAACACGATTTCCAATCCGTCGGCCAGCGGTATTGGTCACCGTAGTGCCACTCATCCGACACCCGATCGTGGCGATTAAGCTGCATAACATTCCTGCGAGAAAGAAAATAAACATTCACCATTCATTATTTTAAAGAAAGTATTAAAGTGAATACAAGTATCACGAAGAAAATGAAAATTATCACGGAGCGTCAAAATCTTTAAAATTTAAAAATTCCAAATAATGTAGAAAACATGTATTGCGCATTACAGTGGCTCTCTCAAACCCATGACATCCCGACAACAAGCAAACATCCATAAAGTACACCGCTTAGAATCACTCTCCCGTAAATGGATCATAAGCGAGGTCAAGCGAAAGTACAAACCGTCAACTACAAAGTTGGTAAGAATAAATCTAGTGTACAAAAGTAAAACCAACTCGAGAGAGGTACTACACTTATGAAGGACCCAACCAATCTATAAAAATTCACGACATTTTGCCCATGCCGGATACCAAACATCACAACTAGCCACCTAAAGGTCCCGAATGTGCACATCCCTCAAAAAGGTAAAGCCACAGAGGAGGTCTACAAGGTCATCAAATAGTACCCGTACTAGATGGACCATCACGTCTTTGGTGCAAGGAAACCTTCCGGGTTCCCGGCTTTGATCTACTACCACTATCCGGCCCGACCACATCCTTTCATGCTGCTCCCCACGACCACGTAGGTCAGAGCCGTGAGAAACCTTGCGGGGTTTACGGCTTTGGGAGCTTCCTACTATCGGCCCAACCACAGAGGTCTACGAACCTCAATGCCTGACACGAGTCCCGCAATGATATCAAAGCCTCACGACTCATCAAGCCCAACTTACCATACATATTCCAGCCCAAGACTTATCAACAACCCACAAAGAAGGAAAACAACATGCCATTTGGGCGCCCGTGCAGAAGACGAGCAGCCGTCCAAGGACTCCCCGGGCCTTCGTCCAAAGCGATCCAGACGCCCGTCAAAACATGTGATTAGATCACGAATGTAAAAACAACCCCTCCAGGCGCCCGTCCGAGTAACCCAGGCGCCCGTCCAAAACCAACTCAATGGGCGCCCGTCGAAAAATCTGAGCGCCCGTCCACTTTAAGCAGATTAGATCACGAATGTAAAACAACCCCTCCAGGCGCCCGTCCGGTAGCCAGGCGCCCGTCTGGGATGAAATCAAGGCGAGGCGCCCGTCCGGAGGCTTGGGCGCCCGTCCACACAGTTTCATCTCGAACCCTAACAATTTTCTCGCAGCGATTAAGGCCGTTTTCCAGCGAGCGACGGCCAAAGCAACCCTTAAGCCAGAAAACCCCGTACAAAGGTATCATATCATTGTAGATTTTAACTAACACAAAAACACACTACTAGGAGCGTTTAACACACAAAACCGTGGCACACAAGCATAGAAAGTCTTAAATTAAACTTTTACGACATCAAGTTAAACTTTTGTGACATAAATTATCCTTACGAATTCTTGCGTTCTTGAAAGCCTTGCTAAGCTAAAGCGATCCTCAGCTGAAGCTCGAATCTATAAAGCAGATTCGCGGCGGCGAATTCCTAAACACCAAGGAGAGATTTTTTTTTCTCTCCTTCCTCCTCCTAAGCAAGTTAGCGGACAAGGGAGGGTTTTGAGGCTGAAATTTTTTTGCTTAGGGAAAATAAGGGAGAAAAGAGGGTGAAAAATCCTTTTATTAAGTGATTAAAACTCCTTATTAAAACTCCTTTTTAATTACTAATAAATCCCTTCATAAAAATTATTAAATCTCATAATTTCCCGAATAATTAGATCCTTTATTAATTAATTAGTAAGTCAAAATTTGGGATATTACATCCTCCCCCACAAAGACAAAAACTTAGTCCTCGAAGTTGAGGTTAAATACCGAGGCGTTGATCCACCCCACTTAAAACACCCTTAGTCCCGAAGATAAGCAAAAGGACTTAACGTGCAAGGCTTGAAAATTGCATACCTTAGGAGAACAAATGTGGGTATACATCGGCATGGCATCCTCGGCTTCCCGTATGCGCCTCCTCGGTGGCATGGTTGAACCATCAAGAACCTTGTGATGCTAACCTCCACGTCCCACTTGTTTTCCGTACTTTGGTATCTAATACTCTGTGCGGTACCTCTTCGTAAGTCAAGGATTGATCGAGTTCAACGACCTCCGGTTCGATCAGCGTGAGAAGGATCACTCCACGTACTTGCGCCAATTGGGATACATGGAACACGTTATGCACCTCCAACGCGGTGGCAGAAGCGAAGTCGATATGCCACTTCACCTATGCGGTCCAGACCTGCGTGGCCTGGCCCCACGTGCTTGGGACTCAACTTCCGCGCTTTCTTGCCAGCGCATCACTCCTACGGTTGGTGATACTTTTTCGTAGCAAATACTTTGTCGCCCACGGCGAACTCAATATCCCGTCGGTGTAAGTACTGCATAGCTCTTACCTGCCTATCACGGGCGGCCTTCATCTTTTCTCGGATTATACACTTTGCTTAATCGTATCTTGATCATCTGCGGTCCCAAAATCTTTGCCTCAGACGAATCGTCCCAACAAACAGGACTTTTGCACTTCCATACCATAAAGTGCCTCAAAAGGTGCCATCTTATCTTGGCATAGTGCTGTTGTTGTATGAAAACTCAATAAGATCAGGCTTTTCCTCCAAGAGCCTTTGAATTCTAACACACATGCCCTCAACATGTCTTCAAAGTTTGTATGGTCTCTCCGTCGACCATCATTAGCAGGGGTGAAAAGTGTATGCTCATTAAATAGCTCCGTCCCCAAAGTGCACACCTTAGCTCTGCCAAAACCGAGATATGAATCTGCATCTCTATACGACACAATCTTCTTTGGGTATACCATGTAGTCTCCGATATTTCTCGGTATGCCACCAGCCAACTCCGTCTTACTCGAAGTGTCTTTCCTTCGGGATGAAATCGCCGCTTTGAGTCGATCTATCACAGACCCAAATCATATTATTCCACTTTAGGGCTCCTCGGTAATCCGCATACAAAATCCATAGAGATGGAATCCCACTTTGAACCGGCACATCCAGCAGATTGCGGCGTACCAGTGACGTCGATGTTCAATCTTGACCAACCGACAAGTCAAGCACTTTGACACAAATTCTGCTACCTCGCGTTTCATATTGGGCCACAAAAGGTTTTCTTGAGGTCTTTATACAATTTGTCTCCTCCCGGATGAACCGAATAAGGCGTACTATGAGCTTCACTCAAAGATCAACCTCTTGAGTTCTTCTTGATCAAATTGTGGTACGCCCACCGACCCTTAAACGGATACTACCATCCTGCGTGTAACGTAAAATCGGCCGCTCCATCTGTACCAATCTTGGCCTTCTTTGCCTCAATTACCTGTCACCCACTTGTTTCAGCCCGGATCTCGGCGTATAATTCGGGTTGCAAGGCAAGAAGTCGCTTTTATCTCACTTTACAGGATGACACAAATATCCGTGCGGTCCAACTCTTCTATAATCTGATCCGAGACTACTTCCTGCTTTGGAATGAATCGATTTCCGACTCAGCGTCCATACACTACATTGGCCTTCCGCCCATTGGTATTGGTTTCCATGTCATAATCTTTAATTAGTTCCAACCAGCGCCTCGCATTGCGTATTGAGCTCATACGTATGTAAATATATGTACTTGGACTCTTGTGATGAAAACACCTTGAAAGTTATTCCATACAAATAGTGTGTCGCCATATCTTGATCCAGAAACCCCACAGTTTGCCAACTCTAAAGTCGTGGTCGGTGGTTACTCTCGTATGGTTTGTTTGCCTCGTGCATCTGTGATCACTCGTCTCCGTTGCATCGATCGCATAACAGACCATTCTTCGACGCATCGGTATAAACCTCAATATCCTCATTTACCCTCTGGTAGTACTAAAATAGGAGCTGTAGTCAACCGTTCCTTAGCGGTTAGAGCAGCCTCCTCACATTTTTCATCCCATAAGCGGTTCTCTTTCTTCGTTAATGGGTCATCGGCCTCGCAATCTTGAAAAAGTCTTTTACAAACCTTGGTAATATCAGTATAGAACCCCAGAAGCTTGAATTTCATAACATTCTTAGGTGTTGGCCATCTCGTCACCACCTCTATCTTGCTCGGGTCAGCGGATACAACTGTCTTTCGAGACAACATGCCCCAAAAATGCCCTCGTTCGGCGAAATTCACATTTACAGACAATTTCGCATCTGATTGTTTCTCCCGCTAAAATCGCAATACCAGCCTCGGTGCTCGGCATGTTCTTCCTTAGTCTTAGAGTGAACCAGGATGTGGAAGTCAATAAAGACTACTACAAAAGCTGGTCCAAGTAGAATTACGAATACCGGTTCATCAAATCCATAAGCTAACAGTGCGTTGGTCAATCCGAAAGGCATGACCGTGGTTACGTAATATCCGTGCACGATGCACGAAATGCGGTCTTTGGAATATCCGCATCACGCTACCGGGTGGTGATACCTGCGATGCCAAATCAATCTTGAGAAAATACACCCCCGTAGTTGGTCAGACAAATCATCGATCTAGGTAGCGGATACTTGTTCTTCAGCGTATGGCGTTGTTGGTTCCATTAATCAATACCACGACCGCATACTACCATCATTCTTAACTACAAACAACACGGTGCTCCCCATGGTTACACTCGGTCGGATATACCCTTATCGGCGATTCTTCCAATGTACCTTTAGTTACGCTAATTCCTTAGGTGCCATACGATAGGGTGCTTTTCGATATCGATGCGGTCGGGCACCAACTCCTTCTGCAAACTCTACCTCCCTGCGGGGTGGCATGCACAGTATCTCATCAGGGGAATACATCCCCAAAATCACGGACTACATCAATGTCCGCTAGTTTAGAATCCCCGTGCTTACATCATATCGTGACACATAAACAGCGGGTGCCGCTTCTCGATGAGAGATCTCAAAGTCATCACGGAATAATCTTCACATTAGGTTTATCCACAAATCCCTTGTAAGATACCCGCACCCCTTTAGGACCTCTCAAAGTCACAACTTCTTACGCTCACGGTCAATTTTGGCTTTATGCCAGTTCAGCCAATCCATACCCAAAATAACATTGAAGTTCTCGAGAGGGAACTTCGATCAAGTCAACACGACAAGTTGACTCCCAAAAATCACTTATTGGTACATCTCTATACAACTTAGAACATGGTACTAACTCTCACGATGGTTGCATAAATTTCTTTGTCAATTACCTCAAATATTGCTAGACCTAACCTCAAAACATCACGAACTTGCTACAAAGGAAAATGATGCACCAGAATCAAAAAAGTACATAGGATAGAATGAGTTAACTTGAAAATTACCCACGTCACTACGTGGTTGCTCCTCGGCCTCCTCTACGCGCGGTCACGAATAATCTCGATCTGATTTTTCATTGCACAGGCTGTGTTGGCGACCACGATGGTCGGTTTATGTTTCCACCGGTGGCGCTTGGTGCACCCACTGTCGGCTCTGTGCGGAGTACCACTCTGCTGCTGGTTACCCTACCCGTGTTCCAGGCGTGTTGCTCCACTGAGTCCCACCCATGTTGCTTCCGTAACCGATGCCAGACCAGCGGTGTTAGAACCGTAAAACACTCATATCGTCTATGTCCAAACTTCCCACAATTGTGACCGAACTGCGCTTTGAACAATCGGTACCGGATGATTTCTCTGGCGCAGCTTTGCAATGATAACCGTGGCCGACTAAACCACAGGAGTTACCTCTCACGGTGACCACCACTTGCCCACTGGTAAGGTGGGAATTTTCCGAAAAGAGACGAGTAAATCTTGGTGGGTTTCGGGTTGCTCCGCTTTCTTGCCACGATTGTCCTCGAGGCGCTCTTCCTCTTGTTAGTAGTATATGCCGCTTTGACCTCTCTCGAATCCTCTCAATGTTGCATGCTACTTCACACGTCTCCTTTAAACTGTAGAAGCCCACCAGCACACCCATACGATCCGGATCGCTAAATCTAAAGTGTTGCTCAAACTTCACCATCTTAGCCTCTTGGTCGGCACTAAGCTTCGGATGCATAAGCGCCAGTCGACAAACTTCTCATTAGTATTCTTGGGCGATCGTATCACCCACCATCCGGAGGTGCCAGAACTCCACCCTTTGACTCTTTCCTCTTGGATTAGGGAAAGAATTCACGCCTCGGCTCTGGCCAAACTTCAGTCCGATTCGATGGGACCAAATACCGTTTCCCCGCTGCATTTACGATGCTGAGCCAACCGATCTTTGTTAGCACCTGCCATAATCGTACCACATCAACCAAGTAAGCGACTTGGTTCGACCTTGATTCCTCTGGGCACTGACCTAAAGTGGCGAAAATTTTCTCAAACTCCACTAATCCACGCTCGAGTCCATTAGGATCTCCGCTTACCATCGTCTTGACTAGGCCTCTGTGACTGGCCCCTAGTCAGCACGGTGTGTTGACCTGAAGCGATCTGCAATCCAGGTTGTTGACCGCTGAATCGGTCTTGATTCATCTTAACCGGTGATCAATGGTTTGGTCCCTCTCATTCCATTCACAGAGGCATAGCTAAACTACAAAAAGTAAACAATCATACATTCAATTATCACCTATATCATGCCACGAGATATTTCACATATCACGACACTTACGCTCCAAAATTAATTGCAACACAGACCACCTTGCCACATACGCCGGAACTTACCGTGCTTTCCCTACATGGAACTCAATACCTACCCCTGCACATCCCATTTAGTGCTTATTTTAGTGAATTTATTCTTAAGGTTCATTTTTAGGTGGTGGTCACCGAGTCGAGCGTCTCTGATACCACTTTGTAACACGATTTCCAATCCGTCGGCGCGCGGTATTGGTCACCACGTAGTGCCACTCATTCGACACCCGATTATTAGGCGGTAACCGCATGAACATTCCACAGCAGAAAGAAAATAAACATTCACCATTCATTATTTTAAAGAAAGTATTAAAGTGAATACAAGTATCACGAAGAAAATGAAATTATGTGGAGCGTCAAAATCTTTAAAATTTAAAAATTCCAAATAATGTAGAAAACATGTATTTGCGACTCGTGGCTCTCAAACCCCACGACATCGACAACAAGCAAACATCCATAAGAAGTACACCGCTAAGAATCATACTCCAAAGCCAATGGATCATATGAGGTCGAGCAAGCAGTACAAACCGTCAACTACAAAGTTGAGTAAAGAATAAATCTAGTGTACAAAAGTAAAACCAACTCCAAGAGAGGTTACTACACCTTATGAAGAACCCAACAATCTATAAAAAGTTCTGACACACTTGTCATGACGGATGCAAACATCACAACTAGCCACCTAAGGTCCAGAATGTGCACATCCTCGAAGGTAAAGCCACAGAGAGAGGTCTAAAAGGTCATCAATGGTACCATACTAGATGGACCATCACGTCTTTGAGGTGCAGGAAACCTTCGGGTTCGGCTTTGGGTACCTACCCTATCCGGCCCGACCACATCAGTCTGCAACTCCCCCCCAAACACGTAGGGTCAGCGAAGTCGTGAAACCTTCGGGTTTACGGCTTTGGGAGCTTCTACTATCCGGCCCAACCACAGAGGTCTACGAACCTCGATGCCCAACACCAAGTCACAATGATATCAAGCCTCGACTCATCAAAGCCCAACTTACCATACATATTCGCAAGACTTATCAACAACCCACAAGGAAGGAAAACAACATAGGCCCAGGCGCCCGTGCGGAAGACGAGCAGCCCGTCCAAGGACTCCCGCTGGGCGCCCGTCCAAGCGATCAGACGCCGTCAAAACATCGAGTTAGATCCACGAATGTACAAGCAACCCTCTCAGGCGCCCGTCCGGGTAACCAGGCGCCCGTCAAAAGCCAACTCCAAAAGCCAGGCGCCCGTCGAGAAATCTGAGGCGCCCGTCCGTCACTTTGGCGAGTTAGATCACGAATGCCAAAACAACCCCTCAGGCCGCCCGTCCAGGTAACCAGGCGCCCGTCTAGAAGATGAAATCAAAAGCGAGGCGCCCGTCCGGAGGCTTGGGCGCCCGTCCACACAGGTTTCATCACCGAACCACAACAATTTTCTCACAGCGATTAAGAGCCGTTTTCCAACGACCAGCGGTAGCAACCCATAAGCGAAGAAAACCCGGCCACAAGGTATCATACTCATTTGTAGATTTTAACTAACACAAAACACACCTTTACTGAGAGCGTTTAACACACCAAAACCGTGGCACACAAGCATAGAAGTCTTAAATTAAACTTTTCAGCATCAAGTTAAACTTTTGTGACATAGAATTATCACTTACGGAATTCTTCTGCGTTCTTGGCTTCGCCCTGCTAAGCTAGAAGCGATCCTCAGCAAGCTCCGAATCTATAAAGAAAACGATTCATGTGGCGAATTCCTAAACACCAAGGAGAGATTTTTTTCCTCTCCTTCCTCACTGCTAAACAAGTCAGTGACAAGGAGGGTTTTTAGGCTGAAATTTTTTTGCTTA
This sequence comes from Gentiana macrophylla, assembly GCA_026214975.1. Lineage (NCBI taxonomy): Eukaryota > Viridiplantae > Streptophyta > Magnoliopsida > Gentianales > Gentianaceae > Gentiana > Gentiana macrophylla. Next base: position 22,301,899 of record CM047806.1, read on the forward strand.
GGGAAAATAAGGGAAAAGGGTGAAAAATCCTTTGATTAAGTGATTAAAACTCCTTATTAAAACTCCTTTTTAATTACTAACAAATCCCTTCATAAAAATTATTAAATCTCATAATTTCCCGAATAATTCGATCCTTTATTAATTAATTAGTAAGTTCAAAATTTGGGATACGAGAGGATAAAAGCGTCAGTCCATCCACGTAACTCTTTGAGTAATCGATTGGGCCTCCGTCTCGAAATATAACTCCTATCGATCGATTAACTCGACGAGAACCTTCTTGCTTGACAAGAGTTTGAGGCCAACTTGGAGAGTGCATCGGCTCTCTTGTTACGACTTCGGGAACACCTTTCCGGAATTGAACCGTTTTGAACTTTGGTATGAGGCTTTGAACAAGCTGCTAAGTAATTCTTCATGGTTTCTTCTGTAGCCTCGTACTCCGCTTTCACATGATTGACTACTACTTTGCGAGTCACTTGTAAACCGACAAATCTTCGACACCCGACTTTAAGGCAAGCTTTAAACGATAATCATGGCCTGCGTACCATTTGGCCTGGGTTGTTGGATTGCTTTGAAGTCAAATCGAAGGCGCGGAGGAATTCCTCGCCTTCGGGACTTACGGAAGAGCCACCACTTCTGCCCCACCTTACTCGAAGCGCTCCATCGACACAGAAGAGTCCATTTTTCCTCACGGTCTTTACTTTTCCTGATCGAGTTGGGCGGAGGTCCGCCGACCAAAAAAATCACGCCAGGCTGTGCTTTTATCGCGATTCGAGGGCCGAACTTCGATGTAAATGCTGAGCCATTTCAATCACCCGTTTGCCGGTCGACTGAGGTGCTCCGGGTTTGCCAATATTTGCTTTAGTGGTTGGTCGAGTGACTACCCACAATGGGATGAAAGCTTGAAAATAGGAGCCTCAACTTTTCTCGGCGCTTGAACAAGACATAATGCTAACTTCTCGGTGGCTGAGTATCGGACCTCCGGGGCTTCCATGCAAAGCCTTAGCGACAAAGTAGATTGGCGCTTGGCCATGTACCCCTTCTCGAACGAGGACCGCACTCAACGCCTCACTCATCTCGTCGCCAAAATAAACTAACAATCTTTCCCGTCACGAGGTGAAGTTAAGGTAGGTAACTCACGATAAATAAGTCTTCCAACTCTTCAAAAATTATCGAAGCATTACGTCATCCCAATGAAAGAAATGCGGCCTTCGGGGTATCTTGAAAAATGGTAGTGCAGCATTTGCGCCCGATCTCGATAGAAATCTATTGAGTGCGCCATTCGACCCGTGAGCCTTTGTACTTCCCTTGATATTTAAGTAGTGCGGGCATATTCTTGATTATCAATTTTATCGGGTTTGCTCGAATCCGATCCTTGAAATCATATAACCCAGAACTTACGACTGACTCCAAAAGTACACTTCTTAGGTTTAGCCTGTCATGTTTCTCTCAATACCTCAAAAACCTCTAGAGCATCGACCAGTATTGTCTTATAGATGCGACTCTTGATTAGTAAGTGTGTGAAATATTAACGACATTACTTGTGATTGATGAGTCTCAGCTGGGAAGTTGACAGTGCCAATGACCTCGAAATTAAATCTGAGGATATTTTGTACACTTTATTTAATTATAAAGACATATTAATTGTGATACATATGAAACAATTAATATGTGAAGTCTAGTTTACTTTATGTCATAGACCACCAATTAATATGTCATAGACATAAGCTTTTACTTTTACTTTTGCATGCTTTGTACATCTACATACTCAGAAGTGGCACGCCCAAGCTGGTGCTAGTCTCTCTCAATTGTATCTATTTATACACCTCTCATATCAATGAATAAACCAAGTTGAAGAGTTTACTCTTGTGTGCTACACATTCTCAAGCTCTCTTACATGGTAGCGAGCCTTACTTGAGTTCTAAAATCCATTTCATAAAACTTCGGTTCTTTTTGAGAAAAAATGTCAACGATATTCACAGTTTCATCTTCTTCGATAGACTCACAGTACCCTCGTGATTTGGGATGCTTTGTGAACACTAACCTTTTACAAATCCATAAGCTTGATGGTAACAATTGTTTGCTATGGTCAAGATCACACATGAAAATGTATATCTCCGGCCAGGGCAAGATGGGATGTCACATGCGGTTCCAAACACTGCCCTGCTTTGAAAGCCCGGCTGAAGTTTGGAAGCATGGGACCTGAAAATAACAAGTCGCTGACCGTCACTCCACGGGAATTATGACAAAAGAGATCGGTAGAAAGGAACTTTATGATGTATGTGCTTTCTTAGGAAATGCGGGATAATGCGGAGACCTTTACTCAAAAAGGACAATACATCTGAAGTCTATGAACTCAGGCTTCGATTGAGGATTATGAGACAAGGGGATATATACGTAACTTCGAATACTTTAATCAAGTTATTGCTCTGAGCATGGCAACACTAGATATGTTGGAAACTCACCACAGAATGATGTTAAAGATCTTTGCCTCTTTAAAGACCATTATCGAGGAAAAGAGAGTATCCAGGTTCATGCCGGAATACAGATCCTACTCTTGATGATGTTAGGAGGTAGAATTCTTGCTACTAAACCTCTTTGAAATCTCAAATCCATGTTTCTTTGAGGAGTCAAACATGAAAGCGAGGAAGTAAGTGATCTTGCTTTGAGCCCCCACTGGCGACAACCCTCACGAAAGTGCCACCTGCGGCCCATCAGGAACCTGCCCCAAAGTGCCGAGGCTACTGAGGAAACTCTTGTCGCTGACCCCAGGAAGGCCCAATTACGTGACCCACTTTAAGCGCTAATCACACGAGGACACTGCTTTGGAAGGCCCCATGGCAAGCCTAACTCCTCCGAGACCTCTGGGGACCGCCCAAGGAAATTCGGAGGCGGACACGTAAGTGAGGAAGAAGATGACAACGGGTTGGATGCTCGACTTCTTTGCATTCAAAGCCTTCCCAACTCAACAAAGGAGAGTAGTCACTCTCTTGACATAAGCCCTCTCTCATACCGGTCTGAGAGTAAATTCTACTCATCTATTAGTAATGAAACACCGGATTGGTGACTGCAGGGCCTAAATCCCGTACTATTTGGTAATAAAAATCTCATTACTCAACAAGCCATGTCCCGAATTCACAATAATAAAATTACTTTGATGGATACATCTCTAGTACCAAAAGGTTTTGAGTCGGTCACGACTTACTAATAAGATATGCTGCGAGAATGTCCTATTTGTTCCAAAAATTAGATTGCAATGTCTCGTGTCTGTCCCGATGGAAAGCTTACTAAGATTTGAAGCTGAATTCGACTTGTTTTTAATGAGAATCAAATTGCACATTCCGGGGATCATTCATCAAAGCGATGATTAGGACTGCCTCAAGCCTTGCTGGTCTGTTTGTAGTCCAGCCACTGTTGAAACAGGAAGGCGAAAATAAGATCTGCCTCGGCGGACACTTTCCAAGCCTAGACAATATCATGTTGTAGCGTATAGACTAAGACATCCCGATTTTAATTGTTTAAAGTCTATAGAATCTGAATTGTTTTTAAAGGTTGTAATTTTGAATGATCTTCTAATGTGATATTTAATCAGGTTGCTGACTCTCACCAAATATGTATGCAAGAATTACACTTACTTTCCTCCACCATTCACCTTAATTACCATTGGCGATATGAGGACCCTCGAGAAGTAAAAAGCATAACGGGGAAAGAGGTGGTTTGTTACCTTCATAGATAGCCACACGGAACCACTGTAATTCTTTTATCCATGAAAAGGATAAGTCGAAAGTTGGACCCGATAACTCAAGGAATTTTACAACATAGTGCGCTTGGGTTTGACACTAAGATCAAAATCTTGAAAGTAGACAATGCTCTTGAATATTATGAGTCTCATCTCGGTAATTTCTTGATGGATAAAGGATTATCCATATCGGTAGTTGTGTTGAAACCCCTCGACCAAAATGGGGTTCTTGAGAGAAAACGAGGCATCGCCAGAAATAAGCTGGAGTCTATTATGTTTTACCACAAATGTTCCAAAATATATGTGAGGTGAAGCCATATTGACTTCCACATGCTTAATCAGCAGACTTCCCAGTAGGGTACTAGGCTTCAAAACTCCTATCAAAACCCTCCCCGGACACACACTCTACTTACATCTTATTTCCCGATTACCTCCAAAAATCTTTGGATTGTCATGTTTGTCTATATCCATGCACCCAACACTGAAGCAAACTTGAGTCCCAAAGCTCACAAGTGCATTTTCCTAGGATATGCAAAGGCCAGGGAAAAGGTTACAAGTGCTACTCTACCATACGAAAGAATTTTACAATTCTATGGATGTAAATTTTTTGAAAAGGACTCCTACTATCTGAAACAAGTCCCATGAGGTAGTCCTTTGTGGAAACTGATAGAAATTGGCCTAAACCCCTTCCTTGACCGGCCAAACTCTTAACCCTCGGCAACCTACGAGTCATCAGTGGCCAACCCCAGTACTCTGCGACTCACGCGACCTCATGATCCTGAAGGCAACCAAGCGGCTTTCGAGCCTGCTGATCCAGCCCATGACACTCGACCAATCTGCGGATCCTCCCGGCCAGTCACGACATTGATGAGCGGTGGACTGTGCTCTAAGGAAAGGAAAGATCATGCCTTTAGTCATTCTATTCATACTTATTTATCTTATGATGCGGTTTGTCTCTGTCTTTGCCATGTTTACGGAGGACACAGACTCTCTCTCCATCCCTAGAGAAATATTGGAGGCCCTTCAAAATGATAAGTGGAAGGTACTTCAACATTAAAGCTGAGATATGGCACCTCTGGATAATCATACTTGGGACTAACGAACTCTTCCCAAAGGCAGAGAGAACGATTAGGCTATGAGATGGTTATTCACTATCAAATACAATCTTTGTCATGGTACAATTGACTTAAAGTACAAAAGCGGATTAGTAGCAAAGGATTCACTCAAACTTATGGTATTGACTATCACGAGAAACTTTTGATGGCAAGTGGCTTGAGCTCAACATTGTCCCAGGGTTGATCTCTCTAGGTCATCATTTGGGTGGCCTCTACACCAATTGGATATCAAAAATGCTTTTCTCAATGAGTGATCTCAACGAGGAGTCTATATGGAATATGCCTCACGGTTTTGTCAATCAGCGCTCGGGGCAAAATTATACAAACTTTCGGAAATCTCTATATGGCTGAAGCAATCCCCAAGAGCACAGTTTGGGAAACTTACTCTTGTGGTCAAAATTTCTTTGGATATCCCCTCAATGTAACTTTCAGATCACACTATGTTCATCAGAGACAACCAACTTGAGAGAAGGTCTATTCTTATTGTATGTATGGATGATATCATCCCTTCACGGAGATGACTCTCTTGAGATTCAAATTTAAAGAACTCTCTATGGCAAAGGTATTCCAAGTTAAAGATCTGGGCTCCTAAAATACTTTCTTGGTATGGAAATAGCTAATCTGAAGTATTTCAATC